>OX463845.1:7916810-8092560 GCA_949825065.1 Odontocerum albicorne
AAAAAATATAAAAATCATAATTTAATGTCACATTATATAACAGTTATTTCGTATTTATATTTCGGATTCGAGTTAAAGATTTCAATGACATAGGAATTCTAATTTCACAAGATGGGCGCGTGCTTGAAAATTTCAAACGCGTATCTAAATTTGAATATGATTATTCAGAAAACGCGTAATGAATATTCTAAATTCACGAGCGACATTAAATGGCTTAAATTAGGATATACGACAGATTAGAGAGAAACTTTTCTTTTTTTATTTTATTCATTATTTATAAATGTTAGCAATATTTTATTTAAAGTATCAAACATGTATAAAACTATTGTATCCGAAACACAACTATCATGACAAAAATAAAATGAAATTGCTGAAAACAACTTTGATTTTTATTGATATTTTCATAATTTGAATTTTTTTTCCTCATATATTTTAAACACGACTTGCAGTTTGTCATCATACGTGTTGGCAATAAAGTTGATAGCAACAATACTCACCCGTGTAACGCGTGCGAGTATTGCTAAGAGATGAACTTTATTAATGGCTCAAACCCATTTTTTCGGGTATTGTCGGAATCGAACCCAATACTCTTCACTGGAAGTCAATCGTCTTTACAACAAGGCCAAGAAGCCACCAATCACTAATCTAGTGGTTCTAAACCCGCTCGATCGAGTGATGGAAATACATATAATATTATTTCCTGGCCATGATATCAAACTAATGAAAGACTTATTTTGCTTAAAAACCAAAATGACTTTGATATATAAAATACATGTTTTTGTCAAAAACTTTTTTATAAAATCTGTCATGAATAATAGTCAAATATATCCACAATGAACTGGTTGGATGAAAAACATGATATATAGTAATAAACCTACCAAACATACCATGTTAAGATATCTATTCAAATGAACAAAAAAAAGTATTAAAGAAGCCTCGAGTGTAAGAATCTGCGTTGCTTATTTGTATTATATGTTGAGCATAAATTTGAATATTGTTGAAGTGAAGAAAAAGGCATAAATAAATGTAAGTTCTCAGATGTAAAATTGAAGATGGAAAGAAGTTAATTAAATTATAATTATTTTTTTAAAACAAATAAATAAACAAACATAAAGGATAAGATTGCACAAGAAGATTACAGAAAAAAAACAATAAGGCGTTTATCTGAAGGTTGTCTGAAAGTTATCTGAAGTAATCATATCAATTGAGATAAACTCCATATATGTTAAAAAGTTCTGTTTTAGAGCTTTGCTGATGTTGTGATTGAAAATGGGAAAATGTAAAAATTAAATAATTTCGTTGGGTAAAAAAATCTTATTGTCATTACAATACTTCTTTAATTATGAAGATAAAGACATAAAAAAGTATAGTTTTTTCATAATAGTTTTGACCTTAATTTGTTCATTTAAAACGCGCGTCAGTTAAACAGCAGAAAGATTTCATAAATAGTTTCACAGACGCATTAGATAGAATCGCTGCAGCTGACTAAGCATATATTTCGGAAATTAATGTGAAATTAACGTGAAAATATTCCAGACTAATATAATATTTGAATAGTTTTCGCACTTGTGGCTATTATATTATATTTTCTTTTATTTTTATTATTTTACGAAATATGAATTTAACTACATAAATTCTTGAAATTCGTGATCGTTGATTACAAAGATGTGTCTTTAATGTTAAATTTTATTAGTTAATTTATCACTAATGATTCATTAGTTTTCTAATGTGAATATCAAGCATTTAACTTAATGAGCCGAATATTATAATATTTAAATAACTGTTGAAAATAAATTGCATTTGGATGGACACATAAAAAAAATTAAGATATGTTACTTAAGTGCCCCTGGAGTACACTTAGTTTGTTTATAATACAAACGTTCCAGGTTCAACTCCCGATAGGTGCCATTCGGACTTTGTTTAACAAAATGAAGCTGAAAATATTTACAAAAATAATCTGTTCGATTAGTATAAAGCAGTGGTTTCCAAACTTTTTTGATGCCATAAGACAGAAGAAATTTATAGTGCGAACCTCTGAATAAATATGAGGGTTCGCACTATATTTTTTTATAAATGAAGGAGTTTTCAAATTTAGCAGTTTTTTTAATTATTGAATAAAACACAGATGGCGTCGCGATTTTGCCTGGGTCTTGTGACATTTAAAAAAGTGTAATGTATGACATTTATAAAAATGGAGTCGTATACAATACAACAATGCGTTCAAATTGTTGAATTATTTTATTTATTTATTTATTTATTTTTTCAAAACAGGCTTAGCCCAATTACATTGAAAAATACAAGACATTAAAAAAGAAGAAAAATTACAGGGAAAATTTTTTTTTTAAATTATATAAAGTAAAAAATAATGCATATGTATACAAACGAGTATTTACACACAAACGTATGTTACATATATATTCAGTCACTTAAGTATGTTGATGAGTGCTTTCTAACGCGCTTAATCTAAGAAGAAAATTTACTTTTGCTTTTGGTAATGTGATATGAAATATGTCAATATCCGAAGCAGTCCCGTTAAGAAGAGTTAAGGTCCTTCCAACAGGCATAGCGGCTGGAAGACCCGTTCTTGCGTATGTTATTGAGAACAGTTCCTGCCGGCGCAGTCTAGTGTTTATGTATTGTAATCTCCGGAAACGGTGATGTTATTTGGCCACCAAGATCATGTGATCTGACACCGTTGGACTATTTTCTCTGGGATTACGTGAAAAGCCAAGTCTATAAGAATGACCCCCAATCAATTCCTGAACTGAAGGACTAAATTATTCGCGTTATTGGTGAGTTAGAACCGCAAATATGCCAAAATGTCATCGAAAATTTTGACAAAAGAGTTGACATCAATTGCGAGAGGTGGACATTTAGCGGATATTGTTTTTTGAGTTTAAATGTCATACATTATACTTCAATGTCCAATAAAAAGTTTTTTAAATCAAAGCAAATTGTGTGTTTTATTCAAGAATTAAAAAAAATAAAATTAAAAAACTACTCAATTTGAAAGACCCTTATGAACATACGTAAAAATATCATGGATTGAGTTTTAAATAAAAAAAATATGTTTATTTAAATATAAATTACTTAACTTAGAAGAATTTACTGTCTACGTTTTCTACGATTACCCGATAGTGTCGCCGCTGTCAATTCCTCGTTTATTTGATGTTTATGGTTATATAATTTAAAAATACAAGTTAGTATTTGTTCATCTTTAATACATTTCTTATTTATTCTGTGACTTGGCGTATCCCAAAGTATTGACTCGCATACCTCCTGAGGTACCCGTACCCCATTTCGGAGACCTGGTATAGAGGATACATAACGTTTGGAAAGTCCTTTAAAAATGTTAAACGACCAAATGAACCAACACCTGAAAGAGTGAAACGACTTTATAATAGTAGAGTATGCATGACGAAGTGTATAAACGTGGCAGAAGCGAAATATGTGTGCCAGGATAGAAATAAGTTCTGATCTAGTCTCTCCGCCTACCTATTAGGAATATGGCGTGATGGCCATGTTCTGAATTGATGATAAAAATCATAACTTTTCATGTTTGTACAGTAGAGGTAATAAATCTGTCTTGACAATTTATAATAATCAGTTTATGTGATAAAAAGTCCTTCTGACACTGAACACAAGCATCAAGTAAAATTATGTTCATCATATATGTATGAAACGAAAATTAAGTACTAAAACAATACCCATCCGATAAAAAATAAAAATACTAGTGTTCTGGAATAAAAATAAAAATGATTTTTTTTAAACTATGAAAAAGGTCCACTGAAATTTTAAGCCCAGAACACCTAAATGTATCAGGATGATCCTGCCTATAATCTCATTCTGTACATATTTGTACATGTTAATGGGAACTAGTGTCCTGGAATAAAAATAAAAATGATTTTTTTTAAACTATGAAAAAGGTTCACTGAAATTTTAAGCCCAGAACACCTAAATGTATCAGGATGATCCTGCCTATAATCTCATTCTGTACATACTTGTACATGTTAATGGGAACTAGTGTTCTGGAATACAAATAAAAATGATTTTTTTTAAACTATGAAAAAGGTCCACTGAAATTTTAAGCCCAGAACACCTAAATGTATCAGGATGATCCTGCCTATAATCTCATTCTGTACATACTTGTACATGTTAATGGGAACTAGTGTTCTGGAATACAAATAAAAATGATTTTTTTTAAACTATGAAAAAGGTCCACTGAAATTTTAAGCCCAGAACACCTTAATGTATCAGGATGATCCTGCCTATAATCTCATTCTGTACATACTTGTACATGTTAATGGGAACTAGTGTTCTGGAATACAAATAAAAATGATTTTTTTTAAACTATGAAAAAGGTCCACTGAAATTTTAAGCCCAGAACACCTAAATGTATCAGGATGATCCTGCCTATAATCTCATTCTGTACATACTTGTACATGTTAATGGGAACTAGTGTTCTGGAATACAAATAAAAATGATTTTTTTTAAACTATGAAAAAGGTCCACTGAAATTTTAAGCCCAGAACACCTAAATGTATCAGGATGATCCTGCCTATAATCTCATTCTGTACATACTTGTACATGTTAATGGGAACTAGTGTTCTGGAATACAAATAAAAATGATTTTTTTTAAACTATGAAAAAGGTCCACTGAAATTTTAAGCCCAGAACACCTTAATGTATCAGGATGATCCTGCCTATAATCTCATTCTGTACATACTTGTACATGTTAATGGGAACTAGTGTTCTGGAATACAAATAAAAATGATTTTTTTTAAACTATGAAAAAGGTCCACTGAAATTTTAAGCCCAGAACACCTAAATGTATCAGGATGATCCTGCCTATAATCTCATTCTGTACATACTTGTACATGTTAATGGAAACGGGAAAGTAAACCGCTCGCCAGCACGGAATATCGAATAATTTCATGAGACCTTCTTCAGTAGGAAGTATTTATATAAAAAATATCTAGTTATAAAAGCAACCTTTCTCTATGCATTTGTATAAACTTTGTTCGTATTACAAGAATTATGTGTCCATATCTAGATCTGTCAACCATCTTATATTCGTAGCTGTTCATGTGTACTGATAAATTTCCGCCTAATCTTCACAGGAGGACATTTAACCAATATTTAAGACAATATTTCACATAGACAGATATGGAACATTTTCAATATTAGTTAACTTTTACTTTTAGTATACGTTTATGTATTTTAGTATACGTTTTGATATTCGTTGGCATGTCCGATTCATACGAAGTCAACTTTCTTCAAGCCAAATATAGGTTTCTTCTATTACATCTCCAATTACTTCAATTCCATGCCACTCATCTCCAATGAGGTCTCCAATAATCTTGCTATGGCTTTTATTATTTTGACATCTGTTTTATTGTTTTGACACCTTTTATTATTATACACTTTCTTTGTAAACAATAGACCTGACGGGTGTATTGCCATATAGTTATCTTTTTCAATCAACCAAAAATATAAAAATTCCCTTTGCGATGATAATCTAAACTTGAAACTTCGACAATGGTTAGTCAAATGCTACGTTTGGTCAATGTTATTGCATAGAGTGGAATCATGGACCCTCAAAGTAAGTAGTATGAACCGACTGGAAGCATTCGAAACATTATATTATAAACATCCTCGCATCTCCATATATTTAGTTAAACGTATTTGGTAAGAAAACCGCAAAAAATATCAAGAGAAGACGAACTTCAAAAAACCTCTGTTGATCTTCCCATATGTGAATGTAACAAATGTAACTTTAGGTAAACTGTAGTGTATGTGTGTAATGTACATACATAATCGTTCATTTCGATAAGACTTTCCAAAAGTACTTCCTAAAGAAGGGTTGGCCAACCCAAATTGCCCCACGGGCCGCATTGACGACCTCAAATTTTCCAAGGGCCACATAAATCATAATTATTCCAAATTTTGTTCCAATATTTTTATCGATATCTGACTTTACAATGAAATTTGTACGTATTTTTTTTTGTTTGTGATTGGTTTGGATGCAGAGGTACACAGAAAGTATTCAATCAGTGTAAATCTGAAGAAAAAAAAACGCTACTACAACTAGATAGGACGAGAACCCATGTATTGATTAATAACTCAAAATTCTAAGTCATTACATATGGTAATGTAATGACTTAGAATTTTGAGTTATTAATTCGTAAATGTATTTGTATGGTAATAAAAAAAAACCTAATTCGTCATATTCGACCGCGGGTCGCACATAAGGGAGCCGCGGGCCGCATGTGGCCCGTGGGTCGTAGGCTGACAAGTCCTGTCTTAAAGTTACATCCGTCACCTATGTCTCGAACACATGGAAGCAGAACATTTTACGCCACATAACTAACAATGGAAAGGCCTTTTAGTAATATATCACCATATTAGATTTATTCGATGAATACGAAATCAAAACCTTTTAAATCCACCCAGGTTAAACCTGATTAAATATATGATTAAAAATCCTGCCATTTTTGGAACTATGATGACACCAATGTAAATTATAGAGACGGCTGTATTTTTTTTTTTTAATTCAAAATATATTCTACTGATCACCAAAATAGAAACGAGCTCGTGATCAAATATTTGAAACGTTGATTTGTTGTTTTGACCTCAACAAAAGACTTTTTCTATAAACGCCATTCCTTGCCGTGTGGTATAATTAAATATGTCCGTCCTGAACATTTGTCCTCGGCTCTAATTTAATGCCTGTCATAATTGCCCAATAAGTTTCCATCAGCCAGATTCGAGACATTTCGTTTTATTTTTAAAATCTCACACGCAACACTCCTCACGGAATTAGTCACTTAGCAGGGTTTCCACAAACTCGGTTTCAACTTATACAACTCATAAAATCTATGATAATAAATGAGTTAAAATCTGTTCGTAAAGGAGTTAAAATATGTTCGTAAACAAAACATTTACAGGTAAAATCAAAATTAATTTCTTACTTGCGCTAAAAACTATTTTAACTTCAAAAATTTTAAGATTAAAATAATCTAATGAAAATAAATGTATTAAGTGCTGCTGTTGAGGACTAAACTATGGCCTGGTGGTAAGGCGCTTGTCTGCCGATCCGGAGGCTGTGGGTTCGATCCCCGCTGGAATCCAGATTTTTTTAAATGGAATTCCAGTCTGGTTTTCACTTAGGGCCCATTAAAACATCTTTCTGGTTGGTTGGAAGACATTGCCACATGGCAATAAACACGCCAGGTGAAATAAATAATAATAATAATAAACTATCAGTTAAAAACGATATGTTAAAAAGCACAGCTTAATAAATTTCATAATTTTTTTGATTATTTACCGATATTGCTTAGGGAGCATTCCCTGAATGGAAACCGGTAAATGAGTAAAAACTCAATGGGAAAGCATTATTTTTTTTGTACCCCTACATACCGTTACACTATTCTTGCGTTGAATTAGGCAGGAAAATCAATGCACCATACTTGCCTCTTCCGTCTCCAACGCTTTCGTGCACCTTTATAAAAGTTAATTTTATTTCTTTTCCCATAACGTTTCCTTTTTTCAAAAATTTCATTTACTTGGTCCAACTATACTTTTATAAGCTACCCATTTATTTACACTGTAAATTTGTTTCGCCTGTCTTTCATCAACCATTGGTTCAACACAATATTTTTCACCCTATTTTACACATCAGTTTTAAACTCCGATGCATCTTTAATTATGAAATTTGTTATTTTTTTATATGTTATCAAAGCACACCAAAATGTAATCAAAATTAGCAGAAAAGTAAACTTTTTTCACCCTAAAAGCTCTCATACAATTTATTTAAGGCAGCGCCATAGCATACAACAAAAAGCTAACTTTACCTTTCATTCCCTGGTCACACTATCAAAATCAAATTAAATACGATATTTTCACAAGATATAGATGTGGCAATTGCTTTTGAATAATAAGAAAGTTATTATGAGGTATGTATGATAATATTGTACAATAATCTCTTTTTTAGCTCGCATCGGGATCAATTTCGAAATTTTTAAATTAATAGGTGACATTGGCACCCAAAAAAGATAGATTAAAAAGAAAACGTATCTAGTAACTATATCACGGAGGTTACCAGGAAGATCACAGGCGCCGAGAAAGAAAATAATATTTATTCGGTTAACACTGTAAACACAAGAATAACATTAATTAATCGAATAATATACGATATTTTTACGAGATTCCCCCAAACCGCAGTTTTTCCAGACACCCTCGAGGAGTGGTGATTTGTAAGAAGCTTCCAGCAATATTAAAGATCTCGGGACAATTTGGTCTGGTTCCAACTAATAAAGATATTGTGTTATTAAAGATATCGGTACATTATTTTGATACGTATCGGGGCGGAATAACGCCGGGACAAATAGAGGAAAACGCCAATGGACTGTGCCAATAAACAGCGCTTTATCCATCAGACTTAATTAATCTGTCGATTGGTATATGTGCCCCTCAACTCCTTTCGGAAAGTGAGTACTTGAAATTTTTATGTTTTAATATATCTTTTTTTTTTTGTAATAATTGTTTTCTTTATTAAAGCTAAAAGCATTTTTCAATAGACTTAATCATGAAATGGATTTAAATATAAAAAAATAATTTTATTTGATGTGATATATTAAAAGAGAAAATTGATGGCACGTGAAAAAAAGTATATTTTATATAATTATTTATATTATTTTTGAAAAGTGTGGAAGGAAAAATAAATAGAATATGGTACATGGGTAAGTAATGAAACATTTGAGCAAACTGAAGAATTCTACTATTTTGGAAGTATTTTTTCAGATGATGGAAGATTAACGAGGTATAACGAATGGCGTGTAGCAATAGGGAAAAAGTTAATGGGGCACTAAAAAAATATACCCATAATTCAACCAAACCGTATCAAAATCTCTTAACGAGTATGGGAGTGAAATGTGGATGATAAATACTGAATAGAGCCGAATAAATGCTATAGAAATGTGTGAAAAATATATAGAGTGACAATGTATGACAGAATATGGAATTCAGTTATAAGGGATCAATGTGAACTTAAGACAATGAGTAATATAAAAAAGAACACTTTAAGATGGTTTGGGCACGTGGAATGAATTAATGAAGACATACTAACAAAACAAATCTGCAGAGTAAACTTGAGAAGATGGCGGGGAAAAGGCAGACCAAGGAAAGTATAGTTAGATCAGGTGAATTATATTTTGGGAGAAGGACTCCTAGGAGAAGTATGAGAAGGTACTTATTGAGTGACTTAAGGCCTGGAGTTCAAATAGCTTAGCAAGTTCCTAGTACTTTCATAGAAAATATCGAACGCAAAAAAACTATTTTTTTAACATATAGGTACGCTACTGAAAAACATAAATTCTGATGTAAAATGGTTTAAGAATAAAGCCAGCACGTTAGTCCAATCGGTTAGAAATCGAACCTGGGACGTACGCTTGCTAAGCGTTAGTGCAAACCACGATCACGGTCGCTGATGTGGAAAAAATAAGTACTATACAATATAAGGAATATCAAAATCTTAACGTTTAGACGGCAATCGTTTCAGCGTGACTTATTTACCCTTAAGTGAATGAGTCGTACCTCGGTCTAACGCGCTTTTGCTCAGCCGAGAGTAAAATTCCATTTCTCTGCAAATCCCCCTTTCCTGCTAACCTCCGTTTTTTTTTTATTGGTTTATTGAAAATTATTTTTACTTAAATATACTCGTAAACATAGAATGTCTTCAAGTTATGGTTAAAAATTATAAAGGGAATACTCTTTAAACTTCTGTTTTTTTTTCCAAGTTTGTATCTTCAGTAGTGTAGATAATAATATCAAAAGTATCAGAAATACAAACATACCATCACGCCGCCTCTCTGCTGGGATATCAGAGAGGAGAGAACGCCAGACTATCCTATCGAAATATGCACCTTTCTACATCCATATGCCTTTTCATACAGCTCCTAGGATTCCTTCTTTAAAAATATCATTCGTCTGATCAAACCATTCTTTTCTTAGTCTTGATTTACCCGCCTTTCGCTCGAATTTGCACTATACGTTTGTTTTGTTATTTTTTTTCTTCGTTTATTCATTCAACGTGGCCAAACCATCTCAGAGTGCTCTTTTTCGTCTTACTCAATTAATTAGTTTTAAATTTACATTGTTTTACAATAACGTCATTGTAAGTCTGGTAATATTGTCACGTCATGTATTTTTCTAAGTGTACGAATTTCTACAGCGTTTATTCGGATCTTTTCAGTCGTGTCCCACATCCACGTTTCACTTCCATTTGTCAAAGTTGGACATCTAGTAAAGTATCAAAAAATACAAAACAGTGTATTGGTGCCACCTTAATGTACGTCAAAGAAGTCTTGGCAGAGGGATAAAGGTAAGATAAACATTAAAAAACAATGATGCTGTAGAGATGAGAGCAAAAAGAACAAATTATAGTGTCATGTATGTATGAAAGCATTGGGGTGACGACACCAGAAATAAATTATGGATATAATGGGAGTTTTAGGTATGATAAGGAAAGGAATTTTGAAATAGTTTGGGCATGTGTAAAGAACGCATGACGAAAAAATGACTTAGCGAATATTTTAGTCAGACGTAATACAATACAATATTATACTTCCAAAATGTTGAAACCTCCTCCATAATGCTTCATAACTTCTGACGCTACAAGTTATAAAGTGGACTATGTTACTGAAAATGTGTTATCTTTGCATACGTAACCAGATCTAAACGTATGACCTCTTCTTTCTAATTATAATGTTATGGTCTTTTGCAACGAAAACACTTTATGAATTTCAACTGTGTAATTTTATTTGTATAATGGTTGAATTACAATGAAATATAATATTAACAGTATTTATAGAAGTAATAATAACGATGATGTTAACATCGTAGTGGCTTTAAGAATAATGCTTTCTGGCTCTGATATGGCGTCCAATTTAAAGCAAAGATAATCATACGCACGACCCTTCGATAGATTAAAAAGGAATGTTTCGGGTATGTTATCGATATCAGGCGATTTATCTCGTTCGCGGTTTATTTCCATTTAGTGAGACCAAATCTTTATTGAATTCTGTAAACCGCCAACAAGATAATACATTTAAACATAATACATTGAGTTAAGTTTGACATACATGTGATAACACTAATATTTATAGGTTCTAGATTACATAGTACAGAGATATGGTTGACATTGGTTTGCATGATATATTGGAAGTAGATAAGAGTATATGATAAGATAAGCATATTAACATTGGTAGGGATACATTATAGTACAGAGATAACATTGGTTTGCATGATATATTGGAAGTGGATACAATACAATAATATAGATCTTCAAGAACTTTAGTTTCTCCGGCAATGTCTTTCTGCTCCTTACAATCTAACGCCTTATCCATTCCAGTTTCACTTTTTTAGTTAACGTAGTGGTTTCCTTGCTGACGACATATTCTCGATAATTATTTGTTGTAGATTAGATCAGTGATTCTCAAAGTTAAGGATATTACCCCCTAAAGGGGAAAGGGATTAATTTATCTTAATTTTTCCAAAAACTAATAACAATAGTTGTTGGTTGCTTGATGACTTAAATATAACATTTATGTTTTCGCGTGAACCTGAAGGGAGTTCGCAAACATATTAATTGAAGAAACTCTAGACAATAATAAGAAGAATTTAATACAGTAGCAATCAGTGCGTATTTTTCTTCTGTCATATGATCCCGGTGGCATAGTTGGTAAGATATGTGTCTCCCAGCCCGAAGGTCGTGGGTTTGATTGTCATTGGAATCCAAATTAAAAAAAAACGATTCATTGGAGAATAAAGGAGGATACTAATAGACATGAGGACCCAAAGAAGTTAAAGGGATCAAAACACTAGGTTATATGTTTTCATTATTTTCTAAGACTTAGTAAAAATATTTTCTTAAAATATTGAAGAATAAAAACAACTAAAATAAAATAAAGAATGTTTTTTTGGGTGTGAATTGGGATTTTGAATTGGCCGCCAAGATCGTGCGATTTAGCGCCTCTGGATTATTTTCTTTGGGTTTATATTAAATCACAGGTTTACACCAACATACTCAATACTCTTGATGAACTTGAGACCAACATTTGTCGTGTTATTGGCGCCATACAGACGGAAATGCTCCACCGAGTCATAGAAAATTGACGTGATCGAATTGGCCAGTGCAAAAGAAGCTGTGGAAGCCATTTGAACGAATATCTTGTTTAAATCATCAACGGCATAAAATATTCTTTCAAATTAAACCTTCAGATCCGTTTTTGGTTTCTTAGTTGTTGTTTTATTTTATTTTAAAGTTCTGTCGTTTTTAATTAGAAACCCATCTTATGGCCAGTTAAGGTACATAAGAGCCAGCCATGGTCAACATATGAATGAAATTATCTTCAAACAATAATTGTCATTAACGTGTTCCTCGCGGGAAGCACAAACGCCTGTGATCTGACGACAATCCAAGTTTCAAATCACAAATACTTAAAAAGAATGACACAAAACCGGAATGAAAATGGAACTAAAATTTTAAATAATCTTTGTTCTAGCGACATCTCTGAAAACCTTGTCAAATAATATATAAGTTTATGAGATATTGTTGAATAAACAGAGCGCCGAATTTTTTTGGTTTCTCAATATTTCCAGCTATTGCGTCACATGTAACGACCTGTCGCGCGGATTGAGTCTTGCGATGAGTCTCTCTTACGTAAATAAACATTACTAAGTCTCTCTTATGTAAATAAACATTACTAGTGCTATATGCATTTGATTGGGTGAGTGTAATGAATCATTGCTTTGATCGTAGCATTCCTTTGTTTATTTTACGTAATGTTTAGTTTATCTTCTTTATTTAATGAGTCTCCTTAAGAGTAATGACTATTATTTATTCTCAGAAAATTACTTGAATGTCATGTTTACTTGGTGGTGTAATCAAATATCAGTGGTTCTAAACAAAATACGCGTTTAAACTTAGAAATTAAAAAACGTCGAAATTGTGCCGCGCACAGGATTCGTGGAATTTGATTTTTAACGCGGTGAACAGATTAAACAATCCATCAATTGAATTCAAATACCCGGTCATTTAAATAACTTACATGTGTTTTATTTCGAAAACAAACCCTATCATATCCAAAAAACACCCCACATTACACCCAAACATACGTCAACAGATTGCTGAGATATACGAGTGAAGGATTGTCGCTTTACATTTTTGGAAAATATTGTTAAATCAGGAAAAAAAGTTGCATTTTATAATATGAAAAATGGTTTCAGAATTCATTGTATCTTGTTAGACTTGCAGGATGTTGTCGTTCTAAGAACTCTTTGAAAAAAATTAAAGGAAGGGTGTTAAAATAATAAGTTCTTCATTTACAATACTTACTAAATAATTTTAAATTTAATGTATGGAAGTGAAACTTATACTTGGTAGAAGAAGGACCAAATTAAGATTAATACTGTGGGGAAGCGTGCACTAAAGATGTTTTTAGAGTGTACTCGTAAATGTATGAAAGAAGGCGGAATGAAGATATGAGAAATGAATGCATTAATAAAATTGACTTTTTCTCAGTTCAAAGAACAACTTTCTTTACTCGTAGCACCGTTTTGAGAGCCAACTCTCTTTAACTCTTCCTTCCCTTGAATATCTCTATAAATATAATAAACACTGGGTTCAAATTTTAGGTATTCCTCCGTAATACATTTACGCATTGAATGAAAAAATAATATCAATTATAATTAACACTTATCGGCCACATCAGAGATATTTTGTGAGAATCGGGAATAAATTCACCAATACAATCAAACGTGTACCAGTGTGTGATGTAGGTATATTCATTCTAAAAAAACCACTATGAGTGATGAAGTGACGCTATTCACGTTTCACTCTCACTCTACTTTGGTATATGGGAACGCAAGAATAGAATCTCAGTTCGCTCGCTTCAGTAGCTTTCGGGCACCCATTAGAGGTGGTCGCTTCGCCCGTTTTGTGAACGTCGGCCGAAGTTTTTTTCATGTTTTCAGCGATCAAATTTAAATTATTATCACTCAAATTTAATTAATTTAAGCGATTGGCTACGAATATTCTTATTTTTCCGATTTTAAAGCGCTCCTTTTTACATGTTTATTGAATACACAGCACCGGAACGCGCGGATTTTTTTAGCACAGGAAGGTAAAGATTAAGGGTGTTATAATTATGGTTTCGAACCCATAGTTATGAAAAAAAAAACAAGTCCCGCCTTACAGTTATAGCAGCGTCCAGACACTTTTGTCTAAGTTTTGTTACAGATTAAGTACTGATGTATGTATTTTATTAATTTAGACATTAATAATTTGCCATGTTTAGTCATTTTCTTTTTTTAAATTCCTTTGGAGTCAAATAATCATAATAATAATTTTAAATATTTTTTATAAAAAATACTTATAAATAATTATTATTTGAATATTTTAAAGATAAATCTAATTAAATTTATTATTTTTCACTAAATATGGTTGAAATTATCAAAACATAAAATAATAAACTAAATACTACCACAAAACAGCGAAAAATAAGTTTGTTCACCTAGCATGTTCTAGGCGAAACACTGTGCGCCCCCGTGAATAATTTATAACACGTTTTTTGTACATATTATAATCTTGTGGGATTATTGCCACGTGGAAATTTCAAACAAAAAGATATTTATAAGGCAGTTAAAGAGATATTTATAAGTGGAAACCAAAATGAAAAACTTTAATTTGGGTTCCAGCCGGAATTGAATCCGTGATCTCCGTGTCAGAAGACAGACGTCTTACCAACTAGGCTACGGAAGTCGTCATAATTTATGGATGTTTTGAGTAAGATTAAGAAATAAGCTTTAAGATGATTGGGAAAAAAATTGACGATGAAAGAATGACTAAGCGATTGTATAAGTAAACAAATGTAAGGTGTACGTGAAAGAGATAGACCAAGAAAAACGTGGCTGGATCAAGTGGACCATACGTTGAAAGAAGGTTAATTGTTAAGTATGAATAATAGATGATTGTGGATGAGGAAATGTATGAATATGGAGGAGGCGAAATTTGTGTACTTGGATAGAAATGTTCGGACATTTGTTTTTTCTTTGCATAACATTCAAGGGACACGGTGTGTATATAAGATGTATCATAAATAAAGAAACTTTTATTTAACGTCAATAAAGGAATGTCAGTTAAAACATTGAAAAGGTTCTATAAAAAATGCTTGAAAGTGTACCTAAAAGATTTAACAATGATTTTCCAAGCATTTACCCTTACATGAGAATGCGTCATTGTAAGCGGATAAAATTTATGGAAATATCCCATTTTGAGATTATTTGTGAGGTTGTGAGAATTCAAATTAGTTATTTAAGTAAATTGAGGTAAAAACAAAGGAGAAATCTCTGAAACTTTTCTCGAGAAAACTGAGCGAAATTGTTTTTAGTTGTTAAACGTCAAATGTGTTCAAGAAGTATTGTAAGGGAAAAAAATAATTACCAGTAATGTTTACAACAGACCATCTTGGAGCAAGTTATCGTGGTTGATATAAAAATAATAATTACCGGTGATGTTTACAACATACCATCTTGGAGTAAGTTATCTTGGTTGATATAAAAAATATAATTACCAGTGATGTTTACAACACACCATCTTGGAGCAAATTATTCTGGTTGATATAGAAACAATAATTACCAGTGATAATTATCGCTGAAACCTAGATTTATTAAAAAAATATTCTAATCTGGTTTTCACTTAAGTCCTCTTGAACATATATCGAGATTGTCACTTGGCATTAAGTTCATTAGGTTGTATTTTTTACAACTCGATTGCACATATTTTCTAGTAAACAATTTTCGTTAAATTATTTGGTGGTTTTTATCCGGTAGAAAGACAATCAACGAAGCCATGGATGTCATCGATATTTTAAATATGTCGAGAAGTTGAGAGTTAAATACAGCATCTTAATTTCTAGACTATTGCCCCTAGCAATAGACGATCTCAATCCAAAAGGGGCTTAAGTTAATAAAACTTTTTTTTAGTTTCAATTATTGAAAATAAGAAGAACCCACAAACACGCATTCTATACTCAAAGTGAACTTGAAAACCTTTAAGAACACAAAATGAAGTTGTTAATCAGTTTCACGTTATATAACCCTCGCAGTGTTATTTGATAAAAAAAAGTTGAACTTCAACAAAGTGAACCTGTAAATCAGTTACATACACAATACGAAATTCTTGTAGTGTTATTTGCTAAAATAACGAGTCTAAAAACCTATAAGGATACAAAGTTTACTTTTGAATCAGTCACGAGACCCTGGTTGTGTTATTGATAAAAAAAAGTTAGTTTATAAACCTATAAGGACACAACGAGATCTTGTAAATCAGTTACACGTAACGAGACTCTGTCGAGTTATTTCATAAAAAAATAGCTTACAAACCTATAAGAACAAAAAGAGAACTTGAGTATAATTTACATTTATTAATAAATAAGAGTGAGTTTGTAAGCGTTTGACACAAGGTAAACTTGTATATCAGTTACACGTTAACGAGACCTTTGCAGTATTATTTGATAAAAAAAAGTGTTGCCTTACAAACTTTTATGAGCGTTAAGTGTAAATAATTCACTTTACGAGACTCTCGTAGTTGAATTGATAAATAAGAGTCAGCTTGTAAGACTTTAAGAACACATGTTAAACTTATACACCAGTTACATGTTACGAGACCTTAGCAATTTAATAAAAAAAGTGTTACCT
Organism: Odontocerum albicorne; assembly: GCA_949825065.1. NCBI lineage: Eukaryota > Metazoa > Arthropoda > Insecta > Trichoptera > Odontoceridae > Odontocerum > Odontocerum albicorne. The sequence goes on from OX463845.1 coordinate 7,933,569, forward strand.
TGCAAACTTATAAGAATGTTAAGTGAAATTGTAAATAATTTACACTTTAGGAGGCCTTCGTGGTCAAATTGATAAGTAAGAGTGAGCTTATAAACCTCTAAGGACACAAGGTAAACTTGTATGCCAGTTACACGTTACGAAACTTTTGCAATATTATTTGACAAAAAGTGTAAGCTACAAACCTACAAGAACACAACGTGAACTTATAAACAATTTACACCTTACGAGACCCTCGTAGTATTATTGATAAAAAATAGTGATCTAGTAAACCTGTAAGATGACAAAGTGAATTTATAAACCAGTTACACATTACGAAACTCTCGTTGTGTCATTTGATAAAAATAATTAACCTTTAAACCTATAAGGACACAAATTTAACTTATAAATCAGTTGTACTTTACCAGACCCTCGTTGTGTTATTTGAAAAATATAAACAATACGTATACAACTCGTATGTATACATTGTCAGCGTTATCATTGCTTTCCTCTCCTCTATTCTGGTCGGGGCTGCATCCATTTTTATGTAATCTCCACTTTTTCCGACCTTTGCCAACTCATCTGCCTTTACCCAGTCGAGTTATATTTTTTTCTTACACAACCGTTTTACCTACTTCGTCCGATTTATTTTGGGGTAACCTATTGGTCTCCTATTTGTGAGCAGGCTTTAAAAATTATCTTAAAAATTTAACAAACACGGAACTGAACTATGCAACCAATTCACACTTTCTCTTTTTTGATATACTCGTATTTCACAAAATATTCGTCACTATGTGTGTTTGTATGCAGGAAAAAAATGCAAATTTCTTTAGTTTAAATAATTTTTTGTTACTATGCAGTTACTTTAAGAATGTTTTCAATAGCATTTCGGTGGTGAATAAATTAAAATCTTTACCCATTTCTCGTTGCAAACAATAAAACTTGATTTTTTAAGTATTAAAGAAAAATACTAAATTAGCATTGCACTACTTAGGGATTGTAGATTATTTTTTACCAATAGCAAAATAATAAATTAAATGTAAGTTTATTGAAGAATATTTAGAAACACATATGCAAAAAAAATGTTTCTTTGATCAGAAATATTGAATGGGAATACCCTAATTATTTTTTTAGGGAAGATATCAAGCCTGAAAGATGTATTTAATGATTGGATTATGTTATAAAACTTCCCATACAGGTTCATACAACATACAGTTATATTTCTTTAAGGCCAATAGAAGAGTTTGTTTTTCAAACGGCGCTATGTAAATAGCTTTTTTAATATTTTTATCTGTATTGCTTGAATTATTTTGAGTCCTTAACCAGTATCATTGGAGTTCCAATTTTTATTCTTATGTTATTTATCGTCAGTCATAGTAGACTTGTCTTTTATTATTGACACAGCAGTTTTGAAATACTTTTAGACATTATTTAAGATAAATTTATTTAGTGACGTTAATGAACAACCTTTTATAAACTTTAAGTTACAGTACTCTTGAGGTGATATTCTATTACCAAAAATAATTCACCCAATAACATTAATGTTATTATTTTACATGCGAACGTTCATAAGAATTATGGATTTGAAACGTAAATAACAATGGGAAACTGTCAGCAAAGTTGCTTCTGGAAAAATCATTGGAATAAATCTTCTTGATTTCATTCTAATAATATATATTTATAAAATACATTGTCATAAAAAATATTTTTCATTCGTTAAAATTTCATGTAAACTAAGAAATCATCAATCGATCGAAAAACAAAGGTATCGTGAAAGTAAAAACAAATCAGGGTTAAAATTACGTAATTTTTTCCCCAAAGAAACATCACTATAATAAACATCATACTCGTAAATATAAGAAACATCATACTCGTAAGTATAATCTATGAATTAGTGTAAAATGAGAGATTTTTTTAAATAATAGGCAATCCACCCAAGCATGGATGATTTTTGCCATCAAATTAAAGTCATTGTGCAATTATATGAGTCAATATAATAAAGCTAATTTAAAAATTCGTAAATATAAGAAACATCACAGTCGTAAGTATAAGAAACATCATACTCGTAAGTATAAGAAACATCATACTAGTAAGTATAAACTATGAATTTGTATAAAATGAGAGATTTTCCCAAAGAAACATCATGCTCGTAAGTATGAATTTGAATAAAATGAGAGATTTTTCCCAAAGAGACATCATACTCGTAAGAATAAGCTATGAATTTATATAAAATGAGAGATTTTCCTAAAGAAACACCATGCTCGTAAGTATAAGCTATGAATTTGAATAAAATGTGAGATTTTTCCAAAAGAAACATCACACTCGTCAGAATAAGCTATGAATTTGCATAAAATGAGAGATATTTCCCAAAGAAACATAATATTCGTAAGTACGAGCTATGAATTTGTATAAAATGAGAGATTTTTCCCAAAGAAATATCATGCTCATAAGTATTATCTATGAATTTGAATAAAATGAGAGATTTTTCCCAAAGAAACATCATGCTCGTAAGTATAAGTTATGAATTTGAATAAAATGAGAGATTTTTCCCAAAGAGACATCATACTCGTAAGAATAAGCTATGAATTTATATAAAATGAGAGATTTTTCCAAAAAAACATCATGCTCGTAAGTATAAACTATGAATTTGTATAAAATGAGAGATTTTCCCAAAGAAACATCATGCTCGTAAGTATAAGCTATGAATTTGAATAAAATGAGAGATTTTTCCCAAAGAAACATCATACTCGTAAGTATAAGTTATGAATTCGTATAAAATGAGATTTTTAAAAAAATAATAGGCAATCCTCCCAACCATGAATGATTTGTGCCACCAAATTAAAGTCATTATGCAATTATATGAGTAAATATAATAAAGCTAATTTAAAAAAATGTCAATTTTAGACAATTTAAAGTTTCAACTTAGCTTTTTTGCTAGTTAAATTCTTTTCCAAAATTTATAAAAATAATAGCCAGTTGCAGAGTCCCTGTTTACCGTATACGACAATCCTTGATATAATTTAAATGGTCAATTTACTCTTACAAAGCCACTAAGTAATTTTATTCAAATTTATTTCCATATTCGGAGTCGTCCCTTAAGACCGAACCGAGAATGTTCATTCATGAATTCCTTTTCCATAATTACAGGTAAAATACTCTTCGGTTCTTATCGAAGCTCTCAAATAAATGCTTCCATGAATAAGGAATACGAATAAAAAAAACAGGGACATGAGAATAAATATAAATAAAAAAAGTCTTAATAAGCAGTGCAATGTTTGAGGTACTTTTTCATGGGATTGACCAATTGTATATATACGAGTATAAAACATACATTTATTTTATTCATTTATTATTACACATGACAAGAAATATACATAATTTGCGAAAAAACAACAGGTAATTTAATTAAGACATACATTATTTAAATGGATCTGGGTTTGTCGCCTTTCATTTGTCGTATCCCCAGTAAACTAGGCTTTTGCCTGTATCTCACTGAGGATATTTAGCATGAAAAAATAAATCGATACTTCTTTCCGATTTTTGATTACACAAAAACCAAACCCCGTTGCACGTTCTCATCAATGTGACAAACAGTGACACTCAATTACAACTGGAAACATCATGCGAAATCAAACTCTTCACACATTATCACTCCAGAAAGACCAAACTTGTTTATCCCATAATATACCGCACACAATCATAAGAATAAAAATTAACACGAAAATATTCAGAAATACGAAACGACAAAAATCAAAACAACAAGAAGAAACCCACACTCAAGAGCCCACACAAATATTTTCCACACGTCATTCATCCTGAAAGCCCAAGTACTCAAAATCCTGTCGCAATAACAACCAAGCTCCGATCGACTGTCTAAATGGTTTTCCTTATACATACTATGAAACCATTTCACTGGCAGGGTAAGCATAGAGGAGAAAGCTAATAGTCTTTACTTTACTATATATATATATATTGTACATTTTTCCACTTCTACATTCATACTCCCCAAAAAACTCCTAAGATTTTTTTTTAATTGTTACGTTTCTATCAATCAAAATATTAACTTGATTCAACAATAAATTATTTGATCTTACTCTACCACGCCTTTCACTCACATTTCCTCTGTATATTTGTTTTCTTAACCTTTCTTCATTAATTCGTTCTACATTCGTTTATCCTCAGTGAGATACAGGAAAACTCCTAGTTTACTGAGGATACGATAAATGAAAGGCAACACACCCAGATCCATTAAAATTGTATGTCCAAATTAAATTACCTGTTGTTTTTTCGCAAATTATGTATATTTGTTGTCATGTGTCATTTTTATATTTGTTGTCATGCCCAAATAATCTCAGATTGCTTTTTTTTATCTTACTTAACATATCAGCCTTAAGTTTGTTCCTATCGTTCATTCTTAATTAGTTAATTTCTTAGTCATTGTCACCCCATGTATTCTTCTCAATGCACACATTTCTATAGTATTTATTCAGCTAATTTCAGTGTTTCTTCACGTCTACGTTTCACTCCCATACATCAAAGTTGGTACTACGATACTGTCGTGGACTATCATTTTATCAAATGTTGATACTGTCCGATTCAATTATATATGTTTTAGAGCACCTGACTTTATTTCTTATCGCTCGCTGCACGATATAACATATGTGATAACTCTTTCATCACCTGAGAAAATAATTTTCAAATAGTAGAATTCTTCAACTCGCACCTATCTTTAATTGTTCACACATATGATATATTGCATTTATTTGCAGTAACACACTTTTATATCACCATTATAATGTTGCAAAATGTATCTCAGATCTCAGACCACGTGTTTTTTAATATAATGAAGTAAGATTTGAATTATAAGCTAAGTTGCGTATCTTTTGATTATACAAGTGTTTACCGTAATAAAATATTAGTATTTCCTTCCTTCTATTGCACTTTCGCCAATATCCTTTTTAAGATAAGAAACTGACGGAATAACAATGGGAGTGAGGAAAATCAGCTTTGGTTAGCTGATGACAACTTTATTATGACATGTAGTCAAAATGAACTTGAGATGTGATGCTGGAGACGATTCTTCCACATTCCATGGATTCCAGAAGTACCAATCGATTGATTATTCGTCTCTGTGCTGTGTGCAAAAATAATCTTATGATACTTGGAGAACGACAGCTTTGAGCTGTCAGATGTAGAGGCTGAACATTCATCTGACGGGTTGACTTGGTAAAAAGGACATTGAGGAGATTAGTTAGATTTCAGAAGATACTACCTAAGGCAAGAAATCGTTTGTGCACGAGAGGGATGGTTGATGCCTATGGTGATTACGATCGTCAAAATTGAGGAAACGATCTAGAAGATTTTCCCCAACAATGAAACAGTATGATTGTTTTACTTATATGTTTATAAAATACCCATTCATACAGTCATCGTTGTTGCTGGACCTCATAGTCGAGGATCTACTCCCCATTCCAACGTCATCTCAGTTGGGAAGCTCTGCCGTGGAAATTTCGTCTCTTTCTTCTTTTTTCTCCTCTTTAAATGAGAAAGCCATTTGACACCAGCAAACTCATCGACCATACCGCTGTATCCGATGGCACATCTGAAGTGAGATGATCGGTGCACTTCTACAGTAGTTGGGATTAAAAAGACGGAAGCTATTTTTTATTTAATTTTGAAAATTTATTTATACTTTTTAATTTTTATCAGATAGTTTACTTAAAACAAAATTAAAAAAAATATACATAAAGCAGTAAAAAAAGTACTCGTATATAATAAAGTAGTAAAATATCAGTATGAAACATTAAGTAATATGTATAAAAAGTCCACCATAAACCCGTTATATTAAAAAATAATTTAAATTAGAAACATTAATTGTTCAGAGACTAATTCTCTGATTGTTATAAATAAAAAAAGGACTTATCAATCCACAAAAAAAAATTAAGGAAGAAGAAACGGCACAAGAAATATTTCTCCATTGCACGATTTTGATTAAATTTTAGTTTTCATCATGTATTGACTTTATCTCTTACTAAACCTGGTCTGAATTCTATCAGCCATTTTTTTATTCCGGCTTTAGCTGTGGAAATATATAGTGCTTTCAGGTAATCCTTGAAGTATTAGGGATGGATCACATTAAAAATTAAATAAATTATATATGCTTCTCACGACACAGAGCTTCTAAAATCTAGTTAAAGCAGGAAAAATGATATTGGGGTAGATTAAATGCTACTATTTATACAGTACAAGTGTGAGTGGAAAGCGTGGTAGAGAAATACCAAGAAAAGTATGGTTAGATCAAGTGTATGCTATTTTGAAAGAAATAAATTTAAAAAGTCTGAGAAATCGTAGGAGCTGTATTATTATACAGATGTATGTATGATAAAATACGTGAAATATGTGTGACGCGATAGAAAAGTCTGGCACTGTCTCTTCTCTGACTACCCCAACATGGAGACGGCGTAGTGGTATGTATATATGAGAGTTTAATTCCACTTTTTTTTTTCATATAACCCATATAATTGGATGGATTAGCGCTACGCTCAAACAGAGATTGTCTATTGGCCTTTCCGGTTCACCGCTCCTCTTTTTTTACGTCGTCCTTAACTATCCATGCAGTGCGACTCTGAAATCAGTTACAAACCAATATAACACTCGCTCCGTCCTTAGCATGCTTTAAGAAGCGACTGAAAAAAACTCTTAATTTCTAGTCAGTAAAATAACGTATTTCATTCCTGATTTTTCTTTTCCTTTCCTTTCCACCATCCCTTCCTTTCCTTTTGATTGATGATATCTCATTTTATATGAAAAATAATGTTTAGGTGATTGTCCGTCTTTGTGGGCTTCGTGGGCATATGCTCACGTATGTGTTTGTAGATTTCGTGGGGATGGATAGTCATTTGAATGATTTATGCGACAACGTAACTTGCTTCATTTACTTTTGCCTGGTTGGTTGGAATATATGGCCACCTGGCAATAAGCCCGCCAGATTTTATTTGCAATAAAAGTGTTAAATAAAATAAATAATAAATATTTTTTATCTAAATAATGTATAATATAAATTACTTCTGCTAACTCGTATTTTTATATTTTCAATTCAAAATATCAACAATAATATTCGTGTTTGTTAATCAGAATATTTACGTTTCAAGAATACATTTATATCTGTTGAATGTGTCACATCTAATACGAAATTATCGTGATAGCTTCAATAACACACAGGCTTGATTATCAAATGATTTTACAGAATAAGATAATATTTTTATGACAATATTGGATCGATACAGCCTCATCTGTACCAGGTTAAAGCAGGGGCGCACACACCGTTTTTTCAGCCTCATTGGATCCATGTCGGATATTGGCCTTCATCTCTTCCATTTACAGCTGACTGTTCTGTGCATTTCGTCTCCAATTTTTACACGTCACCTGTCCAAATTCTCCAGACCACCTTGCTTATAGTTTATCCATTACTTCTGCTAGTTATGAATCTCCAATCAAAGTTCTTTATAATCAAAATTTATGAAATATACTTGACAAATTTATTAATAATATATACAATCTGAAAAATAAAATGTGTATTGACAATTTAATTTTAACAACATATTAGTCTTAAAGTAGTTGAATCTCTTGGAAGGATTACGAGAGATATCGAACGGTGTGTAGCGATATATAACAAAGCCAATGGAGCACTAAACATATACTCGAATCGGACAATATCGAACTCTGCTCAGTTCCACAACAGTATTTTAGTGATGTGTGGAAGGGAAACGTAGACGTGGAAAAGGATTGAAATGATCTAAATAAATGCTGTAGAATTGCGTGCACTGAGAAGAAAACATTGGATGACCATGTATGAAAGAATACGGAATGAAGTGATCAGAGATGAATATGATTATTAAGCTGATGTATTAAGTAAGATTAAGAAGAGCACTCTGATTTGGTTTGAACATGTAGAACACATGAATGAAGAAATAATAATAAAATAAATATACAGTGTAAATATGAGGGTACAGCATGGTAGAGATGACCAAAGAGACATTTTTTTAAGCAACTGAATGATGTTTTAAAAGAACAAAGAGTTTATTTCATCCTAGAGTATAACAAAGTAATTTTCACCTTCCAGTATAAATAAAAGGTTAATTACTACTATTTTTCTTCCAATTTTGTAGTAATTTTGTGTAAAGTATTTTTTTCATTCGGTTTGTAGTACATATATATTTATATTTGTTTCAAACCCTCAAAATTGAAGATACGCCACTGGATGAAGGCGATAAATGAGAGTCGGGTAATATGAGGATTAAAATAACTTTAATCTTTAAATTACTGAAAGGCCGTTAAAGCCTGTACACGTTAATGGACATAGTCATAACTAAAGCTAAACGAGGACCTTTGAAAGGATATTGGTGTTGCCTTATAATAATACCTTGAATTTAAAACAGACACAGTTGATGCTTCTTCGAGCGTTTATGAGTATGACGTGTCTCTCTAGCTATAAAGTATTTAGACATGGAAATACATTTTATTAAATTTAGACTACCTCCGGGGCTTAGTTGGTAAAAAGTTCGTCTTCCAATAAAATTGTTTGTTGAGTTCTTAATGATACTTTAAAATGTGTATGAAAAATTAACTAAACATTTCACTTGGGAAATAATGCCTATAATCCCTTAATTTCAGAACGAAAATAAAAAAACAGAAGGAAGGGGATCTTCATAAATAATATGGTTTAAGCGGTCCTCATCGAAGTCCACTGGTCGTCCGGAACGCTCCATGTCTGTCAGGTCGAAATTACCGTCATTGAAACGCAAAAACCATCGACGAGCTGTCCTTTCATTCAAAGCATCTTCACCGCACACTTCGCAAACATCGCGAGCAGCTTTGGCAGCTGTATTCCCTCGATTGAACGCGAACAGAAGGAGGTGTCGAAAATGCTCACATTCGTCTACTTGACATTTCATTTTGAAGGCTTGTAATCAAATAAAATAATAGATGTAACGTAAAAGCGAACAAAATATATTGTAGAGCAGAAAATTTTCTTTCGAATGACGTATAACATTTACCATTTTGTTTTACTTTTGCTGCTCATTTTTAAATTGAAAAAAAAAACGGACACAACTTATGTTAACACCCAATATTTATTATTATTTTTAATTTCTTGTTTCATTTATATAAATAAAAATTGTCAGGGTTCTGAAAATTGTTATCAAGTCGAAAAGTGTTCAACGGTCAAAATATTTTGGGAAATCGTTGTTTTAAATACAAATTTTTGTTTGATAAAAAAAAAACAATATTTTTAATTTTCCTCGTAAACTTCGTTAAAATCTCAAGAGTTTTTACATTTTTAACCAACCTTTGGAGCTGAACTGCACACAATGAGAACCCAAAGACACGGCAAGACGACTTTACAAGAGGTAATTCAACAATGTTGGTCGTGTATGCAAACAATGTAAACAACACTTCTCATTGTAAACCGTTGCGTTAAAAAAACACTCAGCAGGTGTGTGCATCGTGTACGGGGTTTTTTCGTTTCGATGTTTACTGTTTAGTCTTGCTGAAACCAACTGGTGATTGTTAGCAGGTTAAATGTATAAAATTAGTTCCTTTTTTACTTGTTTCATGAAGACCAGATTTTAAGTGATATGCGATATTTATTTTGACATAACTTAAAAAGTGCTGCAAAACCAAAATTTTACTCGTGCAATCTCTGCTTTTTAAAATTGTGGACTATTTAGACATCTGTTATTTGGATGTTACAGAGGAACAGCTAGACAAATTATAACGTCTTCAAAATGTTTGTCTAAGATTTATTTTAAACCTAAGAAAGTACGATCATACAACTTCATTCCAGAAGACACTGAACTGGTTAAACGAAAGAAATAGACGCCAAATTCATATTGTCTCTATTGTATAATATCCTTAACTGCCCCGCCACCCCCTCTTATCTTGCCAAAAAATTTCGGAGTCTTTCCGATCATGGATTAGTGTTAATAAAAGTGTTAAATAAATAAATGATAGGAATGCATATTTTTTATCATGAGATATTAAAATAACGTACAATTGAATATTTTATGATCCGGGCGACACTGTAAACGCCAGACGTGATTGGTATTCTGTAAGAGTTTTTAAAGAAAATTTTGATTTATACATTTTTTGGCTTTTGGGGTATCTCAGAAACTGTGCACAATATTCCGTTATATTTAAAGTATATTTTGTATTGGTCCAAGAGAATTTCTTCTATATCCATCGAATAATGCCATTTTCAAATGAATTCTGACCGAAGAGTAAAATCGGACCATGAATATCCTGAATTGAAGGTGATTTAACATCCCCAAGAATGTAAGAATGTAGGTATAGACAATGTTTAATATCCAGCTCTCAACCATTTTAGAAATGAACTACCAACCTTCATCTATCACCTCTGTATATTATTCTATTGAATAATGCTTTCATTGTATACAGTACAACCTGGTGGGCTTGTTGCTATGTAGTAAATATCTTCCAGCCAACCAGAAATATGTTAAAGAGGCCTTAAGTGAAAAGCAGATAAAAATTCTTTTAAAAAATCAAGGGTTTCAACGGGAAACGAACCCACAACCTCCGGGCTGGGAGACAAGCGTCTTACTAACTAGACCACGGAGGTCGTCAATCATTCTTTATTTTCGTCAACCAATGTTTATGCACTGCTTTTTCTACATTTTTGGGATTTTTAGACAACCTTAAATTCAGGGCACCTACAGCGTGATTTCATTAATCATTTGAATATCTTATTTATAGTTAAGGCATTAACATTGTGGAAGTTTAAACACTTTCATAGCTTTCACCTCATCATCAGAGGAGCACAAACAAGTCTTGTTTGTGCTTCCCTGATGAAGAGGTGAAAATTTTGAAACCGGTAGGGTTATACCGTTACAAAAAAGAGGAATAAACAATGTTTGATGAAATAAATTACAATTTGAATATCTATTTTAAATCTCAAAAATGTGGCTTTTAAATAATGTTGTGCATAAAAAAACATTTTATGCAAATTAAATTACAAAAGTTGTTTATTCTATAGTTAATAACCTGCTTCTATAATATCTCATAAGTGAATAATTTATTAAGAAATTTGTTAACTCTTTTAAATAATAAAATGCAACAATCAGAATGCACAGTAAGGGGTATTTTTAAATAATATTTTCATAAATTATATTATCTTATAAATAAGTCTCATTCGTTTTATTTACACACGAAAACTTTAAAAATGTTTTTAGATATTACATTTTTAATTAAATTTATTTGAAACTTAAAATATTAAAAAAGTTAATCATTTGAATATCGTGACACAAAAAAATAGACAATAAAAACAATCAAACAAGTCCTTGGATGTATGTTAATTGCTTTGGATCCGGATTTTTATCATAATGAAAACCTGTTGTAAGTAATTAAATATTTTTTTCAATATAAAAGATTAAAAAATAAGAGTAGATATAATGAATTATAATTTATGCAAATAATATATCCATAATGAAAATACCAAAGAGCACATAGTAATTAAACGAATTTAAAAAAAAATTAACGACACTTTTTATTATAAACTATTTTGAAAAAATGTGTTTTTCATATTTTTGTCTGTATCAAATATATTTTTTAATTATATTGCCAGCTGTTAAAATTAAAATATTTCATAACTTTAGTATCGAAATGTGTAAATTTTATATTGAAATAAACTGAATGATCAATTTCGCGCGTATTTCTTTAAATTTATTTCACTATAAACGGAATATAGGTTCCATTGAATATTTTCTAATCACATTTTTGTGCTAAGTATGTATTTTTCTCAATTGATTGACCTTCTAATAATGCAAACGTTTATTTTATAAGCGTTTTCTCTTAACTGTCGTTTGTTGAATATTTCATCACTAAGCAATAATGTTATTCCTAAGTAACTGAAAATTCTTAATCGATATTTGAGTTTAAATGAGTATTGCCTAAGAGTTAAATATTTGGTTTACTTTTTCGATTTAGCAGAAGAACGATAAAAATAATATCAATCCTGTGGAAGTGAGTGCACTCGTGTGGGTGTCAATGAAGGCGGAATTAAAGCATCATAAATGAATGCATGAATAAAATGGATGTTTTAAGTCAGATCAAGAAAGGCGCTTTAAGATAGTTTGGATATGTTGAGAGAATGAATAAGGAAAGAATGACTAAGAGAGTATACAAGTCAGACTTGCTAGGGGGGATTGGAAGATGAAGATCGAGGAAAACATGGCTGAATTAAATTGACCTACAAGTGTATAATAAAATTACCCTATACAAGACCATAATTAGGACAGTAGTAACATATGGGTGCGAAGCGTGGACGATGACAGCAAGACCCGCAGAAATCCTGGACACATTTGAGAGGAGAGTGTTACGTAAAATTCTGGGGCCCGTGAACGATGGCGAAGCCTGGAGAATAAGATACAATGATGAGCTGTATAACATCTATAAAGCTCCCAGGCTCTCTGTATGTTACATGCTAGACTGAGCAGGCTGATATGGGTTGGGCATGTGCAGAGAATGCCGTCATCACGGGTACCTAAGTGGATCCTTGAGGGACATCCGGGTGGAAGAAGGAAGGTCGGTAGACCAAGGCTGCGATTGGAGGATAAGGTGAAAAAGGACGAGGCCCAAATACTACAAGTGACAGATTGGAGGGCCGCGGTGGGAGAGAGGAGGAGTTGGAGGCGAGGATTGATGGAGGCCAAAGCCCAATATGAGCTGTAGAGCTATCGAAAAAGACAAGTAAATAAAATTGTGTGCTTGAATAAAAAAAATTGGAGGTCTGTTATCTTTACCTTTCCCTCAAGGGACACGGCGTGATGATATGTATGTATGTATTTTTCAAATATTTGTAAGCAAGTGAAATTTCATCGTAGAAAAAAAAATATGAGGGTGAGATAAATGCAGTAGAAAAGAGAGCATTTCGAAGGATGTGTAGAAATGATATGTATGACAGAATAAGCAATGAAGATATAAGGAAAGAACGTGGATCGAAATAATATACCAAAGAAGAAGAAATAATATTTAGATAGTTCGGCAACGAAGAACAAATGAATTGTTAATTCAAATAATGTAGAATAACGTACCTAATAAATCTAATTCTGAAAGAGCGAAAACTGTTAAGACTGTATAATAGGAGACTTTGAATAATGTGGCAGGAGCGAAATATATGTCTCAGAATAAAATGAAGTTGAGATCTGTTCTTTCTGCCTACCTCAATAGGATAATGGTGATGATGATGATAATGGTTACATTTAATAATAAAATATAATTTAATGTTATGATAATAATTTCATAATGTAAGTCAATAAATAATTTTTTTTTTTTATTTTTTTTTATCCACTTTGCACGGATTTCTCCTGTTACACAAAGAGGGTTTGCTTCTAGCGTTAGTTTATTCGTTAGGAATAATATCAGCCAGGATTCTTCTCATACTGCTAGACGGTACCGAGAATATATCAACCGTGTCATTCAGTTGGTTCAATATCTCTATACCACGCGTGACTGAGTGTTTAGCCATGATATTCGTCCTGTAAGTTGGTATGTAGAACAGAGGGTGATTCCTTGCACGGATATATTTATTGGGTACATATAAACTTAGTGCTTCTAGAATCGCGGGACAGTTAAAGGAACCTTGGAAAACCTTTATTAGGAATATCGCAATGGATTCTTGCCTTCTTGTTTCAAGGCTTCTATAGTTACACACCGTGAGAAGTTCGGCATGGTGAGCATATTTTGGGTAATCGCCCTTTGTTCTGTACCATAGATATCTGAGGAATTTTTTTTGTATTTGTTCTATATTGTTTTTATATTTGAGCTGGTGAGGAGCCCAAACCGTAGATGCATATTCTAATTTGGTTCTAATTAGATAATTATATAAGTTTCGGAGGATATCGGTGCTGTTAAATTCTCTTGATATTCTCATTACAAAACCGAGTAGTTTGTAACAGTCCGATATCAAACGTGAGACATGGTTAACGAACGTGAGTCCGACATCGAAGGTTACGCCCAAATCCTTGAATTCAGAAACTCTGTTTAGTGCCACTCCCTGTATAGTATACTGATGGTGGATTGGTGAAAACGATCGACTATAAGATACACAGACACATTTATTAATGTTGAACAGAATATGATTTTGCTCACTCCAGGAGACTAGGGAGTCTAGGTCCTGTTGTAACTGTGCACAGTCGTGAGGTGAATTGATCTTTTTGAATATTTTCGAGTCGTCAGCGAACAATAAACATGTCGAGTGACTTATGGAATTCTGAATGTCGTCTATTAATTTGAGGAATAGTAGGGGACCTAAATTGGATCCTTGTGGTATACCAGATCTTGCGATAAATTCCACAGAAGACTTGTTACGGATTGTTACGTATTGAGATCTTTCTTTTAGGTAAGATGCAAATAATCCAATTAGATTATCGCTGAAGCCAAGTTTGTGCATTTTTTTAAGTAATATATCGTGATCAACTTTGTCGATATATTACTTATCAATCTTTGTCGAAATTGACTTACATTACTTAGATTTAGTGTTCACTCACCTTCTGAGCTCAAAAGCTATTAGATTTAGCGCTCGAAAGACTAAAGGAAATCCTAAGGAACGACCGCGCGCTCATTCCGAAATTTTGAGTAATCTACTTAAAACTCCATCGCACACTGATATTTCATATTTATAATTCGTGTGGTTCCTTTCAACATATCCGACTTGATAATATATTGAATAGCGTGGCCTGGAGACAATAGTCTTCGACTCCAGTAATCGAGCCTTTCCGAAAAAAATAATGTAACTCACTGTTTACCATCGTATGTGGTGGAAATAGAACAAGGAGTATCACTCACACTAACTTGTTAAAAAAAAAATTTATGGGTGCCAATTTTTTTCCTAAGTACCATTGGGAATTGAATCCACAACCTCCGGGTGGAAAACCAGCATCATGTTTAAAAGTAACGGATGTCACTGAACAGTAAACACTTGTTTAGGAATAACATAAATAGCATATTTTAATAATTTCTAATTTCGCTTTCACATTAAAATATTATAAAATGTTTAAGATTGTAACTTAAAAGAATGTTTTAACGTAAATGTTTTTTTTTTTGTATTTGATATGAAAAAATATAAAATTGAAGCTGTCTTTAGAAAAAAGAAGAAAAGGCGTAAGATGAAAACATAAAATATTTGTTATTTACCAGCTCAATGTTTTCTTTACACTTTTTTTTAGTTTTACTCAAACATATTATACTGTAAATGTGATACATATTACGCTATATCCTAAGCAAGGTGTCCCAGATCTCTATAATTTTTTTATCCATGCAGACAATTATTGCCTCCTTCACATTTTACAACCCGTCATGCTCAATCTTCTAATTTTAATATTTCTTTTTTAACGATCTTAAAAAAAAGTTAATTTTATAGCTAATGAAGAGAGACGTCGATGTAGGCATACAAGTAATAAACCTAGACCGAATAAAACTCATTAGAATCGAGATTCAGTCAAGACTTTCTCAATCTACCTATAATTTTGTACATTAATAATCTAGATTATTTCTTACTGCGCGGATTTCACCGCATTAATCTAACCTTTTTAATCCTTTTTATCAAAGTACCACACTACATATAAAATTCCTTATTTTTCTTGTTAAATTGCAGAACGTAATAACTGTAAAGATGAACACAATAATTTATTGACAACATTTCATCTAAAAATTATAAAAATAAATGACTACAAAATCCTATATCTTAATAAGCAGTTTTGGTTTGGCTTGCCGGCAGTCTTTTTTGCTACTTGCATCTCTACTCTTTTTAATGGTTCCATACAACCATCGGTTCCGGTCTTACCACTTCTATACGCCCTGTCGGTTATCCGACAGAACCTTCAGGGTTTCACGTCCAGTCCAGTTCACGTCTGTGAAATAAAAAAAAACTGTAATTGGATGATAGGGTAATGTAGTTTATAGTATTTTATATAAAAATACATATCTTCACGTCTTTTTATCCTTGCACACAACTCTCACATATGAATTGGCTCACTATGGACAGTGTATGTTATCTCCTTAATCTGCTTTTAGTAGTATATTTAACTCTGTGAGTTTTGAGTTGTTGCTAAAAATATAATTTTGAATTCATTCAAGAGCTATTTGGATAAACGTAAGTAAGCAGTGGATGAATTTGTCCAATAGGCTATTTAATAAACTACTTTTGACTACAGTTGTTCTTCAGTGATAAATACTTTCACCACTTTTTTTTTTCATTTTGTGACGTGAATTACTTATCTACTAAAATTCAAGTTCCACTTTTATGCGAATGATCTACAAGTATATACTAGTTTCTGTCCATGAGATACGTCTGCTGCTTTAGATCTCATGAATCGTGATCTTAACGGTATCATACAGTGGTCTTGGGAAGACGGGTTGATCATTATTTCTATAAAATCGCTAATCATCATCAAATAGAGTTGTCGTTTTGTTTAGAAGACTTCCGTTCCATCCATCAAAGTGTGTGTTTATTCAAATTGATGCCTGTGTGATTCTACATTCCTGATATGTTAAAGATCTGTGAATATTTGTCGATTAATTTTTGAGTTGGCGCAATAATATCTAAGACTTATGCTACGAAACCTTCACAAGTCTCTATTCTGTAAACAGATTGCGTATTTTCTTCCCTACCCAAAGCAGAATTTTTTTGGCCAAAAATCTTATCTAGCATTTAATTATTTGTGGGAACGTTTGTTATCTCTATATTAGTCAGAAGTAGACGGGACAGGGTAGGAATGAATTGTTTTCAGTATATTTTTAATCTAAAAACATATGCTCATATCCGAGCATTGTGCTTAACTTTATTTAATGGTTTCAAATAAATCAGTGAAGAAATCCCCACGTTCTATCAACCCTCTTTTGAGTGTTAAACAATGCAAGTTGTTCTCAAAATCGGAGTAAAAAAAAACTGCCCCATCCCCCCAAATCTGTTGACATTAGCATACTTCGTGTATCAACGCATCACACATCATCTCTTAAGGCGCGTTCTCACGGTTCAAGTTTAGTTGACCGATTAAAGTTGAGCAACAAAAGTTGAATGAAATCTGTAGTGAAGGCGCGTTTTCACGGTTCAAGTTTAATTGACTGATACAGGCCAAAAGTCAAAAGTTGAATAGTTGAATAAAGTTGATCAACAAAAGTTGAATACGACTTGAATCAGTTTTTATTCACACGTTTCAATAGAAACTGTTTCAATTTCATTCAGTTAAAAATGGCGTCGAAAGTTAAAAATGGCGTCATCTTTATTTTTATATTTATCGAGTTGAAAGCGAACTTGACAATCAACTTGAATTCACATGTTCACACGTTTCAAGACAGGTTTCAGCTTGGAAGCAAATGGCGGATAACTCATAACTTGAATGATAAAGTTTGACTGGGTCAATCTTTTCTTGATCAACTAAAAAGTTGATCAACCATATTGAAACAAAGGTTCTCACTACAGATTTCATTCAACTTTTGTTGATCAACTTTAATTAGTCAACTAAACTTGAACCGTAAGAATGGTCATTGAATCAGTTTCTATTGAAACGTGTGAACAAAAACTGCTTCAAGTCGTGTTCAACTTTTGTTGATCAACCTTCATCGGTCAACTAAACTTGAACCGTGAGAACGGGCTTTTACGTTTGACTTTGGAAATATCTTCCTGGCTCAATCAGGTGTGCTATATTCTTGTTGATATTTAAGAGTAAACAAAAGAAGCATAATTTATCTCAAAATATTCCTCTTTCATAAAGAGAATGGGAATTGTATTGTGGATAACTCCATGGGAATTAATTGTATGGTAGATAATTACCATACGATTCTCATTTACATCCATATTTTCCTTGATATATCATTTTTATGTTAAATTTTGTTAGCTTTTCTCAAATATCGTTTTCATAAACAACGTTAAAGATACAGTCATGGATATTTTAACTCTCATACAATTCCCAGTTTAATCCCTATTTTTATTTTATTATAATATATCTTAGATTTCCATAAATATTGTTTTTATATACTGCGTTAAAAACACAAACAAACAGAAGTTGGTAGATTGGAAGAAATTGATTTAATGCCACAAATACACCAGCTGTGTGGTGTACATGAAAGTTTGAAATAATAATAAAATGAATTCCACTTAAACGTTTTTTTTTTATTTTCGTTTGAATAATATCACATTAAACTACACGAGTATTTCGTCAAGGCTGAAAAAATGTTGTTTTTTTTGCTAAGAATTTTATCTAAAATCTCTAATTTTGTTAGTCGGTCAAAACAATAATTAAAATTATAAAAAATCAAATTAATATGCTAATGGGAGTGTGCTGTCGGTCAAATGCTTACATTAATGTGATTCTTATCTTTTATGGTAAAGTTGGATGGACACACCTGTTTGGGAGATATTTTGCTTATGTGCTCATCTTAACTGTTGTCATGTATTGAAAGACTATTTCTTTAACATCACAAATTGTCCTTAAGAGTTCTTGGATCATGTTGCAAATCGATGGCAATTGTGCGTATATTATTTTTGTGTATTTGTAACAATTCAATAAGCACTTGTGAAAAATAAGTCCCATTCATCGAGGTCTAAACTAGATGATTGAAATCGTTCTCGTCTCTTTTCGTGAGATTTCCTCTTCGTTGATAACATACCGAAGTTTAAAAATAATAGCAACAACGACAAACGTAAGGTCCGACGTTACGAAAAAATAATTACTCGCAGTTTTTAACCATTTCTATGATCTTTTTTTTTTCAATCTTAATATATGATTTCTTAGAAATAATTAACACCTACATACTACTTATAACTAGATAACAATTCTTACAATAATTATTTAGCAAAAACAAGTCCACTCGTTCAGGCTACATGTATTCCATCACATTCACTCAGACCTTGGTCGTCCCAGCTAATACTGTAGGTGGACTAATTAGGCAACAGATAATGCTTCTGGAGCCTGTGCTTATAACGGAAGGGTAGATCGGATTTACTCTCGTAAGCTCCCAGGGCAGCGACTAAGGGATTGTTGTGATTTTGTTGACTTTTATAGAACTTCACGGTCCAAGCGAGGATGTGGTAACCATTTCTATGATCTATCAATATATGCAGTATTTTCTGTAGAACCATATCGAACCTTGGGGTATACTATTAATATTTCAATATGCAATTGTTTGTTTCATCTCATCGTCTTTTTTATTGTCTAAATACTATATTATATCATTGATTATTTCAATATCAATACGGTTAATTCCAAATATTTCAATATCTCATTGATTATTTCATTATTGATATAATTATTTCTAAAAATCAATACTTCATAGATTCTTTCATAATTTTTTTACTACGATTTCTAAATATTTCAATATCTCATTGATTATTTCATAATTACGTACTTATTAATATTTCAATACCTCATTGATCATTTTATTATTTATATTTTCTTCAGTATCCAATCAATTTCTTCCTTATCCTTTGACTTTATAAATATTTCTATTAATCATCTGTGACATATATCTGCAGTATTTATTTAATTTCTTGGCAAACTGACATATATCCCGCTAAAATAGATGAGGTATTTTTTATTATTTTCTTCCAGCTCGTATATATTTTTTCAGGTCGAAACATTGACTAAAATCTCGAATGAAGGCTCCATCTCGTAAATAAGGCTACTAGCAAAGGTAATATAACGAATACAGTTTTAGAAGGGAGAGTTGAGAGGCGGTGTATGCACGGACTCAGGCAAGATATGCAAATTTATCAACACCTGAGTTTTATGAAACTTGAGCCAATCAATGAAAACAATTAATTTTGTTTTTGTTGGCACACCTGATTTTTTACGCTTCAAACCTCCCAGGGAGTGTTTTTAAATTTGAAAGAAAAAGCAAAGTTGTTCTTAAGCACGTTTCACACAACGTGTTATATAGGCAATAAAACAAAATTTATGGTATTTTTTTATTCAAAGAAAGTATTATTATTATTTATTCAAAGAGTTTTCATGAAATCTTTTTTTTTATAATTATTTAATAGTCTTCCAAAATAAGACAACCTATAATTATTAGCCTTAATATAGGCATGATTCAAATAAGCAAACAACAATGACAACGAGGAAAAAACATGATATTTTTAATCATTATCATAAATTGATACGTATATAAAAATGTGAAATTTAATGTTTTTTTTAATCTATGCCGATTTCATCAGATTTGAACTGGGTTAGAAAGGCAACAACAAGGCAGATCACATAATAAAGAATAAAATATGAACTTAACAAACGTATAAAATATGGTGAAAGCATAAAATATGAACTTAACAAACTTGACCCAGTGGTAATTTGCATTAATTTATTCGTGGAGAGTGTGACCGGTGGATATCATTGTATATGCCATGTTTATCGAGCTTTCTTTGTGAATAAACACTGAAGTAAACATACAACTTGTAGTTCGTCGTCGTACATGTTGATATTGCAACCACCTGTGGAGTCGAAGACAAGGGTCTTATCAACAAGGCCAAGGAGATACCTAGGAAAAATGTTGTCTCAGCACAAGTCTACCCACGTTGTTTTTATTACAAAAAATCAGCATTAAAATAATATTTTTATTTTAAAAATTATAATAGCTGCCTACATATTTATAGGGCTCATATTTTTTGTGTTTTTAAGAACTTTCCAGTAATTATATCCAGGATATAACCAAACCTTAAACTTTCTGTTCAAAATCGCTAAGCGTAAGAGTTTCATTGGCTGTACTCGTATATAAGATGAGAATTGAAAGCTTCATAAAAAGTTTTGGTTTAAACCAATCGATGTTTAATGATTCTATACTCCGCACTCCATCTTTTATATAATATTTCATTCGTTATGTTGTTTATAGTTAAGGCATTAACGTTGTAGAGGTTTAAAGACATTGTAATTTATTTTTATCAAACACTGTTTATTCCACTTTTTTGTAACGGTTGTAACAGTCCGCCTTAACAAATTCTCTAATTTATTCTGAAATGGCTAATCATTGTCACCGTGAAAATCATAATTTTACTATCGATGATGCAAATTCTTACACATCAGTAGTAACGGAAATCAATTGGACAGATTAGACGCCCTAGACATTTCTAAGTCAGTACACCGACCCGAACATCTGGTGAACAGTTATATCCCAAAAATCTCTCCGCTCTTGGCCGAAATCGTCCCATGCCTCCCTCACCCCTCAGCCCCCAACCGTTGAAGCGTGTATATTGGTACCAGTTCGAACAGCATTTAGTCTTGTTTGTGCTCCCCTGAAGATGAGGTGAAAGCCTTGAAACCGGTAGGATTATACCGTTACAAAAAAGTGGAATAAACAGTGTTTGATAAAAATAAATTACAATATTTCATTCGTTGA
Organism: Odontocerum albicorne; assembly: GCA_949825065.1. Taxonomy (NCBI): domain Eukaryota; kingdom Metazoa; phylum Arthropoda; class Insecta; order Trichoptera; family Odontoceridae; genus Odontocerum; species Odontocerum albicorne. The sequence continues at coordinate 7,954,944 of OX463845.1, forward strand.
TTGTAGGCAATTCATTTGATCTGAAGCAATGAAATAAGTGTTTTTTTATCAATACACTATGACATCTAAACGATTGAATAGCTTGTGAGGTTTGGATCAATCTAAGTGAATTTTGATCTTTCACATTTCAATTATTTTGAAATGTGGTTAAGGGATAGATTCTTCACATGCACAACTCGCTTTACACACCAAGGCTTCATTGACTTTTTTTGTCTATCTGATTAATTGTCCCACTTAGCGTGATGTTTATATTGTCGAGATACGTCAGGGTAACAAATGGACGACCACGGAAGAATGTGTGTTTAATTCAATTCGTAATGATTATTGGAGAGAAAGAGAGATAAGGTTAATGAACGGTGTTATACGTATGCTGTGTGCTGGACCGGTCCAAAAAAATAATCTCGAACTCTCAATTGTATTTGAATATTTTTTTACATACAACATACCATAAAGCCACGTTCTTCTTGGTTCGTCAGAGAGAACAGATCTCCACCCACACATCTTTACCATTTTGAAGATACACATGTTCCTTAAGTCAAAATTTCTCCAATCATTTTCTTCCATTCTCTCCTCGTTTTTAATTATTTTCGTAGTGTTTAAAAGTTTCCAACATTAACAAGTTAGAACATGTATGGTAGTTAGACGTGTTGTTTTGTTATATTCTGAAATCTCAAAAAAATAATATCGTGCGGTTAGCATATTTCTTTCCAAAAAAATTGAAAAGCTCAACATCTTAATGTCGTTTAATTTCTGCTGAGCTACCCTGTAACAAGTTACAGTAGTAATGGACAAACACCATGCCGACCACGTCAAACGAATGGTCTGGCGATCTCACAGTTAAAACTTGATAACTCAGTAGTATGTCCACTAGAGTTGATACAAGACGTGTTTTTTCGTTACATTCTAATATGTCAAAAATTAAATATCGAGAAATCATCAAGTTTCTTTCAAAAAATTAAAAAGCTTGGTAAAAATTAAACAACGTTTCGATACTAACGTTATTAAAATTCTACCTGGTTTTTAACTTCTTAAAAAACTTGATAACTGCGATATTCAATTTTTAACATTTCAGAATATAACGAAACAGCACTTCTATCGGCTTTACGTAACATACTACTGAGGATAGAGGTATACAATTGTAACTGTAATATGGCCTAACCATGCGATGAGCATGGCCATGATATTTGTCTAACATAACTTGTTCAGGCCGAAAATGTTTCGACATTAGTGGTACAAATTTGTTTTAAGGTATTTTGTAAAAAACGTTACGAACTGGACCGACCAGTTGTAATTCTGCTAATGATAATGAAATAATAGGCGCCACTAAATTTATTCAGATGGAATAGAAATCGAAAATTATATATACAAAATATTAAAAGTAAGATATAAGAATTTCTGTAGTTAATAACAGGTATATTATCCACCATACTATTGACTCCGGCAATGCTGCCTCCAATGTTAGGTCCGACAACAAGATTTTTACGATCAAATAATCGGAGCGAAAGTTAGGAGCTTTTGTAAGTTTCTACATAGACATGTAACTGAATGAATTGTGCGAATGTAGAATGTGTGATAAGGATTTGATATACATGATTTTAATGGGTTATTGAGATTATGATGCGATTGTTATTAAATATGTGATAGTTTGGGATAGTACCCGACGGTAAGTAATATACATCGTGCTTAAGAAAGAGACTGTCGCTTTGTAGAGCGTCGTCTCTGTCGCACGATGCGCTAACAGTTCTGTACGACAGAGACGACGCTCTACAAAGCGACAGTCTCTTTCTTAAGCTCTTTGTGTATTACTTACCGCCGGGTACTTATAAGTACATATTTCAGATTATTCTTCATCGCATGCTCGATGCTGAACGTTGAAGCCCTCTGTTGTGAGTTCGGCGCACCACCTGTATTCATCCCTCTAGGGTTATATTGAAATAAGCGCTTTGAGACGGTCCTGTTATCTCTTTTATTTAATTTGTCCATCTCATAGGACACTTTTCTTTGTCCCCATGATCACCAGCTGCTCCAGATTTTCATCATTATTTCTTGCAACATGCCCAACATACGAACATGTTAGGATTATTTTTCTATGTATTGTCGAAACTCTTTCGATAATTTTCAATCATTGTATGATGGAGACGTTGGTGCACTTTGAGATCCATTGAATTAGGAGCATCCATTTTCAACACCACATCTTAAAGGCATCTATTATGTTTGTTTCCTTCCTTCTCATCATCGTTTCCACTCCATACTGTGAATACACTTTAAATAAGATATAAAATTTGATTTTAAGGAATGAGACCACATCGTCTTGCCTAGTGAAGAGGATCTTTATATCCACAAAATGCCTATATACTATACTCGACGTTTTATATTTCAAGTTAAACGATGTATCATAAATTGTAAATGTTCTACTGTGGATAAGAAAAAAATGTTTACGGTAATAATATAAAACTTTTTAAGATTGTGATCACTAAAAAAACGTTGAGATAAATAATTGGCTTTTTCTCTTTTCTCTTAAATATACCTTTGGTATGTTATTGTCAGGATTACCTTCCTTGAAATTATTCACTTCCAACTATCCTTTTAGAAGATCCTTCAACATATCCGAATCGATTGTATGGATACATAAAATAACATTTCCCGGAGACAGATTTGTCTTGGGTTCCAGTAATCGATTGTTCCTGTTAAGAACCACTGAAGTATGCAAGTAACTCATAGTTCACCATCGCGCTGTTGGAAATACTGCCACACGTGGACAGCTAACATCACTCGCACATGTGTAACTTGCTAGCACTGTAATTAGACGAACTTATTAACAAGAATTTTCTGCATACAGTACCTCTACATACGAGTATAACCGAATTAGTGTTTCCCAGCTAGACTGGGAGACAATATTGTCTTCGGTAATCGATCCTTCAGGTTTTTATAACCTCTGTAGTAGGCACGGAACGCGTAGTTCGTCATTGAACATGTTAACAACACCATCACTCGGCGCATACGTGTATTGTTACTAGACAAACTCTTTTACTAAACTGGCACCTATTTCTTTGTGTACCATTGGGAATCGAGCCCGAAATCGCCGGGTGGAAGTCAACAATGTTACAACTTGACTTAATTCCATTTTTTTTAGATACCATAGAGAATCGAACCCAAAATCCCTATGTGGAATACCAGCATCTTACCAATTAGGCCACATAGGTCTTCCACTTATTGCCTGGTAAGAAACTCTTGAGTTGTCCATATTTTCCACGTGACTTCGCCAGTGAAAGTTTGCTTTAAGAAAAAAAAATTGTTCCGCTTTCTAATTCATTATCCTCTTTTTAATTTGAAACTAAAGTTTTAAAATCGATGCTGCAAAGCCAGCCCTGACTCAGAAGTGTTCGGGAATTTATGTTGGGATTTTTAATCTCGCACCTACAAATTACCAATTTATTTCTAAACAAATATCTTCGTCAGTATCCAATATGTAAAGTTGCCCGGGGAACAAGCGCGCAGTAATTCCCGACACATTGATTAGCGGTCTATTGATATGACACTATAATCCTGATAGGTGATAGGACCGTGGGTGGTGCGAAGGTTTCTTCATCATTTATTTATACGTATATACCATCACACTATTTTTTTTGGTCGGGTTGGGCAGAGAGAAAAAACCACAAAACTTTACTTTCACAGATATTTCGCCTCTTCTTCATCTATACACATTATCATTATTAGTTTTTTTCTGTGACTTTTCAAACTTTATTCGTTCAATGTAACATTATCGAAGCCTAGTTGATAAGACGTTTATCCTCCAATCCGAAATCTGGAGGTTCAATTCCGTTTTTTTTTAGAAGAAAATAGGTTTGCAGTCTGGTTTTTACTCAAGTCCACTACAACATCTTTCTGGTTGGATGGAAGACATTGCCGTATAGAAATGAACCAGCCAAATTATACTGTATACAAAAAAGTGTAATACAAAATAATTAACTTGATTCAACCATATTTTCTTAGGTATTCCTCTACTCTATCTGCCTCATTTGTAAAATATATTTGTTTTATTAGATTTTCTTCATTATGGCTTGCATTTTAAGTGTACATTCATCCCTAATAAATTCATTCCGTATTCTGTTACACATATTGTCACCTTATGTATTTTTCTCAGTGCACAGATTTGAACAGTATTTATTTGACTCCTTCTAGTATTTTTCCTCGTCCACGTTTTACTTCTATCACCAAATTTTGGTATTAGAATACTGTTGTGAACTATTCAAATAGCAGTTTGGTATTGTCTGGTTCGAATATAGGTATAGGTTGTTTGTCCCCATTGACTTTGTTTCCTATCGCCACGCCAATCGATATATCTCGTTAGTATACCATCATCTGATAAAATGCTACTTGAATATCAGAAAACTTTAACTTGCCTTAACTTGTACTTAACTGTCGATATTATTCATTGTTGACTCCATTTAAAAGTAATTACGAAAATAAGCATAATAAATATTTACCTGTCATTATTTTCACAAAAAATGGTTATTTCACCAATGTAACATATTTTTAATAATAAAATTAACATTTAGAATTAAGAAAATATCTGAATGAAGTACGTAGATACATACAACCTACCATACATTTAATAGAAGTATCAACACGTGTGCTCAAATAGCCCATGGTCGTATTCGTATAAAAAATAACTCTTAAAAATATGACTAGGTTCTTAAAATTTCAGGAATGATAATAATTAAATTGTGTTGATGGGCACAAAAAGAATAAATGAGTAATTTGTGTGCTGAAAACAAGTGTGTAAGTCTGTAATTTCAACATGTTCCAACAAGAGAATGGCATGGTAGTGTATGTATCCGCGTGCGCATGATTATAATTATTACAGTACAGCCTGATGTATTTCTAACAATATGGCAATCTCTTTCAACCAATCAGAAAGGTATTTAAAAGAACTGAGAGAAAACTAGACCGGAACACGTCATCCTCGGACTGGAAGACCGATATTTTATCAACTTGATAACGGAGATCGATTCGACTTAATGTATTATACATATATATAGTACGAGTACATAATATGTAGAGGTATTTTTACGAGGTATGTAACCTGTAGGTATTTTTACAAAATACACCAATTTAAAATATTAACTGTATTATTATTTTAATTTATGCATTCAAAGTTTACCTTTAAAATTTACCTGAGGTCTGTATTGCAGGAATACAAGTGTTGCAAAACTTCATTTGGTTCTCCTGATAAATAAGTAATTGATGACATATGCCTCTTTACCTAAACGCCATAGAAATATGCTTCGCGTTTGATTCCTAAGAAGATTCAAAATAATAACCATAATGAACATAGCTACAAACAACGGCATAGTACATGTCACGTATCATACAATAGGTGCTGTTTTGACAGGAAAAATGATAGTGGTGAAGCGGTACAAGTCTAGATATATCCCTTTCTATGTTTCTTTTTGTTCAGCTGAGAGATGAAATTTTGATATAAGTCACATATATCTCTTTACTTATTACTGTTCATGATTTTTAGGACTTATATCAATATTTATATTAAAAAATAGCCTACAAATATTTTTTTCAAGACATATATCTTTTCACCATACCTTCCTTTGACATTTTAAGGCAAAACTGCATACTTAACTCATTTTTCGATTTTTCATGACATATACCTCTTTACCGAAACGCCTTAGATATGTGCGATGGTGTGAATGCACATACATATTGTACTATATATGCATTTGTAGAAATTCGGAGAAATCATAGAAGAGACTGAGGCTGTGTGTCGAGATAGGAATGTCTGGTGATCTGTCCACTCTGACTACCCCGACACGTATGTGCGGTAGTGTGTAAATATGTGCATGATATTAATTTATTTTTCAGAAGTGGAATCTGAGTCAATATTTTGACTGATCCAACCTTTTTTTAATTTTATTACATCTGGGCGTTAAGCGTTAGTGAATATGATCTTTTATACCCGACTCTTCGACCAGCTCAGACCCGACTGACAAAACAGGTTTTGCTGAGTGATTCGGACACTTCGCTCGCTCCCGAAGATCAGCCAAGGTGCGGGCCGATACTAAATGTTTAATGGCAATAAATCTTGACGTTTATGAATGAACCAGGGGATCAGGAGGTGTCTAGAGGTGATTTTTAGTGTTTTAATTTATGTATAAAAAGGCGTGTGCTATGCCGTGTGGACGTGTGTGGCGGATATCTGTTAGCAATCCTGATATCCTTGTATTTGAAACAGAGGCGGTGTTTTGATTAAAAATGTGTGCAATAAATAATTAATAACCTTTTAAAGAAGTGATTGAATTTTGACTTCATTAACGGGTTGTTACTTGAACTGTTAATTAAATTTTGTATAAGAATATATACTAATTAATACATACATACTTACCATCACGGCATCTCCCTGTCGGGGTTGGCAGAGGGGACATAGCGCAATACTTTACTATCTCTACAATCATCCATCGCCTCTTCCACATCGAAACACCTTCTTATACAACTTCTACGATTTGTTGGACTTTCTACGTTTCCTTCTTTCACAATATCACACATTTGATCTAACCATATTTTCCTTGGTGTTTCTCTCACACGCCTTTCACTCACATCTGCACTTTATATCTGTTTTGTTAGTCTTTCTTCATTTATTTTTTCCACATGTTCCAATCATCTCAGCGTGCTCTTCATCATCTTACTCAGCACATCAGCCTTAAGTTCACATTTATTCTTTATCACTTCATTCTGTATTCTGACATACCCTCCATATATTCTTCTCAATACTCGCATTTCTACAGCATTTATTCGGCTCCTCTCAGTTTTTTCCACGTCTACGTTTCACTCCCATAAATGAAAGTTGGCACCACAATACTATTGTGGACTATCATCTTACCAGATTTTGATACTTTCCGGTTCCAGTATATCATATATGTTATGTGTTTTAGTGGCCCATGGGTTTAGTTTTCTATCGCTACGCGCTGTTCAGTATCCCTCTTAATTCTTAATAATTGATAAATTTGCTATTTAACTAATTATATAAATCCCTGTGACACGGGTTTCTACCTTCTATTTTCTTTTCCGTATAGAGTATTAAAACAGGAGATAAAATATGTGTGGTGGGGATTAATGAAATTAGTGAAAATATTTCTATATTGTTATTAAATATTTATATTTTTTATTGCTATGCTTTTGTTGCTTTGCTATAAAAATAGCATTTTTCATCCATTTCATGTTAGTCAAAAAAAAAAAGTACTGAAAAAATCCCAGTTGCTTTTTTACATCCTGTACCATTTAAATAGTAGGTTGTTAAAAAAAGGTGATGTGTCTGCCATATTGCACATTGAATAACAAAGGGTAATGAGTCTGCCATATTGTACATTGTATAACAAAGTTCTAACACAATACAACGTCTTTGTATTTAGAATTTTACGAAATCAAAAAATTAACATTTTTTACATATTTTTATTTTAAACTACATAAGTGGTCATATCATTAATCTAATTGACTGTTCTAAGACAGTAGACTAACATCCGCGAAATTTATACATAAACAAGCATCAACTCGCAACAAGTCTAACTTGCAGCCACTCGTGAAATTTGACAACTCTCAACAAAAATAAATGCACAAATTTATTGAACAACGTTGTCCTCGCGCCGCGGCCCAGCAAATATAAAACGAACAGATTTATAATTAGAATAAAAAAATAACTACAAGACGACACATAAAATCAGTTCATATACAAGTAGCCTGAACGAGTGGACTTGTTTTTGCTGAATAATTAGTGTAAGAATTGTTATCTAGTTATAAGTAGTATGTAGGTGTTAATTATTTCTAAGATCTCATATATTAAGATTGAATAAATAAAATAAAATGATATGTAGGAAAATAAGATTAAATAAGTTCATAAATTATAACATATAATTAAGATTAGTTAAGTAATAAATTTGTACATAGGTATAGCCTCGACAAATGTTTGTATAATAATTTACTTGTTTAATAAAAAAAAAAAAAAAAAAACATTAATAACTTGATAGTCATTTTACTGAAGAAACTCTTAAAATTAAAATTAATTTTGGATAAAATACTAAATACTCGTACATTAAGCAGCAGGCAGAAATATAAACAAAGACACTAATATTTTTAGGAAACTTAAATGATTTATTTATTTTTTTTGTTAGTTAGTTTTTTGCCCATTTGAGTTTTATTCAATAAACGAGTTTCTTGGGAACGGTTTATTCATATTATAAACATAGACATTAATATTTAACATTTACCATAGAATAGCCCAAAGTAGTTACTATTGAAAGCTTAACTTTTGAGCCACTCCTGAGAAATATCGAGCATAAAAACTAAACTTACAAATTATTAACTGATACTTTGATAACTTGGTATTCTGCATGTACAATTGTATTAAAAAAACTGTTCGTGTGATTGATGACCCATAGAGTTTCTTTATTTTTTTCATTTCAATTTAAAATTTAACAACAAGGGTCTAATTCTGACATAGTACTATTCAGATTAACAAATTCGTAATAAAATATGTTGAGTTTCGATAACATTTCAGAACCAAATAAGAAATATTGAATGCATGATGAATAAATGTAGGTTTAAAGTTATTCTTAAAAATATTTTTTTAAATCTTGGGTAGCTTCAGCAAGAAGAAAGAAGAAAATACAATAGAATGACTTAACGAATATTCATAGGAAAAAAGTGCATATCAAAGTAGATACAGAGAAAGTTTGATCAAGGATTACTGATTTACAAGCAATAAGGAACAGCTCACACTGATGATAGTTTTTACTCGGAGTATCAGTTCGATTTAAGGACACCTTACTCCTTCATCGTATGTTGTAAACGGACTTGGCATATTTTTATTGGTTATTTGGGTGATGGAAAGAACAACAGTATTAGAGAGGAAATGATAGTTATTATTATATTAATTATTATTACATGAATAACCATAAATTCGCCGCATTTAACTGTATGCTTCATAGATTGCTCAGTGTCCCATTAACCGATGACAATTTTAAAAAGGAATTAATAACCATAAAAAAATAGCTACAAATAATGGCTATCCTGGAAACCTCACTGATTCACTTTTAAAAAACAAAACAAAAAAGAAACTTATAAAAGATTATATATTTAACGACACCTATAAGCATACCTATAAATGGAGCAAAGTCCTATTTATAAAAAAACATATCATACAAAATAACCAAAAAATATAAGTCACATAAAGCCAGCGTTTTACACTAATTTTAATCTCCGGTAACTCTTATTTAATGGGAAAGGCAAAAATGGAATACTTAGCAACAGTGGTGTGTATAAACTTTTATGTGCTGACTGTGATAATTTCTATATAGGAAAGACAGGAAGATCTTTTGAAAAGAGATTTCGTGAACACAAATCCGCCTTAACAAATTCTCTAATTTATTTTGAAATGGCTAATCATTGTCACCGTGAAAACCATACTTTTTCTATCGATGATGCCAAATTCTTACACATCAGTAGTAACGGAAATAAATTGGACAGATTAGATGCCTTAGAAATTTCTAAGTCAGTACATCCATCCGAACATCTGGTAAACAGTTATATCCCAAAAATTTCTCCGCTCTTGGCCGAAATCGTCCCATGCCTCCCTCAGCCCCCAACCGTTGAAGCGTTTAGTCTTGTTTGTGCTCACCTGAAGATGAGGTGAAAGCCTTGAAACCGGTAGGGTTATACCGTCACAAAAAAGTGAAATAAACAGTGTTTGATAAAAATAAATTACAATGTCTTTAAACCTCCACAACGTTAATGCCTTAACTATAAACAACATAAATGATAGAATTTTGTACATATATTAATGCTATAAATACATATATGTTACATATTAATATACTTATATTTGTATGTATGTCACGAGTGTTAATATATATGTATATAGACGTAAAAGATAGAGATGTATTCAAGATATAAATATTTTAAATTATAACATATTACGAAGATGGGGGCAGGGGAATAACGCTGTGACTTTTAAGATAAATAGTTTTAAATAGATAAATATGGGGGGATAAATAACTATATATTATATTTGTGCTCTTGAAACAATTTGGCGCCTACCTAGAAACAGCTCTTGAAGGAGTATTTTTTATGTATGGGTGGATTATGAATGACAAGAATAAGTTTTCAGGGCTTTCGCTGTCTGGAAAGTTAGTTTTCAAGAGACGGTAAGAAAGAGAATAACATTGAAAGGCGTGTTGAAGCATGACACAGTGAGATCAACAGTGCACTTAGAAGTGTATTCAACAAAACAGCTGCAAAATCTCCAAAAATGATGGCACACAATGGTGTCTTAGTGGCCCCCTTTATGTATGGAAGGGAAGTCTGGATATTAAAGAAGAGTGATAGAAGCAGACGAAATGCTTGTTTTGCAAAGAATATCTGGTATTACTATGTTAAATTGTAAGTTATGATTGGGTTAGGGGTAACTGTATGTTCGAGTCAGGTGTTACAATATAAGGAAAATCAAGGAATAAATCTTGGGATTATTTGGACGTGTTTAGAAAAGGAGTTCTAAAAAACACATATCTTGAACGAATGAGGTGTAAGGTAGGCATATGTTAGAAGGATGCATTTGGAGAAATTTTGTCTGAGAGAAAAGGGAAAAATGTGATGAAAAAATTATCATATTCTCGTATGTAATGAAATAAAACTGTTTGTGTGGATAGTAAGGAGCAAAGATCTGTTCTCTCCATATAACCGAAAACGATGTGTATCAGGAAGAAATCAAACATACAATATACGGGAGAATGATTGTGTGGTTTAATATGTTTCCTACTTGTGGAATAAAAGTAGAAATAAAATATATATTTGATAATTATCAATTGAATCAATAGAAATTTTTCTACTCAGGACCAAAATATACGTAGAATAGAAATTTAAAATTCATCTTCATCGCGTTTTCAATACAGACCATCCTTCGCTATGTTTTGAAGTTACCACACCACCTGTTTCCATCCATCTCGGTCCTGGGAAATGTCGAATACAGCGATTAAAGAAAATCTGGTTAACTCCTTTTAGTCCCTCTATTTCATAGGGCACATTACTCATGCTCGCTATTCCTCAACTGTCCCCGTGATCACCAACTTCTCCAGACCTTTTTTTACTATAGGCATTTCACCCAAAACCAGGATGATTTATGCTACAAAATTAATGTCACTATGCAATTATATTATACAATTATACAAATTACTACACCTGATCATCCAAGGCAAGATAGATGGTTGAAGAGGTGTTGGCAGGAGGCAAATCTCCTGGTTCCGCAATATACGTGATTGGACTGGTATAAGGAGTGTTGGGGATCTTTTTCGGGCTGCCGGGGACAAAGATGCTTACTCTAAGGTGATAGTCAACGTTGGGGGGACCTGATATGACACTGGGAAGAAGAATAATGCAATTATATGAGTCAATATAATAAAACTAATAAAAAAATTACAATTCTAGATAATTTAAAAGTTTAACTGATAAAGCTTCAAAAATTTAACAATCGATCTATACAGAAGTGGAAAAGTTCCACGAAGAAAGAAGAAACGCAATACTCATTGGACGCGGTAAAGATATGACTTTTGATAAATCAAAATTGTCTCGCAAAGGACAACCGAAAGAAAAACACGATCTTCAGTTTCATCATCCAGACCACACTTGCAGTCGGTAATCTTCACAATATTTATTCTGTGAAGGTGACTAGCTATCATCAGTGTCCCGTCCACAAACGACACATGACAAACACGTCCATCTTGTTAATTCTTATTATATCAAACCATGGTTTCATAGAGACATTTTTTTTGGGTGGATTCATATCTAGATCCCTTATTTACACAACTTATATCCCAATCCAACGCCCATTGGTGCCAAGAATCATGTTTAATTTTATTTAAAAGATCAGTTTTTGGCTGTGAAAAAGCAGATAGGGGACAACGGTACAACATACCTCCTTTGGCAAGGAATCAACACATTCATTACCAACGATACCAATATGTGAAGGAATCCAAGGTAGAGAAACATCTATATTTTTTGACATCAATTGGAATAACTTGACTTTGATTGAGCAAATAATTTCATTGTATGGGTTACTCAAACAATTACTTATAATTTAATAAAGAGCACTTAGGGAATCGGAGAAGAAAACTCGCAAAGTACTCTCCAGACTTTCTTTCATCATAAGCAATATTACATATTATTTATACTATTTGTTATTAACAAGTGTCCAACTTTAGAATGTTAATGCTGTCCGGAAATAAATTAATGATATCAATATGGAAGGATTATTAAAATGTCAATTTTGGAAAATGTCAAGGATGTTAATACAAAATGAGAAATAGTTTTGCAGGGACACAATGGGTGTGGAAGGAAATCAAATTATGCTAATTATCCCTTTCACTAGATATAATTTGAAATCATGGATCGATTTTTTATTACGGATGAATGATTAAAGGAAGTGCATTTTTTTAAAATTAAAAGCATGCAAATCAAAATATCAAGTGTATCGAACAAAGTAATTGATAGATTTAGACTTTTTTACAAGGACATGCATTTGTGCCTCCTTCATCCACACTGTCTTGAGGAATTAATTAAGTTTTCATACTGTGTGATTGTACACTCGCTAGAACATTTAATAGTCATACTTTGATATAGTTTAATATAGTCAAAATGTTTGGAGAGGTTTGTGGTTACCGTAGGCGTGGAAGAACGACGCACAATAGGAAGAATCCCAAAGCATTGGACTAACCAAATGAGAGAAGCAACTTGACTTCCCTTAACAACTGCCCTTCAAACCATTGAGTACAGGGATGGATGGAGAGGATTCGTCGGAGGCTATTATGGGAGGAACGATACTCAGTCATGAGCTACACGACATGACGCTGATGCTTTGATGAAAGAGCTGATTCGTAGGGAGAGCCCCTTCTCTGCTGGGGCCACACCGAAGAGTGAAAGCGATTATGGCGGAATCGACGTATCAGATACTACGAACAGAGATGTTTAAGAGAAAATAACAATTTAAAAAAATCAACATATTTATACTGCAGAGGGCCATTAAAGATTTAGGAAGTCACCAAAGTTTTTTACGAAAATTTAAGCAAGGTGTAAAACTACCCCTCGTTGTCTCAAGGTTAAAATAGTCTAAGGCCTCGGCCACACAGGTAGTAGCCTCGCTTGGTGCTTGGAGTTACGATACTAGGTGACTATAATAGTCACGTAGCGTGGCGCGACGCGTGCAGTGTGACCATTGCGATAGTATGGAGTGCGTTGGTTCGCTAGGATATGTCACCTAGCTCGCAGCGTAGCTCTAAGCACCAAGCGAGGCTCCTACGAGGCTAGACGGTAGTCCGACATATAGCTACATGGAGTTTCTTTTTATTTTGAGGGATTCTACTTTCTCCAGTCTCGCAAAATGTGGTCTGCGGATTAATAAGGGTGGCCACATAAGTTGTAACAGGAGAAAGGAACATTTTTTTTAATACTGTTGAAACTCCCGTGGCCAGTGAGGGATTTGGTGCTGCTGTAGTTAGGAACCTTCCGAGGGTTGTTTGAGTTTGGTTACTCAATAATATTGAATAGCATGACCGGAATATTATATTGTTTTCGGACCAAGTAATTAACCCTTCTTTGGGTCTTTAAAAGCCATTGGAGTATGCACGGAACTCGTAGTCGATTGTAAAGATGTATGAGTCCATGCCATTCGATAGTTTTTTTTTATAATACAGTGCTATAAATTAGCTTATTATTAAGGAAGAAGAACGTGTTTTAGCAGCAATGTTCTGATAAGGAAAGGTGAAAAGACAAGTGCAGAGGTGTGGGCAATAATTACCAACGTTCCGCCGGACCGATGGCATTATAATGGCTAATTTATAGTTTATACAAGTTGGATATTAAAATATCTTCATAATGTGCGGCCAATCTAAGTTATTGTTATTGACTCTACAGTATCGTATTTTACGACTGCATCGGAATTCAGTTTACAGCGGCCCTAAATCACTTCGCCCCGAGACTATTGTCAGATTCACCAGATGTTGCTTGACGTTGTAGAGGAGACAGAGCAGATTCAAAACGATTAACATTGAACTGTCCTGATTTTTTATTACTATAAATGTAATAAATAAATGTTTTATTTTTATGGTTTGTTTTTTCAGTTTTTTCGAGTTTTATTCCTATAAATATGTCAGCCACTGTGGTTTAATGTGGAATATTGTTTTGGTTTTTAATGAGTATATACAGTTTTGCTTTACGACAGTTTGACAAAATGATATTGTCCTAGACCATTTTTTTTGTTATTCAGACACTATACAACTTTTTGTATTATATTACATTTCTATTTTATGCATACAACCTTATTACCACGAGAAAACCTCATCCAAAAAAACATCAACATGTTAAAAAGGCTTTAAATTAAATTCAGACTGGAACCTCTTCAAAAAATAAGGGTATCAACAGGAATCAAACACATATCCTCGCTCTGGAAGACAGATATCTTACCAATCAAGCCACGGAGGTTATCAATATTTAAATGGGATTGTTTTAACATATGATTTCGCTTTTAAGAGGGTTTATATGCACACAATAGAGCTTTATTCAAATTGCCTGAAAAAGTCATGAAAGATTTAGGGAAACCTGTAATAGACGAATTTGTTTCCAGAAATCTACTCGACACTCCACTCTAATGTTTTGGTGCCATCTTTGATGTATGGGATTGAAACGTGGACGTAGAAAAATACTGAGAAGAGCCGAATAAATGCTGTAAACACGAGTATATTGTGAATAATACATGGTGTGACAATGTATGACAGAATACGAAATTAAGTGATAAGGGATGAATATTAACGTAAGGCTGATGTGTTAGGTAAGATAAAGAAGAACACGCTGAGACGGTATGCGCATGTCACACGAAGGTAGAAGAAAGACTAACAAAACAGATACATAGTGCAAATGTTAGTGAAGACCAAAGAAAGTATGGTTAGTTCAAGTGAATGATATTCTGAAAGAGAGTAGAGTAAAAAGTCAGAGAAATCGTAGAAGTTGTTTGAGAAGGTGCACAGATGTATAAGATGGTAACGATGTGTGTCCAGATAGGAAAATGTGTAGCTCTGTCCTCTCTGCCTACCCTGACAGAAAAATGACGTGATATTTTGTATGTATGTTGTAAATGAAGCACACACTACTTTTTAAAAGTAATTTCGTAAGGAACATTGTACGAGTACCGTTGATGAAAGATAAAATAAAATTAATTGAATAGAGTCAAGGAGTTTGAGGGTAGAGTAAAACTTTTAGAAGAAATTTCAATTACAATAAATAAAATGGAAATATTAAAATATGAGAAATAAAAAAAAACAGCAATGTTTTTAGAAAATAAATGATACTTCAAAATCCGCGTAACGCGAATCTTCAAACGAGCCCTCAGATATCTAAATAGTGAACCGCGCACTTCGAAGGGTTACTGTTCCTGATAAAATTTCTAATGGCTTTTTTTCATTAAATTATCAAGGCTATAAATTTTCTTATCCCTATCGAGCCAAGTCCCTATACGATAGGCAGAGAAAACGGCTAGGTTTAGTTCCTACCAAGTCCATACACCTTACCATATTACTTTACTTTACTATTACTTACCATAGTACTCTCCAATTTTTTTTAACTTTTGTCTTTTACTTTTCCAGAATTTGATTAATTTATGTAGAATTTTTTACTGAAGCATCCCACTTATCTTAATCTTAAACTCTGCAACGCACTCTTTTCGATTCCACTTTCTTATTTTCAAATAATTTATCTTACGTTAATCGCTGGTTTGCCACGTACAAGTTTCTCTAAAATATTCATAGCCATGTAATCAATGTACTATTATGAGTATTATTATTATTACCTTTCCTTTCTCTAAAAATATTCAGTTTCAAAGCATTTTATAATTCACCGTTTACTCTATTACCTGTTGCTATATTCTTTATTTATTTGTTAAAATATCTTAATTCTTTTTTCACATTTTTTAACTGAAATACGCGACATCCTCCAAAGTCAAGAGGTAACATTTTTGACTTCCACTCGAGGATTTCAAGTTCGATTTCCGATGGTACTAAAAAAGGATAGCAGTCTGGTAAAAAAGTTAATCTAGTAACAATACTCGCACACGCCAAATGATGTTGTTGCCAACACATGAAATGACGAACTGTGAGTACCGTGCCTACTCCAGAGGTTCTAAACCCGAAGGTACGCTTACTTAGGCCGAAGACAATATTATCTCTTTCGGTCACGCTCTTCGATATGTCCAAAACACTTATTCGGATATATTGAAGGGTACCATACGAATAATCGCAAGGTGTTACAAATGTTCACACAAGCCTAATATCCCATAAAGCTCTAAACAATTAAAATTATGTTTAAGTTACAGGTCTATTTCGATTTACAAAAGCACTGTCAAATTGTACTCAAAACATTACCTTTCTGCCGTATATAACAAAATATTTTACAATATTTTGGAGTACATTATGAAAAATTTTTCAACAAACATCGAAAAAATTAGCTTTGAACATAAAATTTTGAATATGATAGTATTGCATTCATAAACCATTAATATATTTTTTTAGGATTGGTTGTTCAAAATTTCCAGCACGTCAGAATTTTTGGCACCATGATAGTAGAGTACAGTTGGATAATGCTTTTGTAAAGTAAAACAAGTTTGACTATTACAAATTTACTATAAAGTAAACAAAATACCTTTTTTCCATCCATCCAGACAAGTCTTACACAGATTTAAGCAAATTGCTAGGTAAAAAGTTACACCATTAACTAGAAAAGTTACACCATTAACTAGAAAAGAAATACAGACTTAAACGTACAAAAAGCATTAAAAAAGATGTTGAACAAAATATTAACAAAGACTAAGTAAGATGGGAAAGGGCAAGAAAATAAGAGTGATGAATAAACACGTTAGTTCGATGAAGAGAAATATAATATTTTTTAAGTCACTTTTGAAGCAAACCAATGAGGATGAGAGCCTCGCGGTAACTGGTTCCAGAGTCTGATGGCAGGGACAGTAAAGGACGACTTGAAGAAAGAGAAGCAATGAACTGGAAATGCCTAAATGCAATTATGTTTCATTGTAGTACAAGTAAATTTCACACATTTTTTTTTCATATTGAACTAAACATTATAAATTAAAATCATTCAGTTAAAATAAAGTTTTATAATATAAATAACAATTCAATCAACATAAAGCGTTCGCTCTAACAATCTTTAAACTCTCTTAATGCGTGGAATCTCCATGAATTCAATTAAAACTTGTCTATATTAAACTTAAAAACAATATATTTTTCCCTTAATATCCTTTTTTATTTTATGAACCTATCTATATGTTAAGTTTTTTAAATGTTTGAATCATTACGTGGAGTGTTATGTTTACTTTTATTGAGAAAATGTGACATTTCATTCGACTTTTAACACCTTTTATAAATTATTTGGAAAGCAATAAAAGAGGTATTCATTTTTTTCATTGCTTGATTGTCTGATTACAAACCTAAGTGGTCATAGAGACTATTCGAATTATTATTTATTATGAATACATGTTAGAAATACTTCATTTGATTATAAAATGTTTGTAATAACTATTATAAATACATATTGATTCTACACTTTGTGTCTTGGTACACAAGTCTCATAATGGGATTTCATCATTGTGTATCTTTCGAATATGTGTCTGAAATATGGGCAGTCAAATTTTGTCTGAAATATGGGCAGTCAAATTTTGAAATCGATCTCATTTTAATTTAATAAGTAAATTGTTTCGACTCAATCCAATATGGTGGCTATTATGAGACGACTTTTGCCATTGCTTGATTGCGTTCTAGCTCTTAGTGTTAGTTAAATATATGGGTGGCGTATACGGCTTCAGGAAATAATTGAAGGGACCAAATTCGACGACATATTTAGGTGGGAGGGGAGAAGGGGCATAAACAATCTAAAGTGAATATAACTACACAAATACTTCCTCAAAGTATACACAAATGACAACAATTGAAAAGTAATCTCTGAAATCACTGACATTGTAGACTAAATATGTAGATCACACGTAAATTTTTACTTTCAATATAAATAAAAGAACTCGTTTTCGTTCGTTCGTTCAACCCTATTTGAGTTTTTTTATATTGTATTATATACATATGAAAACTCCCACTTGTCGTTTAGCTTATGGCTGAGCATCGTGATTCTCATGATTGCTTCTCTCTGCACTCCCCAGTCCGAAAAGCAATGTTACGAGTCTTATTATTTACTTCACTTGGTCGATCCAACACTTTGGCGGTCTTTCTCTCATGCGTTATCTTTACTACATGCAACTAATATACTGCACCAAAGTCAAACGTGTTAATATCATATATCGGATGATTTATAAAAGCTTCTTAAATAATAATAATAATAAAAGTAAAAGATAAAAGTATAATTAATATAGCGCCATTTGATAGAGCAGACTCTTCTCAAGAGCTCTATTACTTGGGATTCAAACCCATTATTATTCCATACTGTCGTATAGCTTATGCCTGAGCCTCTGACGACTCCTCTCCATCCATCCCTGTTCTCCGCGCCTCGAAGGACAGTTGTTAAGGGTATCCCTGTTACATCTCTCACTTGGTCTGTCCAATGCATTGGTACTCGTCGGTACTCGTGTGCGTCGTCATTGGTACTTGTGTGCGTCGTCATTGCACGCTTTCAGTAACCACAACCTTCTTTAAACTGTCGCCATGGCCAAGAGCAATGTTCCCAAAGAAACGAAGGACTTAAAGAAGGCATATTGTCGATGATTCTCAGTTTTTCGAAACTGTAGGCGATAGTTCCCTTGCTGTTCGTGGAAATCGTAGCATCCTTTACAGCACCACATTTCAAATGAATCTATTATACGCGTATCATTTGCTCTCAGAGTCCAACTCTCCGCGTCATACATGAATATTGCAAAGACGACAGATTTAACTTGGCGTATTTTCGTCGTGATGATGAAAATTCTACTCTTCCATAATTTTTCCAGATTTGACATCGCATTTTTTTGCTATTCCAGGTTTTCTTTTCACATCAACCTCACATTCTCCATTGTTGGTATATAAAGTCAATATCTACTTCAAGACCATGCATGATTCACATTATTTGGTGGCAGCTTGTTACTGCGGTCTATTATCATGAACTTATTTTTTAATCCATTGATTTTCATGCCCTGGTTTCACCTTTTTAAGGAGCGTGGCCATTTTTCCTTCTGATATATCAATTGACGACGTATCATCTGCATATCTCAGATTTGAGAACTTTCTTACACCAAGGGAAATCCCACCGTCCCAGTGAATCTTTCGTTTTCTTACATTAGCCATTTTTTATTTTAAAGATATTCATATATATCCTATTGTATTACACTTTCGTTGTATACAAAATACGCTTGCGGGGTTTTCTCCATATAACAAACTAGAAAGATATTCGAGCAGGCTTTATGTGAAAACCAGCTTGGAATCCTTTATTAAAATCAGGTTTCTGACGGTAATCGAACCAACAATTCCCGAGTCAGAACACAGGTGTCTTATTTATTTATTTTCTCAAAACAAGCCTGGCCCAATAACTTTGAAAAATACAAGAAGTGTTAAAGTGTCTTACCAACTTTACCTCAGAGGTCGTCATATTGTTTCAGTCTAGATTACAATACATTTTTTCCTAAGAGGCAATAAAATACATACTGATATTTCTCAAAAAAAAAACAGAAGTTATCCAAAACAAAAATATAAAACAGTTTAGTTCGATCTCACACCCACGCTGTTATGGGGGCTAAACAAGTCCCCATCCAGGCGCGATCTACATTAAAATGTTTAAATATCATTTATTTTTTTATGAGCGCGATGTCATGTAGGGACAAAGAAGGAACTGTCCAAAGTGTCTCCTTCTCCGACTGTGAAATAATAGTAGCGACGACGGACATCACGAGAGTTGTAAATTGACTCGCAGTACAGCAAAAAAGAACCTTTATGAGCGACTTAGGACATCAAGTTCAACCAGCCTAGTGCCAGAACTTTCACAGAAACTGTAAAATGGAGAAAAACTTAAAACAAAATTAATAAAAAAAAACACAAAACTAACATTAATACTTACCATCGTGTTATTTCCCTGCCAGAGTAGGCAGCGAAGACAGATCGTCAGACTTTCCTATTTCGACAAATATTCTTCAAAACTTCCACATTCTTATACAACTCTTACTCAAAACCGAGCCAAGACAATAAACGTGTCTCCATAATATCACCCCTTACGTACTCGTATAATCCGAATCAAGGTCCCGAAGACATATCTTACAACTTTTCTGTGAAACTTTATCTTTTTTACGTTGGCCATCTTCGATTTTAAAGATACATTCATACAATCCGCCTGAAGCTACAATATTCATAATTACAACTTTCTATCAAACAATTCTTGAATATGTTTATAATATAATAAATGTACGGCAATAGGCAATAAGCAATACGTAGTCATGTATAGATGAGCAGTTAGATATACATTTGATTAATACTGACGGGGCAAATTGATTTTTAGTATAATTCTTACAGACATTGAAATATTGCCCGATTCGTGATTAAAACAGAAAGCGATACAATGAAATATATAAATGACATTTAACCTTTTATCATATAATTAAAATACATTTCTCATGGAGATTGTTCATATGATTTCTTTCAAGTAACACACACTGTGGTCCAAATAGTTTTTTTTTTAATTTAAATATTTAATTTAAAGCTGAAAATAATAATATTTTATACTGTATATAACTAGAGTTAAACACATTTTATGTAATATTTATTTTACTAAGATGACCCCCGTGGACTACTTGGTACGACGCTGATACTCCACCCGAGAGTTTCGGGTTGAATTACCGATGGAATTAAAAAAATATAAAAGGGTCCTAATCTGTTCAAAAAAATTACCTGATAACAATACTTACACGAGCGTTGTGTGTTCACGTGCTATACTGTATCCGACAAGTGTAATGTGAGTTACTTGCCAACTCTAGTCGTTCTTAACCCGGGGACTCGGTTAGTGAGACCGATGACAAAGTTGTTTCCTGACCATGATCTTCAATGTGTCTGCATTGTTAAGTCAAATATGTTGAGGGGTACCATAAAAATGAATTAACTAGTGGATGAAAAATCAAACGTGTAGGTCCAAATAAAACATCCCTATTTGTCACATCTCAGTCTTCTATATTGATTATTATTTAAGTCCTATCTCAGACTTATATATTGATTAATATTTAAGTCCTATCTCAGTCTTATACAATATATTGATTATTATTTAAGTCCTATCTCAGACTTATATTGGGTGTTAACATAAGTTTTGTCCGTTTTTTCCAAATTTAAAAATGAGCACCAAAAGTAAAACAAAATGGTAAAGGTTATAAGTCATTCGAAAGAAAATTTTCTGCTCTACAAGAAATTGTGTTTGCTTTTACGTTACATATATTATTTTATTTGATTACAAGCCTTCAAAATGGAATGTCAAGTAGACGAAAGTGAGCATTTTCGACACCTTCAATTGTCGAACGTTGATTTTTGTTGTTTTCACTCAAAACATGTGAAACACAAGCGCCGAACTTCTGGACTTTTCCCATTGATTTAAGATGACGGTATACAGTCATGTGACTACAATTCATCTGCTTAACCAATTCTACGGTGGTTTGGAGGGGATCATTCATTAACATTCCATTTTGAAGGCTTGTATTCAAATAAAATAATACATGTAACGTAAAAACAAACACAATATCTTGTAGAGCAGAAAATTTTCTTTCGAATGACGTATAACCGTTACCATGTTGTTTTACTTTTGGTGCTCATTTTGAAATTTGAAAAAAAAACGGACACAGCTTATGTTAACACCCAATAGATTGACTATTATTTTAGTTCTATCTCAGACTTATATATTGGTGTATTTTTTAGCTCTATCTCGAACTTATATATTGATTATTATTTTAGTTCTATCTTAGACTTATATATTAATATATTTTTAGCTACATCTCAAACTTATATATTGATTATTATTTTAGTTCTATCTTAGACTTATATTAGGTCCTTACATATGAAATTGGCGTTTTGCCGTACTGGCAACTTTGATCTCAAATATCTTCTCTTTGGTTAGGAATTCCAAATTAAAATTTATACAGCTATTTACTCAAGTATTTGTGTTTCGAAAATTATAATTCATTTGTTTTTTCCTCAATTGTTTTTTTTCTTTGCGTCACTCAGTTTACAAAATGGAAAACTTGAAATATCGCGTTATTTACGAGTACGAGTTCCACCGTGGCACCAGTGCTGCAGAAACGGCTCGAAGGATTAATGATGTGTATGGCGACGGTGCCGCAAAAGAAAACACAGTGCGTTTTTGGTTCCAACGTTTTCGTTCTGGAAATTTCGACCTGCAGAAAAAGCCCCGTGGACGGCCGGAGACCAAAGTTGATAATGAAGAATTGAAGGCTATTGTGGAAGCGGATCCATCGCAAACCACGTCCGAGTTAGCTGCAGGCTGCGGTGTTAGTGATAAAACTGTTTTAATCCACTTGAAGCAAATTGGGAAGGTGAAAAAGCTTGAAAGGTGGGTACCTCACGAATTGAGTGAAGCAAATCAACAAACGCGCGTTGACTGCTGCGTTGCATTACTCAACCGGCACAATAATGAAGGGATTTTGAATCGAATCATTACCTGTGATGAAAAGTGGATCCTGTATGATAATCGGAAGCGCTCATCGCAATGGCTGAACCCTGCCGAACCAGCCAAACCATGCCCCAAGCGAAAATTGACTCCAAAAAAGTTACTTGTGAGCGTTTGGTGGACTAGTGCTGGTGTCGTTCACTACAGCTTTCTTAAATCTGGCCAGACGATTACGGCAGATGTCTATTGTCAGCAACTGCAAACCATGATGGAAAAGCTAGCTGCTAAACAACCGAGGCTGGTCAATCGCTCTAGGCCACTGCTGCTTCATGATAACGCTAGACCACACACTGCACAACAGACGGCTACCAAATTAGAAGAGCTTCAATTGGAATGTCTAAGACATCCACCGTACTCTCCGGACCTTGCCCCGACAGATTACTATTTTTTTCGAAATTTGGATAACTTCTTGCAAGGGAAAAAATTCAACTCCGATGGGGCAGTCCAAACCGACTTCAAAGATTTTATTGATTCCCGTCCGAATGGTTTTTTTAGTAAAGGGATCGATGAACTACCTATGAGATGGCAAAAGTGCATAGATAGCAATGGTACATACTTTGATTAAATAAATATATTATATTAAAAAAAAATCAACTTTATGTTCCTCCCAAACAAAACGCCAATTTCATATGTAAGGACCTAATATATTAATGTATTTTTTAGCTCTATCTCGAACTTATATATTGATTATTATTTTAGTTCTTTCTCAGACTTATATATTGATACATATTTTTTTAGTTCTATTTCGAACTTATATATTGATTATTATTTTAGTTCTATCTTAGACTTACATATTAATATATTTTTTTAGTTCTATCTCGAACTTATATATTGATTATTATTTTAGTTCTATCTCAGACTTATATATTGATATATTTTTTAGTTCCATCTCGAACTTATATACTGATTATTATTTTAGTTCTATCTCAGACTTATATATTGATATATTTTTTAGTTCCACCTCGAACTTATATATTGATTATTATTTTAGTTATATCTTAGACTTACATATTAATATATTTTTTTAGTTCTATCTCGAACTTATATATTGATTATTATTTTAGTTCTATCTCAGACTTATATATTTTTTAATTCCATCTCGAACTTATATACTGATTATTATTTTAGTTCTAAACGTTATTGGGTGAAGTTTTTAACATTTAAGTGGTGTGTTGTTGCCATACAATACTAAAGCGAACTGTGAGTTGCTTGTCTGCTTTCAGTGGTCCTTAACCCAAAGACTCGATTACTGGGACCGAAGACAATATTGTCACCCAGCAACATTTCTCTTCTTCTTCAACATTTCCGGATCATCAATGTAGATATGTTGAAGGGTACAATACGAAGAAAAAAATCCGCAAGTTATTCTTGTACATACTGATGTTAAATTAATTACTTGATCGATACTTTTGATAGTTTTATTTGCGTACTTTTAATTTGCACCGCACGAATCAAAACAATTATCATGCGTATTAAAAAATCTTCGAATGTAAGAAATAATTCGTCAACTTATACTTTTTACATATTTTCATTAAACAAAAAAAAATACAAAGCTGTTGAATTGTCACGCCAGAACCTCACAAAGCACGCGCACCTTGTTCTAAGAACGCCTTAAAAAAGGTCAAGATTGTTTCTGATCGATCAAAACGATAAACAGACGCTGCATTGTTACTGCTAAACTATGGACGTGCCATACCTTCATATTCACAGCTGTGCCCTGTCAAGCTCGGTCAGAACTCCAATTCAACTTCAAGTTGCAGGCCCTTCATTAGGAGCTTTGTCACCCGAGTATAAAACAAAAAAAAAAAATGACGAAGTAATGCTAAACTATCCTTCGTGATTGAGTTTGACTCTCAGTCATCCTGTTGACAGAAGACGCCTATGCGTGTATCGGTTAATTATGTTTAATCTGTTGTACTTCAGTAAACTCCTATTCCGTTCAAAGGAGAATGCAAAGTAAGGAGATCAAACTTCCATAGCAATCTGTAAGTGTATACTACTGCAGCTTCACGTTTGATAGATTTATTTTGACCTCTTAATCTGGGGATTGCGTATACGATTCCTGTTGGAAACCGGATTTTTTAAAAGAATTCCGTCTGGTTATCACTTAAAACCTATTTGATATATATCTGGTTAGTTGAAAGAGATTGCAAGATGCCAAATAAGCACACTTAGCTATAATGTAAACAACATAATTTTAATGTAATACAATACACTTTTATTAAGTTCAATTTTTGTGTCGCTTAATTCAACATTTTTTTCCTTTCTAGTAATGAAAAAGCTTCAAGTACCGAAAAAAACATTTTTTTTGTTACATATTCATAATGATTTCTAAAAAAGCTAAAGCGATTTTGGCAAACAATGGCGTTTCGTAATAATATACATTATGTACGTTTGTAATGAAATAAGCCAATAAATTTTTCTTGTGACAGCATCTATCCAAAAAATACAAAACTACTTTTCCGGATAATCATCCGGACAAAAAGATTGTATGCCATTCTAGCTTTAAGTGGTGTTGTATACGGCCGCTATTAAAATTGCATCCGTGCATCACACATTTCATATCATATCTGAACGCGCCGGCCCTGCAAGGTTGTAAGACTCATGACTGAGCGGATGGAAACCAGTATAGATCTTCTGGATGAGGCATCAGAGAAGAGAGTTGTTTCAAGTCTTCTTGTGGTGAGATATTATTCAGAATCAAGACTGGACGTTGAGAGTGAATGACCCAGTGACGGAAGTGTGTTGGCTCAACATTGTAAAATATGGCAATATTTTAAATTAATTAAAATGATCGAGAGAAATTGATATTTTAACTGTAAGTTGTATCAAGTAAAATTTAATAATATTCATATTTAATTCTTTTCTGACGCTGTATAGTGATCAAAGATTACCCCAAAAGCGTATCATCATCATCATCATCAATGGCACTACAGCCCATTGTGGGCCCCGGCCTCCTCCAGCAGTCGTTGCCATTCCCCCCTATCCTGGGATGCACTCCTCCAGCCCCTGGTGCGGTTATTCGGGGTCAGTCCGGCTTCTTTTGCTTTTGGTTTCATAATCGTGTGGTTTCAGATAGACAGGTGATTAACCCATCGTATCTTAGGTCCCTGGTGGGGCTGCCACCTTAAGGCCTGAGACCATGCCCTGATTTTCTGTTAGGGTTTTCCTTCCCTTAGCTGGTGGGGTCTGGTTTTTAGGCGCCAGAGACTCGCCTTTCATCCTTCCGCTATCTGCTATGATCCACATAGTGTGACCACATTGCCCAGGGTTCGCGACGGGGACGCTAACGAATCGGACTAGCCAGTAGTGTTGCTGATAGTATGCAACTCGGCGTTCCACAGCATTTTATAGACTTACACCTTCCAGCATAGTGTAAGTCACTGTGACCCTACTGACAATTCGAACCCCAAAAGCGTATAGGTTACCCAAAAAGCGTATAGTGATCAAAGATTACCCCAAAAGCGTATAGGTTACCCAAAAAGCGTATAGTGATCAAAGATTACCCCAAAAGCGTATAGGTTATATATATACTATATTAAATAGTGTATATGGTAAACAATATTGTCTTGGGTTTGTTATCGAAGGGTATCAATTTGTAGTGTGTTTGGTAAACAATATTGTCTTGGGTTTGTTATCGAAGGGTAAGAACTGCAAAAGTACCTATGCAACTTGTACCTCAAAGATTTAAGGGGCATGATCGCGCGGTAACAAACTGGGCATCCGTGCGGAAGGTCGCCGGTTCAAACCCTATGCTGTGCTAATCTCCTCGAATGGGGGGTAAAAGGAAAGCTATGTTATGACATTGGTCACATTTCTTTCAAAACAGAAAAAAAGAGAAAAACATGGTGGTATGCTACGATCGTCTCACGAATCAAGTACAGCGGTGTGGTCGGTGAGTTGGCTGGTTTGCAACGGCATACTTACTCAAAACAAAATTAACAGTTTCGCTTTCCAGCTGATTTGACGTTGAAATAGCGAGGAGATCCTCGATTACGATGCCCAGCAACGACAACGACCTCAAAAACATTTTAGAAACACTATCATACTTGAAGAGCCTACAACACTCGTACGCGTAATTGTGGTGGTAATGTTACCAAACGAGCAGCTCTTCTTTCAAACTGTTACCTTTTTTATAAATTTTATTGGTATCATAATTAATTGAACCTGAATACTCCGGGTGGACGTTAAATGTCTTACCAATTAGGCTACAGAAATCGCCAACTTAAGAATGCTATCACCCTATCTATATTCCAGATGAAGTATTTTCCATACTACAGGATTAACCCCTCCAAAAGATCGATCGTACTAACATTTAATGTTTGATAATATATTTTTGAGTCAAATCTTTTTATTTATGTTTAATTATGGTTTTATTAATTGATTCGTAGATTAAAATGAAAGCCAACCGGCGAAAACAATGTTTGAAAAAAAAAATTAAGAAATTTGCCTTATAAAAATTGTATTTAACCGAAACTTCGCATTTCATTTTGAACATAATACGAGGGTAAAAAAGGAATTTGTTGAGACAAGGAATATGTGTGATGCGTCATAAATCTAAGATGAAATGCGAAATTGGCAAAGAACAAGAAGATTTAGAAGACTGTGATACAGAACATTTGATGATCATTAAAATAGTTCGATGACTAACCATTCAATTGAAATTTAAATGGTGATTCTACCAACCGGACGACTTTCGTGGCCTGGCTAGTACAATGCTTGTTTTCCATTTTTCAAGGGTTTCAGGGACAGTTCGTGGAGAAATTATCAGGCTAGTTTTTCGCATTAAGCCTTCATAAGATTTGTCTGTTTAGTAGGAAGCTATTGTCACGTGATAATAATCCCACCAGGTTTAGCAGTTCACTAGAAATATAAAACCGTTCTTAAATATGTAAATAGACTTTTTACACAAGCACACATAAAATCTATAAGCTTTTTTTTTGCTAGGAAGCCAATGTGACTTATTAATTTAAAGGCCGGGCTTAAAACACTAGATTAATTAAAAATACACCTGAAAATCTGAATGTAAGGTTTTCATTAAAGCAATATTATAATAAATCACTTACTGAAAAGAAACGAGAAGAGATTAAATGAGTACGTTGGAAAAAAATTCACTGGAAGAAAAGGGGCATATCTGAGAAACATATAATGGGAATGAAGAGATGTATGGATGCAAAAAAAGCTTAAGCTGTTTGTGTGAATAGAAAATTATGTGAAATTAATCAGCCTACTTAAAAAAGGTTTAAAAGTAGGTTTTATTTATCAAAAGTGAAACGTGAACATGAAAAAAGACTGAAAAACTCCAAATTAATGTTGTGGATATACGTATACTGAGAAGAATTCACGGGGTTCCAATGTATGATAGAATTCGGAGTGATGTGACTAGGGAGGAAAATGAACTTAAGGCAGTGACGTATTAAATTTTAAAAAAAAACACTCCGAGTTACGAGTAGTTTGGGCGTGTAGAGTGAATGAAAAAAGACCCCCAAAACCCATAAAAAGTTCAAATGTGAGTGGAAGACGTGGTAGATGAAGATCAAGGAAAGTATGGTTGTATCAAGTGACTGAAGGAAGAAAATGTAAAAGTTAAAGCAACCGTAGGAGCTGTATGAGAAGATATATGCATGTAGAAGAGGCGAAAGATGTGTGTCGCGATGCCGATCCCTACAAGAAGACGGCGTGATGGTATATATGTTTATATAGGGTGACCCATGAAAGATTGAAGGACGTAAACATACAGGGCCCCGTTGATTTTTTCTGGCTGACCTTCCTCATTTTCAAAGAAATAGGGGGCGATAACTCTTTCAGTCAAAAAAACCACACCAAACAGAGCATTTATGGGAATGCATTGATGCTGATGTAATTCCCTGGGATTTTCAGTACCCCAAAATTTGCAGTTTTGTTTTTAGATGTACCCGTTTAAATGAAAATGAGCCTCATCACTCATCAAGTGGTTCAAAAAGTTGTTATCTGGCTAGGTGTTGAAATCAAATGGTGTACTGCAGGCGCTGCTTAGTATTTTGGGGTAGTAAAGTTCTATAACTTATTGAAAAATATTGAAAATGAACAAGTTATGACTTTTTAAAACTCTTCAGTCTTTTAGTGGCCACCCTGTATTCTGTTATAATATTCTCGTCTAAATTTTAAAATCTATCAGAAATCTAAAAAAATATTAATTATCCTATTTTAAAAGTAATCGTACAATTTTCATTGTCAAAAAATGCTTTTCATTATATTAGAATATTAATGTTACTTTTTAAAATTCAAATCTGAACGAGGATTCATCAGTGTTTAATGAAGTATATTATCATATTCTCGTCTAAATTCCAACAACTATTCGAAATGTAAAAAATGTAGTACAAAATTTGAATAAACATTTGTTTAATCCGAAACACTAAATAAATTAAAGTCAATAATCGATTTTGGATAATAAATGATCGAAAGGAAACACGAGCAATTCATAGTGTTTCTTTTTCTCGTTTCCTTCTACAGATCGAACAAAAGTAATGCAAGTGTTTTATTAAATTGAGTTATAAATGCGAAAACTTTTATGAAATTCAGATCTTTGGTGAAAACAAAACATTCTAGATCCCTATTCGCTTTGAATGTAGGCACTCAACATATCAACAGTATATTCAAGACCTCGATGGTTGTAAGATGCCTTGCCTTTCAGCCAGCAGATTATGGGTTTGATTACTGTTGTTTCCTGATTAAAAAAATATATTTCAACTCTTGTTTTCCCTTCAGGTTAATTTATACCTTTCTGGTTGTTTGGAAGATATTGTAACGTGACAATAAACCTGCTAGGATATATAAAATACAACAAAAATGTAATACAATACAATAAATATTTACATGTGAGAGAAGTTTATAAAAAATCTTCAGGCATCAAAACCATACTATAAGTATCTTTGTCTTTCTAGTCATCTTTTTTCATTTTTTTTTCTGGAGACATAATTGCTTCTTCTTCTTGATGTAGATCTTGAACATCTTTTGTTGTGAAATGAATTTAAATGAGGCAGAGTGCCAGCTGATTCTCTACCTTTTGCGAGGTATTTATGATATACGATGTCCTGCAGGGATATCGTTTGCTGAAGTATATGGTATTCTATCAATGACCATCCTATCTACATGGTCCCGCTACTGCCGTCTCCTCTTTCTATTCCATATGAACATCGCCTGTGTTGCAGGTATTTCAGACTTAAAAGTTTCAGGCTTTATGTCAAATTGACAAGGCCTGAAACTCTTACCCCGTTTACTCACGCTAGACGTCACAATATTACCCATGGTAAAAACACCTTGAGTTTATTTTAGTTTAACAACTTCTTAACTCGTGTTTAACACTTAACAAAAGTAAAGTTAGTTTAACTGATTCATAACTGCATAACTTGACTACTTCAACACACTTGCGTAAATAATTTTACTTTACAACTGTGACAGAATCTTTGGTTTTTAGCAACATAGACAATTATAAAGTGTTTTAAATTATTACTTCCATGATCATCTTATAAACCTTTAATGTACTTTGATTGTTAGAAATCTAAGTGCTACCTAAGTTTTGTGTTTAGAGGTCTTACTTCATTCTAAGTTTTGTGATTTCTGGAGGTTGTCCATCTATCTAAATTTTATGGTTTCTGGAGGTCGTCAATCTATCTAAGGTTTATAGTTAGGAGATCTTACTTATAAATGATGAAGTAAAAATGTTTGTAGGAAAATGAATATTTATTTTTATTACGGTTTAGTCTAAATTTTAAACGAATTGATTTAACGATTTGAAAATATTTATATTAACAATTAAAAATCTAATTCTGAACACAAGAAATTGGAAATGTTCCAAGTTTTTAGGATCGTTTCTAAAAGATAAATTCTTTAATGATTCTGAAAATATATGCATAACGACGTGTTGTGAAAATCATTCGAGACGCCACAGAAAATTAATATTATGAGATAATTTTTTTAATAATATTTTTATTTCTTAATTTAATCTGATTTTTTTAAATTTTATAACTCACAAATAAAACCTTTTTTACTTTGTTAGTAATGCAATTGTATGATCCAATTAAAATCCAATTCAATAAAACAACATTTTGGTATAACACCTATGTTCTTATTTCCTACAAGAAAAATACGAAATAAAAAGATTAATGAACTGTTTCGTCACTAATGAAATTATATATCATTGATGATAGTGGACGGGGAAAATTAATTATAGAAGCCGAGTGAATGTGGTAGAAACGCGTGAACTGAGAAAAATATATTGTGTCGATGCATGAAATAATAAGAAATGGAATTATTAAGGATTAATGTGAACTAAACATTGATGAGTTAAGTAAAGTAAAAAAAAAGCACATTGAGGGGGTTTAGACTAATTTAACGAATGTGTGACGAAAAACTAAGTAAAAACAATTACAATGCAATCATAAGTGAGATTCGTTTTAGATGAAGACCGAAAAAAATGTGGTTGGACCGACAGAATAAAACCTTGACACAATAAAAGGTTAGGAGTACGAAAAACCAAAGGAACTGTATGAGTAGATGTATAGATAGATGGCTGGGATAATATCTTACTTTATGGTGTTGAAACACGAGTCATTAGGATTAGAATGTCAAATAAACTAGAAGCATTCGGAATGTGGATTCATCGGAGAATGCTCAGAATTTCTCGGTTTTATCGAATCTCAAATAAACTAAAAGCATTCGGAATGTGGATTCATCGGAGAATGCTCAGAATTTCTCGGGTTTATCGAATCTCAAATAAACTAGAAGCATTCGGAATGTGGATTCATCGGAGAATGCTCAGAATTTCTCGGGTTTATCGAATCTCAAATAAACTAGAAGCATTCGGAATGTGGATTCATCGAAGAATGCTCAGAATTTCTGGGGTTTATCGAATCTCAAATACTAAGGTGCTGCATTGAGCAGACGTAGAATAAGTGTTTTCAAATACCACCAAATGCCGAAAGACTACCTTTTTGGATCATACGTTGAGAGGAGAAAAATACAACTTTCAAAAATAAATATTGATGAGCATAATTGAGGGTCGACGTGGAATCGATAGAAGACGACTGCCTTGGTTACTCAACATTCGCGAATGGACAGGTATACAGACAGTTGAGGGGGGCTGTGCCGTGATATTTTCTTAAGAGTGATCGCCAATGTCGTGGGGGGATGAAAAAGAAAAGTTAAATTCTACCAACATATATTTTTGCTGAGAGTTGTCAAATCTTTTGAATATTGAATTGTTTATGTTTGAATTTCGCGGATGTAAGTCAGCTGTCTCAGAATAGACATTGGACCCAGTGAAACGACTTATTTAAGCATTTTTTTTGTTTAGAATTGAATAAACATTAAACTAATAATATTTTCCAATTAAATAAATTTTTACTTAGTGATATAATTTTCGTCTCGCCTATACAATGATCTCTAATGTTCCGTCATGATTCTGGCATGTTATCGGGAATCGTTAATCGAATAATGTGAATACATCAATCTCACTAGTAATGCTCCGTCTCCAATCTGAATTTATCAATTCTATTCGGGCGCACTTAACGGAAGGCCGTTAATTTTTAAGCTCCGTTAAATTGGTAAGGTAATACACACATTGATAAATCAGCAATGCTAATCATGCTTAAAAAAAATATTTTTCTTTTGTAATTTGCTTAGTTAAACACACTTTACATAACGGTATACCCCTACCGGTTTCAAAGTGTTCACCTCATCGTCAGAGGAACACAAACAAGATTTGTTTGTGCTCCACTGACGATGAAGGGGAAACCTTGAAACCGGAAGGGCTATACCGTTATATATAGTGGAATAAACAGTGTTTGACACAACAAATTATAATTTCCACAATGTTAATACCTTAACTATAAATATTGTATTTTTAATTTTTTTTAAGAACGTATTTATATATTTATTTATTCATCACTTCATTGTAAAAAACAATCTGGCGGGTTTATTGTCACGCGGCAATGTCTTCCAGCTAACCAGACAAAATAAAATAATGGACGGTCGCAAAAACTATTCATACAAATATATTGTGATATATCATCAATCAAAGGTAAAAGGAAAGAATGGTGGAGAGGAAATAAATATCAGGAATGAAACCCGTTTCATTACTGACTAGAAATTAAGAGTTTTTTCAATCGTTCTAAAAGTTTCCGGCCTGAACAAGTTAGAGCGCGTATGGATAAATACAATACTACGCCATCCATTCCTACCACGTAGTCAGGCAGTTACAGTTAAAATTTAATACCCCTACCCTCAGTAGTGTTTTAACTAGAGCTGATAGAAGACTTGTTGTTTCGTTATATTCTGGAATGTTAAAAATGAAATATGGTGCGGTTATCCTGTTTCTTTAAAAAGGGAAAACAGTCAACGGAAGACTCTCCATAGACCGTATATGAACGTCGTTTAATTTCTGCTGGGATTTTCCCTTATTTCAAAAGACACTGGATATTTGTCAACAGTGTGATATAAATTATTTTCATATTTCGGAACATAACGAAGCAACACGGGCTACTATTGGCTGTAGTTGACATACTAATAAGGGTAGAGGTATCAATTTTTTACTGTTACATACCGGTATCGGCCGGCGTGGTATCTGCTATACACGCTCTAACTAGTTTAGAAATAAGCCCGGGAGCAGTTAAACGACGTTTTGATGCTGGGATTTTCCTTTCGTTTTGAAATATATTTGATAACCGCGCATTATTCAATTTTGAACATTTCAGAATATAACGAAACAACACGTCTTCTATCTGCTCTTGTTGAAATACTACTAAGGGTAGAGGTATCAATTTAAACTGCAATATCTCCTGACCATGCAATGGAAGTGCCCGGCATAGTATCTGCCATTCACGCTCTAACTAGTTTAAAGAAAAACCCAGCAGCAGTTAAACGACGTTTAGATGTCGGGATTTTCTTTTAGTTTGAAAGATATTTGATAACCATGCATTATAATTTTTTTAACATTATAGAATATAACGAAACGACACGTATTCTAAAGGCTCTATTTGACATATTACAGAAGTAAGGGGTATCAAATTTTGACTCTAACATTGCCTGATAATGCACTGCACATGACTAGCGTGATATCTGTCCATGCGCGCTCTTACTTTTTCAGGACAGATAGTTTTGAACCGTAGGATCTTCAACAAGTCAATTGCCACCTGAAGGGAGGATATGCAGCTTCCAAGCCCTTCAAACAATGTGTAATTTTGAGATGTAATATATGCAACGAGTTCATCCGTTTCCATCTATGCATCTTATATATACTCGTATTTACTGACCCACTAACGACACAGGAAACTTATCAAATTACACCAGAGCTTTATTGGAAGATACATTCTTGTTAGATCCAGTGTTGGATTATGAATAAACTACTTGTTTCTCATTCTTCTCGTACATTCGGTATTTTAAAAGTATTAACAATAAAACGACTGAGACTGTTAAACAACTGAGCCTTAAGTATTAATTAGGTCCAATTTATTCGATTTTAATAAATTGGACCTAATTAATACTAAAGTTTCGATGTACTTATTTTGAAATGAAGAATAAAGATTATAAATACTCATATTCCTAAACTACAAGTTATATTGTTATAAACTCCCACACATAAGGTATTTATTTATATCAAGTAGTCATTTCATTCAATCAATTCACCATTGGTTGATAAAATATCGTTTATTCATTTGTAGTTAATTTACATTTTATTCTGGTCAACTTTAAAATAATGTCTAAAACTCACCACAGACATCATTCATATTTTTTTTTCAATATCCCTTAATCTGTTTACACTTTAAACCTATCAAATGAAATATTTGCACTGCTATGTGTGATTCAGTAGGTGGTCCACCAGAAACTTTCCTCTCTTCAATCAGTCAATCATTTGTCACAGATTTAATTCAATTCCCAATCTTTAAACTGGGTCAATTTTTGACAGCCGATTGCCGAATACACCCGTAGAGTTGAGAAAGAATTCCATACTGGTCCATTGATTTATGTTAATATCACACACGTAAATGTTATATTTGGAATATACGACCGTATAAAACATCAATTAGTCGCCACGAGATAACGACCAATCCAATATATGCACGAGTATACATACCATTGATTAAGAATGTGGAGGATTCGCTGTAAAGGCTCGTATAACTTGCAGTTTATAACCAATAAACATGGCCGTTGAAATAAATTCAACAAAAGAGTAAATGTTTAAAGCGTCAATCAAGATAATTAACACATTCCTTTAAGATGTTCAGATCTTTTGAATTTAAATTTGCTTGAGGAAACATGGCCTGTTTTTAATTGCGTGGGCTTAGAGGGTGGAAATATTTGATATTTAGTGCTAAATGGCTGAAAACTGAAATCTTTCAGAAGTTTTTTACACTCGTAATGCCATATTTTGAGAGATAGTAATATATTGCACATTGAAAAGAATGCACCGTTGCAATGACTTTGGTCGCTAATTAGCGACAGAGATATATGAACTAATTAAATGCTTATGTACTTAATGGGCTTAGAGCCAATAAACGTGATGAAATATATACACCTTCTCATACAACTCCTACTATCACATATCGGAAGATCTTAAAAAGTAAAGGTTCTTTCAAATTGAGCAGTTTTTCAATTCAATTTTTTTTAGTTCTTGAATAAAACACACAATTTGCTTTGATTTCAAAAAACTTTTTATTGGTCATTGAATTATAATGTATGACATTCAAACACAAAAAACAATATCGGCCAAATGTCTATCTCTTGCAGCTCTACAGATGTTCACTCTTTTGTCAAAATTTTCGATGACATTTTGGCATAATTGCGGTTCTAACTCACCAATAACGCAAATAATTTCGTCCTTCAGCTCAGAAATCGATTGGGAGTCATTCTTATAGACCTGGCTTTTCACGTAACCCCAGAGAATATAGTTCAACGGTGTCAGATCACATGATCTTGGTGGCCAATTAACATCACCGTTTCCGGAGATTACAGAAAATAAAATAATTCAAAAATTTGAACGCGTTGTTGTATTGTATACGACTCCATTTGTTATAAATGTCATACATTACACTTCTCAAATGTCACAGACCCAGGCAAGGTCGCCACGCCATCTGTGTTTTATCCAAGAATTCAAAAAAACTGCTCAATTTGAAAGACCCCTTATATTTATAGTTCGTCTTCCTTTAATATTTTTCAGCAGTTTTGTTACCAAATATTTTTTTTTCTAAATACAAGTATTGTATATGCAGATGCAGAGAAGTTCCCAATGTAATGGCCGCTGCCACCACCTTCGAATTCACCAAATATATATTTATTTTGTATTTTTTTAACGGTCAATAAAAGTAAGATCGATTACCGAGTTGACGAGAGTTCGCTCTCTAAATTGTGCTATATAAATTGTCCTTTTCTTAAAATTATTATGACACCCTTTTATATGTCCGAAATAGTGTTTCGGAACTCGCGGTTCGACATTGAACGTGTTTGCAACACTGCCACCACGCGTACGACATTAATTTGTTAACAGACGAACTATTTTACTAGACTGGCACTAGAATGAATATCCTCACTGGGCTACGGAGGATCATCTTTAAAAAAAAATTATCTTGCTTACTTCACACCTGGTCCTTTCATTTTCTTTTTTCATTGATACATACGAAATGTTAATGCAATAACAACACACAAATAAATACATATATACATCTTCACGGTGCGCGTGGGCTGAGGTGTGCCCGACCCGATCTCGACTGAGATGCTGGCTAATGGATTTTGATAATTACATACGTGGATAATTAATTAGGTGAAAGAGATACTCATAAAAATACCACATCCGGTTTAGATATGTCTATTCGAAGTTGTTTCAAAAGTGCTTTTTAAATTAATGTCACTTGTAACGTTTTTCGTGATCGTTTGTGTTTAGAACTTATGGGCTAGACTCATTTGAATATATTGATATACGTTTTTTTTTACTTATAAGTAACAATTTACATCAAAAATCATTCAATAAACTATATGAATAAACTAGTCTAAATTATCTAACAAACTTATTTTGGAGATCGTTTGTGTTTAGAACTTATGGGTTAGACTCATTTGAATATTTTGATATACGTTTTCTTTACTTATAAGTTACAATTTAGATTAAAAATCATTCAATAAACTATATGAATAAACTAGTCTAAATTGTCTTACCAACTTACCAATTAATTGAAGGTGGATGTTATAAGTAGAATTGAAAAAGGACTTATCAGATAGTTTGGGTACAATTGAGGGAGTCAGTAACAAAAGGCTTACGAAATAAACATATTTGTCTGGAATGAATGAAGAGCGAG
This sequence comes from Odontocerum albicorne, assembly GCA_949825065.1. NCBI lineage: Eukaryota > Metazoa > Arthropoda > Insecta > Trichoptera > Odontoceridae > Odontocerum > Odontocerum albicorne. Next base: position 7,992,008 of record OX463845.1, read on the forward strand.
GAAGGTGTATATCGAGGAAATAGAAGAATGAGATAGAAAATGTTGATCTAAGGGAAAATTAAAATGCATGAGAAAAAGGTTTTATAGAATACACGGTTTGACTTCTAATGTTTTATACAATAGAATACACGGTTTGAATTCTGATGTTTTTTTATAATACACGGTTTGACTTCTAAAGTTTTTAGAATCTTAATCATTTTTCTCCTTGTCTAAGTTGGCAAGTAAGCCAGCCTGGGAGATTCGATGAAAATTAATATTTTTAATAAGGTTCGGTTTCAACTTAAGGGCTACTTAACATCTTCAGAAAAATGTAATATATATAGCAATAAACCTGTGAAAGGTTATACTGTATACCAGTGGTACTTACACTACGGCCCCCAGACCATTGCTGGTCCGCGAACAGTTTATTACTGGGCTGCGACGTGATTTCACTTAAAATTTCATAATTTAAATATTACGTTTAACTATTTAACAATGATTTTAAAAGTCTTAAAAATATTTTTGCTACTTTAACTATGACCAAACATAAATTAGATAAATTAACAAAGAATAAGTCAATATTTTTTATACGTGCACTGAAAATAATCTAAGGTGTGACAATGTGTGACAGAATACGAAGTGAAGTGATTAGGGATGAATGTGAACTTGTATGATAAAGTGCCTCAATAAAAAATACGCGACGTGCATGGCCGCGCGGTAACGCGCTGGACTTCCGTGCTTAAGGTCATCGGTTCAAACCCCGCGCTGTGCTACTCCCCTCGAACGACACAGGCACTCTTCCGCCTAGTGTTCGAGGGTATAAGGATACCTATGAATTCGGTCATATCTATTATTTAAGAAAAAAAAAATGTTGAGCAAGTTGAAAAAAAGTACTCTGAGATAGTTTGGGAATATGTGTATTTTATTTATTTATTTTACACATGACAAGAAATATACATAATTAGTGAAAGAACAACAGGTAATTTAATTTGGATACACAATTTGAATGGGTCTGGGTATGTTGACCTTCATTTGTTGTGTCCCCAGTAAACTAGGCTTTTGCCTGTATCTTACTGAGGACATAAAGCATGAAAAAATAAATCGATACTTCTTTCCGATTTTTGATTATATAAAACCCCATTGCACATTGTCATCAACCTGACAAACAGTGACACTCAACTACACATGCATACATCACGTGAATCAAACCCCTTACACTTCATCACTCCAGACAGATTAAAATGTTTATCCCACAATATTCTGCACATAATCATTAAAAAAAGTAACAAAAAATACTACACTCAAGAGCTGTATGTAAAGAATGAATGTAAAAAAACTATCATATATCGATTGCAAATGTGAGTGGAAGACGGGGTAGAAACAATATAAAGAATGTGGTTGGATCAAGTCAACATTTTGTTGGAAGGAAATGTAGAAAATCAGATAAGTCATAGGAGATGTATGGATGTGAATTAGGCGAAATATGTGTATCGAGATAGGAAAGTCTGACCGTCTGTCCTCTCTGCCTATCTTAACACAAAAAGGTGTGATGGTATGTATGTAAAATCAAACTTTAGTCAATGAGCCATAATATAATATTGAAAAACACTTTGCTTTTTTCGTTTTCATTTTGAACTCATCTCAAAATTACATACTTTTTGTTTTAGGTTGGTATTGCCAGGGAATGAAAGAAATAAATATTATACAATTTCTGTATCGTGACTAGTGTTTTATCGATAAATTGAATGGCAATTAACCTAAAAACATAGGACATTCTTCAAGGACCGTTGTATTGTTAATGAACTAATCAGTATGGACTCCACCTCCTGGTGTTGGTTCAGAGATATGCCCATAATGCAAATATCAGTGCATTTATTGGCAGCTCATCGATTGAGTCCAAGAATTCATTTTAAATTGTTAATTGCTAATACCCCTGTTTGTATGCACATCGAATAATTAACCTCAAAGTATCGAGTTGTATTTCAATATTTCGCATATTCATGCCCTCTTTGTTACAGAGACGTGTTAAGGCAATTTTTATCGATAAGTCACCTTCCTATAATATTTTATTTGAAAATTTGCGTATTCTTGTTATGTATTTCTTTTCAATTTTTTAATATAACCTAGCGGACTTATTGCCATGTGGGAATTTCTTCAAACTAACCAAAATATATTAACGGGGTCCCAAATAATTAACCTAAAACTTTCGAGTTGTATTTTAATATTTCGCATATTTGTGTCCTTTTTATTGCAGAAATATTGTCTGTTGTTATTTGCATTTATCTCATACAGTATATATTATATATTTATATATTTTGTGATCCCCAACGTGCCTTTTATCAGCTCACCAAAGAGGATATTTTTTGGGTGTCTATATTCAGGAATATGAGCAACAAGTCCAGACCAGCGAAGGGAATATTTGAAACTCGGTGATACCATCGAAACTTCATCATTTGCCTGCGATGCCAACATTTTTTGAGTGTCCTACTTTGTCGTCTGTAGGGAACCCATGATTCGCATATATCATTGATGGTACGATGACAGTTTATAGACTGCCGTTCTGGTTTTTAGAACTAGACCATGATCATCAAACACTTGTTATCAAACAAACACTGGACAAGAGGACAAAACCGAATAAGAACACAAACCACGTGGGCAGACGATATTTTAGTGGAGGCAAGAAGATGATGGGTGTGTGAGATGTCAGCAATGGCAAGATAGAAGACCATGAGTGATGTAAATATTTATCATTGTATCAGGAGAGATTAAATAAATAGATGAAAAAAAATATGTGTGCAACAGCCTTATTCTGAAACCAAATATACCGCTTCTGTTAAAAATTTGATAACATTGTTTTCAATTAGCCAATTAATATGCTCGCTTTGATTAGGTCCTTGAGTAATCCCGAAGCACGCCGTTAACCTGGAGCCGGATGGTGGCGGAGGCGTCTCGGAATGTGCCCGTTTGATATGCAAAAATAATTGCCATTTGCAGAAGTAATTGTCTGTATGATGAGCTGTCACGAAGAACCATTTCTTCCTCGAGTACGTGAGGTCTGTTCTTGTTATTGGTGTTCATTGACAAACTCGGGCAGAGCCGGACATGCTAATTTGTATTTAGCAATAGCTATAAAAAATATTTGTAAGTCTTCTTTATCACATCAGCAATTTCATGTTCGAATCTTATCCATTGCAATTCACAGTTTTTCATTGCAAGTGTGAGAAATACTAGAGACAAGATAAGTCGTATTTTAGATTATCTGAGTATAGATCTATGGATGGAATACACTATGTATATAAACATAGGCTCCAATTGAATAATTATCATCATCATTTACATTCCATTAGGAATACAGGGATGCCATAAAACACCCCGATTCAGTCAATCCAGTAGTCTTTCCTCGTTAGGTAAACACTGCAAATCACCATATTGTAGCACCGGTGTGTGATGTAGAACAGACGTCCAATTCGTTTAGTTCAATTTGATTTCTCATTTCGTTCGTCAACACCCTGTAAGTTCTCAGAAATACAGGGATACCAAGAAAACGTTCATCTAGGTTGGCCTGTAAGAAGCATGAATCGTCGTTACATATTATCATGACAAAACTTTGTAAAAAAAAAACTATTAATAAAATAAACGGAGGATTCTATCACTCATCTTAATACATTTACTACAATAAGAAAGGAAAATAATTAATTTTCAATATTTTTAACTGATGTTTTGTATTGTATTTATTGTTAATTTATTAAACACTAAAAAAAGAAAATATAAGATGTCCCAACAAGGACTGATTTTATAAATTGCGCGCCATTTCGAAACTGTGCAGTCTGCAGCAGGCATATTTTAAAATTGTTACCTAGACAGATGGAAAGTTACAGCAGTTCACGATTGCAGAATGCGTACAAATCAGAACGTGCGCATCGTAAAATTCATGTTTTTTTTTCTTCCAATATAGTACCAAAATTCGATATAGTGTAAAATTTGATAAAAAAATCGAAGAAACTGATTCAGTTGTAAATAAACAAGCACCGATATCTCAGCGTTCGGCTTGTTCAATTGAAAGTATTGCTGTGGTGAGTGAATGTGTCAAACAACAACCAACATAAATTCTTCATCGTTTTCTGCAAATGGGCATTTCAATATCTTATTACAGCGAATTTTAACATAAGTTTTGCTTTAACATGCTTATAAGGTTCAATTGTGTCAAGAACTTAAGTCAAATGATAATCGTTCATCAATTGATGTTTAAAAAACCAATAAACTGATGATCATTATTTCAACAAAATCATCAACAATGCAGCACATTTTTACTTAAATTCATACGTTTATTAATAAAACTGTCGCACTCGCAAAAATAACTGTTTGTGGATTTTGAAATGGCAGTGTGAATGGACTGTATGTTTTCGAAGACGATCAAGAAAGATCAATGAAAATCACAATCGAAATATGATTCAAAACTTTTTATGACGGGAATTACACTTGGAAGATACCTGGTCTCAACAGGATGGCGTCACATATCACACAAGCAATAAAAAATGACGATGTTGCAAGAGAAATTTCAAAGAAAAAAAAACAATTTTTTTTATATAATTTATGGAATCTGTCAAAATTTGTTAAAAATTTAATCTTAGTTCACCCCTGGTATCTGAAAAACCGGCAATTTGAATTCATTTTATGGCTGTGATTTAAACAGTTATCATTTTTATCATAGTACTAGTTGCAGCCCGTGAAATATTCTTGAATTTTGAATACAAGAGAGCGAGAGAGGAATACTTGGATTCTCTCCGAAAGTAATTCGAAATTTTAATCTCGGTGGGTCCGTGATACTGAACGAATTTGAAATACCTAGCTAACAATTTTTGAACCGGTATAAAATGGGACGATGTATAAATGATATATATAAACAAATTTTACGTTTATGAATGTATATTTTCATAAATATAGAATTTGTTTTACTTCCGTGAATACTATATTTCACGAGTTGCAACTAGTTATCATTTATACGTGACGCTTTACCATTTTTTTGCGAAATTAAGCTACACAAGTGACTCAGAATTTAGCCTTACATTTAAAAAAAAATACTCGAAACAATAATATACAGATACGGAACTGCAAGTTAAATTGTTTGTAGTTCTAGGTAAATATAAATATTAAATTAAATATTATTAAAAACATATTTACATTTTTTTCCTTATATTTGATAATTAAAACGGATCTTATCTAAATGTGTCAGTTGTAAATAAAGACAACTTAAATAATGGTTTTTAAATATCAAAGCTGTTAAATTATTTTAAAATTTTGTGTTGTAATCAACAGAGGTGACATTTAAATATATATTAAAATAAAATAAATGTTGACATTAAAATTTATGAGAGTATAACAACGAAGGAGAATTATCCTTATTTCGTTTAATTTGATTTTTTTACATTTATTATTAAAAAAATAAAAGTGTGAATGTCAATGGAAAGGACATACAATACATTTGAAAACTGTTTGATTATTACAAAGCATTACTTATAAGTTCAAGTCTCAATTAAATGAAAAAAATCAAAGTCGTTAAAAATTACCATGCGTTTAAAATATTATTAAATACAGCTGGAAAACCGGAAGAAGGCTGCAACTCATTTAACCTGCCCTATTGTCTCTGAATGTTTTGCAAATTGAACCCCAAGAGCGTGCACACACTAAATCAATACACAAAGAGGTGTTTCCCAACTTCTTGTCTCTACGAGTGTATCAAAACTTATGGGGATTGGCGAATACTTACTCAGATAGTATATGATGGATTGACAACCGTACTCGTCCAAGATAGTTTATCTAAGAAGAATTCAAATATAAAATATTAATTACTTATAAGCTATCAAGACAAATATTTTTTACACATTCTGGTTTTTAGTTATGTTTCAAAAGGATCGATCTTTTTATGGGTTTAAAATGTCAAATATAACTTCATGGTTTAATTGATTATTCATAAAAATTCTAACGTTTTTGGTATATCATATATATATGTATTCAGTTTTTGTCTACCTCAAAGTATTAGATATATGTGTGGCGTGTGAAGCTTTAGGGGACACTTGAAGATAACCATTTTTGAGAAGTCTTATGATTATGTATGAACACTACACTCCACCTAAATGTATTACTATCACATGTCAGAAGATCTATGAAACTTTCTTTATAGTTCGACTTCCCGTCATAAATTTCATACCTATGGTTTTTTACCAAATATGTATTCCTAAACTTTTGAAGATGCCAGGAAATTTCTACTTAAATAGCAGCATCCGCCACATTCCTATCCTGCCATACAACTTGTTCTTTTAAATATTTTTAATCTGTAAATAATAGTGCTTTCGAATACCAAGATAGAGCGCCTTAGAGTCTTTTTAAATAGCTCCGGCGTCACATTGTTGGAACTTCATAATTAATACGAGTATAAATTAAAACACCAGAACTTTGTTTAATTTTATATTACATGTTTATTTTTAACTATGTCTAGTATTTTCTGTTTGAAAATAAAAGAATAAAAGGACATTCAAGTATTCTTTTCAACAGGATAAACTAAATATTATTTATTTCAAAGTATTCCCCTTCCCTAGCTATTGTATAATTCCTATTCTAGTCTCTATTTTCATTGACGTTTATTCTTTGTTTTATTTTTGTTACTTTGCTCAAATATTATGTATAAACTTCAAGACGCGGCCATGGATATCGATTTTAATATAGAAACAAAAATGTATTGATCGAGAAAAATCTTCAAAGCTATATATCCGCCAGTTATACAATATATGAAAGAGTAAAAATAAATAAATATACACGTTAAACCAGGTAGAAAATGATAACAATTGTTCTTCTAAAAAAATTGTTGAAGATAATTCGAGAACTTTCATGAAGCTGTAAAAAATCAAGATTTGGCTCACGTATTCATTTCATAGATTAAGATATGTAATTCAATTATGTTAATTATTGTATCAACTGATTTTATCTTGAATGAAAAGAAAGCAGCTCATGGAAAACGACTTCCTTGACTTGACGAATAGAAACCATCGACATTTCTCGGTAACAAGACATCTAAGCGTTACGTAATATGTTAAGGTGTCAGCCTTAGAAAAAGAAAGCACAGTGATTTTATGTATGTGGGAAACATTGTATCTAGCAAAATTACACGGTAAGAATCCGAAAACAAAGCAATTTATTTTATTGAATGGCATACCCTGTTTAATAAGCAAGACACCATCTTCGAACAACTCATTTTGCAACTAGGTTAACTATGCCCATTCGTTTAATGGTGAATCACTCTACATTAATATGGCTATTTTATAAGATTCATATTATACTCCGTGGATATTTGTTTGTTAACGTGTCGAACAAGTCAACATAGTTGAGAGTCTGTGTGTGATAATAATAATCATAATGAAAGGATACTTTATACAGCTCTGTTTAAATAGCAAACTCTCTTCAAATGCGCTCTAACTCTGGATTCGAACCCACTTTTGCTGACAAATTAAAAAAGAAATATGTAGAGGTGTCGCAAAAAAATTATTTACAATTTTAATGATTATAAAGTCTGTATTTATAAGCAAACAGTTTTGTTTCAACATTCACAATAAACTACATAAATGCATTTTTTTTATAATTAGTGCCTGTTTTCAAACTGATGACCATTCTGGTCTAGACATCACTGGCAACGCGAAGCAACGGAATCATAAAAATCGAGAATCATTTAATTTGGTATTTGGGCACATTCTCTTTCAATGGCTGCTCGTAATTCATAAATTATTTCAGGTTTTTTAGCAAAAACTTTATTCTTGAGAAATCCCCAAAAGAAAAAGTCTACTACCGCGTTTTTGTACTTCCAATAGCACTTCAAAATAAACTTTCTTTGTTCAAAACTTTGTCTGGTTTCATACATTTTATCTCAACGGTTAAATATAAAACAAAAAGAAATCAGCAAGTTACCAGCTATTAAAGATACATTTTTTGCGACACCCGTGTCGATATTTTTTTTTGTGACAATTTGTATATGTACTTTCAGTGTAAGTATAAGAAGGCAATGACTTCGGCTATTTAATAAGTTACTTCCCCACATTTGCATACGCTCAAAAAAAAACATTTGGTAAGAAAACCTCAAAAAACTCACCGAAGAAAAACGAACTATGTACACATATATAATATATGTAGATCTTCCAATTTGTGATAGTAACATATTCGACTTTAGGTGTAGCACAGTGTATGTAGTGTTCATATATCATCATAAATTTTTATGACAAGACCTCCCAAAAAGAGCAGTCTTCAAGTGCTTTTTTAAGCTCCATACGTCACCCATATACCACATTTAACACTAACATAACGGCATGTGAGGTAGGCAGGTATATGAACACTACACGTGTGAGGTAGGCAGAAAAAATAAATCAAAATTTCTATCCAAACACAAAACTTCCGCTTCTTCTTCATTCATATATGTCATGGTATGCACAATCTTCTATTGTTCATATTTTTCACTTATCTTCTTTCAGAATCTGTGTCATTGCATCCATATACTTTTCCCTCACTATTTCATGCACAACTTGCATTTGTGACATGTAGATTATTATACATTTTTATTAATTATACCATACACTCGTATATAGGTAGTTTTGCAGAAATATATCGCGCTTATGTCAATTCGTGATAAAAATAATGATTTTTTTGCTATCAATTAGGTACTTTAATACATACGACTTAGAGTCGCAGTAAATACTTGACCAAGTAGAAATATTAAGATTTCTTCCTTGTTTCAACTTAAGATCTATAGCGATATAAGAGCTAGCCGATAGCTTGCATCCGCAACGTCCACAGAGCAGGTGTTCAACAATGTATAAAGAGCATGTGGTATTATAGTTGAAACTCTTAGAAGTCAAACGCTTGGTCAATCGATGTAAATACTGTTGGACAATGTATTGTTAGACTTGTTACTGGGAACAAGTCTGACCGTGGAGGATGGAGAGCCACCTGATCTCGGGATGATGACGTCTCAATGACTAGACGTGTGAGAAACAGTTAGCGTGCTGCGAACATGTGTCAGTATTGCCAGGCGATTCAGCAGGATGTCTGTGATATCTGCGGGAAGAAGTGCGCATCTAGTATCGGGTTATTTTCTCACAGAAGATCACATGATCGACGTGGAAGAGCAGGTGAAGATTGATATTGGAGGAGTAAAGGGGTCCTCGATTACGAGGCCCAGTAATGATAACGACGAACCTGTTAAAACTGGCAAACAGGGAGACTGGATTGTACCTACAAACGCAAGATTGTTGGAAAAACAGCATCATTATCATGGATGATACGTTCTGCAGGAGTTGTAAGGGGATAGGAAGTAAGGTAAGGTGACTTTATTAGAATTAATACATTTCCATTTGTACCGTTTCCAATCTGCCATTAATTACTCACCAGATATGACGTTATACCATAAAAGTTCAGCTCAGTTAGGATAAGCACACCAATTGGAGCTTAACGTGCAGTCGACTGAGGGTTCGAAAAATCCAAACTAAATGGCACACAGTGTAATGAATCGGAGGCATGCAAATATTTCATAATGTTCCAACCGATTTTAATATATGCAAATTGAAAGAATATTTATGACACGGCGCAGTGAAAATACACTTTGCGAACCATTTAATGTATTTTTGAACATTTTGTTTTCTTTGATAATATAAAGTAAGATTGGGATATAACTGGTATATAAATAAGGACTCTAGATATAAATCAATCCAACAATCTATCCCTTTGAAACCATGGTGTAATATTATAAGAATGAATAAGATAAGTGTCTGTCAAGAAAAAAAAACAAAAATAAAAATTTGTCGTTTGCGGACGGGCGACTGCGTGGTGGCTAGTCACGTTTACAGAATGGGTATTTTGAAGAGTCCCGGCTGCGAGTGTGGTCTAGATGATGAAACTATGGACCATGCATTTTCAGTTGTCTTTTGCGAGATAGATTTGATTTACTAAAAACCATATTTTTACCGCGTCCAATTACTTTCTTCGAGGAAGTTTTTCATTCATAGATCGATTGTTAAATGTTTGAAGCTTAATCAGTTGAAACGAATTATCTAGAATTGTATTTTTTTTTAAATTGGCTCATATAATTTCATAATGTCTTTAATTTGGTGATACAAACCATCCTAGATTCGTTGGATTGCCTATTTAAAAAAAAAGTAAGATTGAGATGTAATAATTGGTTACTTCATAATTCATCCCTTATTTCAAATTGCAAGGCAAGTTACTAAAACAGCATCTCTTAACATATATCCTTTTGTTGAAATTGCGTGATGGTGTATGTGGTATCCCTTTTACGCTGTGCCGTTTACTTGAACTCGCTGCAGGAATTATCATACCACGGTTTCGTTAAGAGTTTATAAATTAGGAAGACCCCTTTTTTCAGCAAGATAATACGCCTCCCTACTACCATCGTGATGTTAGTATATATCCTACCTTGATGAACATTTGCTGAACAAATTGAAGGTAGAGGTAGCATTGAATACTCCACGCGCTCCCTAGACTTCATCAGTGAAGTTTTTAAATGAGAACTGGTCAAAGATAAAGTTTATGGCACAAAACCATTGAAAGAAAATGCGCCTAAATACTAAAACAAATGTTTCGCAATGTTGGCGATTACGTGTTATCAGTAATGCATAGACCAGAATGACCATCAATTTGAGCGCTTGCAACAGTTAAAAAATGTACGTTTGTTTTCTTCAATTTGAAGTTGTAATCTTTGATATATCTTATTAATTATTGAATGTATCATCATTCAAAGTATACATACATTTTTTGGGACACCCTCTATAGAGATGATTGATCTCCACTTCATCGCATTCTATCATGCTTTTTTCGCTTCTGCCACATCCATATACTTCGTCATTCATCCTCACCTATTTTAAAGGATTTTCATACATCTTTTTTCCAGAATTTAATTAATTTGGTAGTACTTCATTTTTTTTAGATTTTAATAAATTGCTTGAATATTCCATACCAGTGATTCTTAACCAGGGGGGCGCGAAATATTTTTGGGAGGCCACGTGGCGCCCAGGGCGACCACTCCGCTCGTCCCACCATCGCTTTTTTTTTGTTATTATAATCAGAAAAAAAATCACTATTTAAAAATAAATTTTAATGATTATGTTAGTAAAAACTAGGAGGTCACGAAATTATTTTAGGATATTTAAGGGGCCGCAAATGGTAAAAGATTAAGAACCACTGTTCTATACAACTAGTACATTTTTTTTTTAAATTTTCATCCTTCATTCTTTCTACGTGGCAGAATCATTTCAAGGTCTTCATCTTAAACTGTGCATCTTTTGTTACTTCGTATTATTTTTGATTGGCCTTTTGTTTTAATCTATCAAACATTGTTTTTCCATATATTTTATTCATTTCAACCGAAGTTTAGTCATTGTAATTTGTTTTATCAAACACTGTTTATTCCAGTTTATGTAATGGTATAACCCTACCGGTTTCAAAGTTTTCCCCTTATCATCAGGGAAGCATGAACAAGACTTGTTTATTTAAATTACAATACCAATTATTTGTTTACGAATTGAATAAAAGGGCTATCTTTTTAAAACGATAGTAACAAAACATGTAATACAATTATTATGATTTTGTTAATTTACACTTCAATAAAAAGCCCTCGACGATTGTAAAATTTATTTTGTATATAAAACAATTAAAATTGCAACGAATTGCTGTAAATTACAACTCAAATCATTTTGCAAATGAAGAATTGGCGTTCGTATACATCACTAACGATATCATTTGCATATTATGGTTGATGCAAACGCCATCATGAAATAGCGCTTGCAGCTTAGAATGCATACGGGGCTCTGCAAATATCTCTTGGGTTAATATTAATACAGTGTTGGGTCAGTTGCCTCACCTCATGTAAAAATAATTCCTGTTTTACCCAAGGACGTGGGGTGTTAAAATATTTAAAATTAGTTCAGATCTTGTAGTTTTTTTTTAATCCTTCTTCTTTTGTATCGTCGCTGCCGTCGTCGTTGCCGGCCCTCGTATTCAAGGACCCCCTCGACACTCCAACGTCAATCTTGAACTGCTCCCTCACGTTGACCATGTGATCTTCTGTGAGAAAACAACCCGATTCTAGATGCTCACTTCCTCCCGCACAAGTCACATACGTGTGGACTCTGCTGAGCCGCCTGGTCATGCTGACGCATGTTCGTAGCGCGCTGACTATTTCTCACACGTCTAGCCGTTGAGACGCCATCAGCACGAGAATATACAGCTCTCCACCCCTCACGGTCCCGAGTCACCTGCTCCCAGTCATCAGGCATCCCACACAAAGTCAGCGACTCTCGCAGATTGTCTTTGTAGCGCCTCCTCTGCTCACCAACTCTTCGCTTGCCCACCACTTCTCCGTACAAGACACGTTTAAGAAAGTCTATAATTGCGTATCACATGCCCGGTCCATCGCAATGTTGCCTTTACCACCATATATTCTATAGGTTTACAGTGGGACATATTGTGTTATATTAGACTTTTGTTATAAAAGTTACACCTGGGGAACGTATTGCCATGTGTCAATCTCTTCCAATCAACCAGAAATATGTTAAAGAAGCCGTGAGTGAAAACCAAACTGGAATCCTTTTTAAAAAATCTGGCTTCCAAAGGAAATCAACCCTGTGGCCCCTGGATTAGAATACGTGCTTCTTAACAACTAAACAACGGAAGACCAATTGTGTTTAGACTAAGTAATCGAATCTTCGTGTTAAGTCGAGTCACTGGAGTATCATAGAAAACGCAGTTCGCCTCTGCACGTGTTGATAATTCTTCTGCACGTGAAGAGACAACACTTGTCTTCGGTGTTTGCGTGTAAAGAAATGGATGGCGTGTGCAGCTTTAGAAAGCACTAGAAGACACCCCTTTTAAGAGGTTTTATCAAAATATTTGATTGAATACGAACTATCCATATCTACTCGTATACGAATCCACCTAAAGGCGAATGTTACTTTGGCATATCGGAAGGTCTTCAAAGGTTTCTTTGTAGTTCGTCTTCCCTAGATAAGTTTCCTGCGGTTTTCTTACCAAATATTTTTTTAAATATATATGCAGATGCGGGTAAGTTTAAAATCTAAAAGCCGCAGCCACCATTTTCCCGTCCATACTTGTTTTATTATTTTTTTATTATTTGTAATTTGTCAATAATAGTGGTTTCGAATCTCGAGTTAGAGCGTCCTTAAGGAGAGTTTGATCTCTAAACGGCGCAGTGTAAATTGTCTTTTTATTATTATTATTATTATGTTTTACGTACCAAGTGATTTATTAACTCAGTGCAAAAATATTAAATTGAAGTCATTATAATGATCTCGGTTCGAGTCACCACTGGAAAAGACACCTCATGCAAAGATTTACTAGATGTCCTGATGACGACTCATTGTGACAAGTGTACGCGGGCAAAATATTCATCGACTTAATGAGAAGTTAACGCATCGATTAAAAATATAAAAAAATACTCGTTTAGTGCGATTTAATTAACATTCGAAGTTGCGCTCCAAGCGCCAGCAACTGGCAGCAGACGAGTTTTTTTAATCGAAAAAATATTGGGGAATATGAAGTAATATCTTTTTTGAAGTATTCTTAAGGAATATTCGTATTTAATCATTGTAACGATCATTTTGTCAATACTACCTTCCTTTAATATTAACGACCTTCTTAGCCAAGTTGGTAAGGCATTTGTAACCTTTTTAGAAGTTTATAATGAATAATAATATATTATTTATTCCAGATTTTACACTGCATAAAATCCATACAATGTACATACAATACAACCAAAAACATATTTCGGCACCATACAAAAAATAATTAATTGCTATTCAAATTATAATCCTAATGGAATTGAACATTGAACGGTTCCAAGTAATTAAATCAATTAACACAAAAATAAAACCTTATTTAGAAGATATTTTTGTTTAAAATAAATGTAGTATTTTTAGTATCACTAACCAAATATCATCATCATCGTCATCGTCAACCAGGGTCGATCCACTGCTGGATGAAGGTCTTCCCAAGTTGTATACATATCATCATCATCATTGTCAACCAGGGTCAATCCACTGCTGGATAAAGGTCTCCCCAAGTTGACTCCAAATAGTTCGGTTTTTTGCTCGTTGATGCCATGTGATGCTGCCATGCTTCCTGATGTCATCCATCCAGCGTACCTTCGGTCTTCTTCTGGGCCTCTTTATGCCTCTTGGGTACCATTGGATTATTTCGGATGTCCATCGGGAGTCTGACATTTTGGCTATGTGTCCTGCCCATTGCCACTTCATTATTTTGCACATCTTTATAACGTCTTCTACCTTTGTCATATTGCGAATCCAGGTGTTTCGTTTACGGTCTCTTTTAGTATATTCCAACATGCATCTCTCCATGCCCCTTTGTGGGGTCTGGAGCTTTTGTGTGTTCTTTACTGTGAGCGTCCATATCTCGCAGCAATACTTAAGTACTGGGAGAATACACTAGTAAGAATACAGAAACCAAATATAATCATTATGAAATGTCAATTTTTAAAGCACTGCTAAGAACACCTTTAAGAAGTGTTTAGAGCAACTTTATAAATTGTTATTTTACTATTATAGTGAGCAGATTCTCCTCAAGGGCACTTCCATTCGGGATTCCATACCAATATTATTGAAAGATTAAAAATATTATACACAAAAAAGTAATAACGAATCGAGTATAATTGTAGCAAGGTGGTGGCTGCGGCCATCCTATTAGGAACTTCCTCGCATCTGTATATGTTTTGAAAAACATATTTGGTAAAAAAACCTCAGAAAATTTACCAAACCAAGAAACCTGTGTAGATCTATCGATATGCGATAGTTACACATTCGGCTTTATATAGATAGTATATGTATGTAATGTTCATACATTTATTTATAAGTAAACGGTACAACATACCTTATAACAAAAAAATGTAAAAGCGCCAATAGTGAGTGCTCGACACATTAAGTTTGACCAAATATATAAAATAAAAAATAATTTAACCCAATTACAACAAAAATATATTTAGAATGAAACTGGTATCAAATCGTAAAATCACATGTAACCAACACAATGCGGGGCAGTCCATAGGCGCACAGTCCGCACTGCGCAAACAATACATACAAAATAGACACATCATTGAAAAATAAATCAAAAACAAAATATAAAGGACATAATCGGACATGTATAATTACATATTTTGATAAGACTTCCTAAAAAGAGTTGTCTTCAAATACTTATTTAAGTTGCACACACCACACATATCTCTTACACTTTAAGACAGGCAATGAAATATTACTCGACAAAATGAAATTAAATAAATACGAGTATAGTATCATTATTCATTAAATATTACCTAATAATATTACCTCTATTGTAATTACAAAATGAAAACGTTAAAATGGCGAAAAGTGCACTGTTATCGACTAAAACCAATCAAAAAATACATGTTATAAATACGAGTATATACACAGCTTGAGGAATATTCAGTCAAAAATCTATAACTTAGTACACTTAGGCCTCGTATAACACGGGTGTATACAACACGGTTTTGATATAACACGGTTGATGAATTGTGGCACATTTTTGTACAACACGCTTTGTATAAAATTCGAAATTAAAAAAAAAAAATTATTAAAATGTTTGATTTGGTACACCCATAGATAGATCCACAGTGTTGGCACGATCGTCTATCAGTAAGAAAAATACTGCGCGTACACGCTCAGTAATAATAGAAAAGATGGAAAGGGCTCTTATGATATGGATAGAAGACTGCAATGACTAAAACATACCTATAGACAGAAACAATATTCAAAAGAAATCACTAAAAATTTATGATAATTTAAAAAGAACTGAACAATCTTCATCTGAAGATCAACAATCATCTCACGATTTTGCTGCTAGTCGAGGATGGTTTGAAATGTGTAAAAAGCGATTCTCACTACATAATATAAAAATTCGAGGAGAAATTAAGTCGGCTGACATAGAATCTGCCAAAAAGTTTACTTCAGAATTCACCGAAATTATGAAAAATAAGGGCTACACACCAGACCAGATATTCAATGCGGATGAAACGGGATTGTACTGGAAAAAGATGCCCCATCGAACCTACATATCAAAAAGCGAAAAACATGTGAAGGTGGCGAAAGAAAGAATATCTTTACTTTTATGTTTTAATTCTGCCGGAGATTTCATAATGAAGCCTTTATTTATTAATCGGTATTTAAACCCCCGAGCACTGAAAGGATATGACAAAAGGAATTCGTCTGTTTATTGGAGAGCAAATAAAAAGGGTTGGACCACAGTTATTATTTTTAAAGATTGATTTCACAAATGTTTTATACCTGATGCAAATACTTATATGAGGAAAAAAAACTTGATTTTAAAATATTATTGATACTGGACAATGCACCAGGGCATCCGCTCGATTTAAAACATCCAAATGTTGAATTATTATTTTTACCGCCAAACACTAAATCTATAATACAGCCCTTGGAACAAGGAATAATTTCAACATTTAAAGCGTATTATATTCGTCGAAATTTTAGATGCATTTTTTTAATAAAACTCTTTTGTCGACTTCCGTGGCCTAGTTGGTAAGACGGATGTCTTCCGACCCGAGGGCTACAGGTTCGATTCCCGTAGGAAGTCAGATTTTTTTTTAAAGGAATCCATTCTAGGTTTCACTCGAACAAAAAATATTAGATGATATCGATCAAGATGAGAATTTAACAGTTATACAAGCTTGGAAAAAAATTATATTCGAAATTGTGCTTATATGGTTTCTGCATCCGTTAAAAAAATAAAACAATTCACTTTAAATGCTTGCTGGAAAAAGCTGTGGCCAGAAGTAGTCCCTGGAGAAAATTTTGTACTACCAATAGAAGATCAATACCAAAAGACAATTAACATTTGTCGTAGAGGATCGTACATTGAACGAAGAAGAATTAATCAAAATATTGGATGAACCTACCATAATTAATGACTCAGAAAGCAGTTGCAGTGAAGTAGCCGCATGTTCCACATTAAAAACAATAAGTGACGGCTTGGGATTGGCTGATAAATTAGGACATTATTTTATACAAAATGATCCCATAATGGAAAGAAGTTTGAAACTCAAGAGGGAATTACAAAATATTTTGTCCCCTTATCACGAAATACGTAAAGATTTATACGCTAAAGGGAGACAATCGCTTATTACATATTTATACGCTAAAGGGAGACAATCGCTTATTACATATTTATACGCTAAAGGGAGACAATAGCTTATTACAGAATTTTTAAAGGCTAAATAAAAAAATATTCCTGAATGAAAACTCACAACCGATCTCGAAAAAGAGTCGAACAAGTACAATTGTTAGTGACAGCGATGATGAATGAATGATCTATTATAAAATATGCACGTCATTAAAGTGTTTTCAATAAATATATAAATGTATATTTGGTCGATTATTTAATAAAAAAATAAAGGATATTAAAGTTCGGAAATTCTAGGATGAGTCCTGTGACAGCTCACAAATTTGCCTCAATACAACCTTATGTAATGTATTTACCTAAATAACTTGCTATTTATTAGAATTGAGGCTTATATTAAAGTTGATAAAATAATTAAAATTACTGAACATCGTTACAAGGTTGTATTGGGGCAAATTTGTGAGCTGTCACAGGACTCATCCTAGATTTTCTGAACTATAAAAAATTTCGATATTTTTTTGGAACGCAAAGACTATTTTTGTATGAACTTCAAACCTCGTATAACACGGATTTGTATTACACGACGTTTTTGTGGAACCATATGACCGTGTTACACGAGGCCCAGGTGTATTAATAATTTAGGTCCAAATAAGATTTTTTCATGTTGTCTAGAAATAATCTCATTTCTATACAAGTTCAAATATTTAAAAAATCTACTGTGCCCACCAAATGAGAAAGATTAATCTAGAATACGTTGGGTATACATACTCGTACATGAGATTAGGTGGCGGTGCTGAATGGCTTGGCGGGTTGAACGACTGTTGGCGCGTGGTGGGAATTTGCATCGGGCATTACTGGCAATTAAAAAAAATATCATTTGCCGTTTATCGTCTGGACGTGGAGTGATTGTTTTGCTCGATTGTAGCGCCCGTCCTGTATTTCATATTAGCGAAAATGCGCGCTGATGGAATCAGAAAATGGGATACTAAGAAAATAATCTATTGCCACTGTTAAAGTTTAATACGTCAAGGGTTTTAAAAAAAATATGACAACCTGTTTATGATACAATTTCGTTGAGGCTGAAGCAAAATGTTGGTCATTTTATTGACTTCAGCCTGGAAGAATTTTGTCAAACTGCCTCAAATCAAAAGTGTGGTATTTTAAATTATGAGATTGGTGATGTAAGCATTAAAATGTATCATATGTGTTATTTTGTTTATAGTTAAGGCATTAACGTTGTGGAGGTTTAAAGACATTGTAATTTATTTTTATCAAACACTGTTTATTCCACTTTTTTGTAACGGTATAACCCTACCGGTTTCAAGGCTTTCACCTCATCTTCAGGGGATAGGTGCTCGGCCTCTGTTCTTTTTGTGTTTCTCAATTCCCACGAGAATTGATTGCTTAAGGCTTTTAGTCTCCCCTTGCGCCCTGTCCAAAGTATCGTAAGATTTCAAGGCTTTCACATCATCTTCAGGGGAGCATAAATAAGACTGATGCCTTTGATATATAAGTTAGAGACGGCTCCTGTGCATTTAATGGACTGGTAGAAGAACCAATCGATTGGTTATTGAAGAGCTCGGAGTTAAGACGTGTATATCTGTACTTTGTGGAAGAAGAATCTTAGGATACTTTGGACAGGGCGCAAGGGGAGAATAAAAGCCTTAAGCAATCAATTCTCGTGGGAATTGAGAAACACAAAACGAACAGAGGTCGAGCACCTATCCAATACATTAACTAGGTGAAAAAAGCAAAAGGGTGATCATTTCAGAAAGCTCTAAAGATAGCAATAATTTGTATTGCAGAAAAAATATTTGATGGCTATGAGGATCACGATCTTCAGAATTGAGGGAACAACCAAGAAAAGTACCTGAATGTAAAATGATGTGATTTTTTTTTTTTTTTTTTTTTTTTTTTTTTTTTTTTTTTTTTTTTTTTTTTTTTTTTTTGATAATATTCGAAACATCGTAATGAGTGTAATTTTGTTTCTTAAAATAATATTTCTTATTAAAAATTGTTTTTTGAGAATTATTTATATTTAAGATTCACAAAGGTTGTTGATTTATACATTTTTACAATCATATTTTATCTTCTTAATCCTACCTTAGATTAACCATTTCACCTGAAAGCAATTATAATGTACAATATAAAAAGAGAAATTTAACCATTTTGTTTCGGATAAAACATTCCTTTCCAGCCTTTAATAAGAAGAATCGTAACTATTCTGGAAGTACGTGAATCGCAAATGAATAAAGACACAGTGTAATGTCAAAAATAATATATTATTACATTGTAAAAACGTTTTGGCTTCATGTATTGATGCGATGACGCGCGATGAAATCAAATTAACATTAATAAAATACGTCAACATGTCGATTGGAAAACAACATTTTTATTAGGTGCGCATGGTAAATATTTTGACGACTTTAATGGTTTGAAACGCCTTAAAAATCACCGATAAATCTTAGAATTCATTTGAAAGTGCGGTTAGTTTGACATCAAATCTGCATGCATTTTTGTGATATATTTCATGAGACTGTATTATGTGTCATATATTCTGCCCTTGAGGTTGTTGATTCATTCAAATCTCTGTAGACTGCAGCATGACATATTTCGTCAATTGTCAATATATTATATGCTACTTCCAATGTCCCATGGATACAACACTACTTTCAATATATTCCATGGAAACAAAACAACTTCTGCATATTATTTGGATACAAAACTATTTCCAAGATATTCTATGGATACAAGACTACTTCTCAAATAATATTTGGATACAAAACCACTTACAAGATATTCTATTTAAATATTATTTGGATAGAAAACTACTTGTAAGATATTCTATGGATACAGTTACTTCCAAGATATTATATGGATACATAACTATTTCCTAGATATTCTATAGAAACAGAGCTACTTCCATAGTATATTGTGGATACAGACTAACACAAGTGCCTTCTTTAGACTTTCCTGTCAACCCTCAATTCGAGTAGAATAATTGAGAAGATGACTGGAGAAGTATTTTCGGTCGTCAAAGTAATATAATCACTAATTACTAGTTTTAAAAGCTTTTCCATAAATGTTTGATGAAAGCGTTATTTTCTCTTTAATTAAGCCTCTTAAACTTAATTAGGAAACTCAACATTAAACGCTTTGGTAGTTCTACATCATTTAATTATTTACTAAGTGACAGCTGTTTTATCATACAATTGCCTGTTGTCAAACTATCAAAGCGTTAAATTAAAAATTTTCGTTACTAAAAATGAAGTTATATGAATTAAATATCAACACGATCAATTAATCAATTTTTTATGCTCCTTTAAATTTAAGTCAAAAAAACTATAGTTAATCAATTGCAGCTTTCAAAACTTCAAAAAATTATTCATTAAACAAAAAAAAATGGTAATAAATTCTAGCTTCATCATTGGTTTTAAAAGAATTTAAATTCAAATCCTGGGAACTAGATCTTGTGAGATCAATTTTGAATAAATGTATTACTTGTAATACAATATGCAAATAATAAAAGACCATCCATGGAAATGAATATTCTGTAAGAAGAAAAAGTCCATCGTATACGTAAATATTATAAAATACAAACAACGTGGGCAGAAATTAACATTTAGCAGTACTTGACCAGGTAAATTGCATGCTGATTAGCGAAGGCTTACTCATGCTTACTTAATATTCATCAAGCCCATGAGGTCACTTTAATTAAAGTCGAGAGCTTCTGGGAAGTGGCACTCCTCAGCATGGAGGTGCTTGCTCTTCAGAAGATGGCTGGAATGGTATTGTACAGATTGCTTCATTATGAACTTGTGATCTATCACACAGCGTCTTCAAGAGACAATACAATACAAGAAGGTTTCTCAGTAAAGCTTCTAATTAATGAAGGAAATTATTGGAATAAGAGTTTATTAAAGAAGCTCTTTTAATTTAAAGTATAAGACATTGTTATATATTTTAAACCTTTCTCAGAATCTGTTGATATATATTTTTTGACACCTTATCAGGTAAATGAATTATCACTTTGTTTTACTTCCCCCCTTTCCGAGTGGGGCTGAAGCGATTTTACAACCTACTTTTTTAATGGCTGCATATTGAATAAATCTTATTATTCATATCTAAAAATATGTATATACGTGTATAAAAATACTGCGTGTTTAGATTAGTTGTCTAAAAATATATTTGATCTATTGAGCTTCTTGCATACAGATATATAAAAGATGAGGAGTATAGCCATAGGATAGAGTATCAATGGGACACTAGTATATTCCACTCGAACCGGGCAGTATCAATATCTGCTAATACGAGTACAATAAGGTCACCACAGTATTTTAGTATTAACTTTGATGTATGGTAGTAACATATGGACGTGAAATGCGTCCACTAAAAATAATACATGAGGTGACCATGTATGACAGAGTATGGAGTGAAGTAATTAAGGATAAATGTGAACTTAATGCTAATATGTTGAACAAGACGAAGAAGAGCAAACTGAGAAGGTTTGGGCATGTAGAACGAATGCATTAAGTAAAATTAACAAATAAATATAGTGTACAAATGAGAGTGGAAGACGTGGTAGAGGAAGACGAAGGTGGTAAGTAAAGTTGGATCAAGAAAATTATTTTTTGAAATAAAAAAATACAAAAGATCAGATAATTGTAAGAGTTCTATTAAAATGTGTATGAATGTAAAGATGCAAAGGATGTGTGTCGAGATAGTAAAATCGGGCACTTTGTTCTCTCTGTCTACTTCTACTCCCTGGCTCCATTCCAACTCACTGTCTGCGAAGACTGTTGGGGTCAGCTCTCCTCGTCCTCAGGTTGTATGCTCTTCTGTCCCGGACTACGTCCCCCAGGCCGTGCCTCTGCATCACATTTTTTTTTGCACCACCCATGAATTCTTTGGTCTTCCTCTGGTTGTTATTCGAGGAAGATCCATGGAGATTGCCTGGTTCACAATATGATCGGGTGCTCTGCGTCCAACGTGCCCATACCATCTCAATCCCCTCTCTTCCATTGTTCTCTCTGTCTACTTTTTCCGGGAAATAGAGTGATAGCATGTATGTATACCATCACACAATGTATCTTAACGATATACAAACTGTTAAACCATGTCTTTCCACTGTCACACACAGCTCTTGTCTCACCTACATCCTTACATGACGACTTTCCGTTGGTAAGAAAAACCTGTCTTCCAGCCCGGATATTGCAGGTTCGATTACCGTTGGTACCCATATTTCGAATAAAAGAGCTTTAGTCTGATTTTAATTTTAGGCCTCCACAAAATCTTTCTGGTTGATTGGAAAGATTGCTATGTGGCAATAAAGTCGTCAGGTTATACTGTATACAACGAAAGTGTAATACAACGTAATACAATAGATTTAGTCATACTTATTTTCTCGTAATTCTAAAATTCCTTTTTTTTTTTAGTTTCTTGTCCTTAAATTTTTTCCAATTAAAATTTCTCCAACTTTACATAATATTCTTTATTAATTAGGGTAAAAAAATAAATGTTAAGAAATAATAATAAAAATTACAAGTAACAATGTACGTAAATAAAATAATATTTCTCGATAAATTATTTTGTTATGTCATTAATACACACTACACGTCCACAATAATCTCCTTTTTTATGTTGTCCTTTACTGTCCATGCAGTGAGACTGTGGAATTAGTCCGTCTTTGTGGGGTTTGTGGATATATGCTCACGTATGTGTTCATGGATTTCGTGGGGATGGATAGTCATTTAAATGTTTTTTGCGACCATGTTACTTGCTTCATTTACTTTTGTCTGGTTGGTTGGAAGAGATTACCACCTGGCAATAAGCCCGCCAGATTGTATTTGTAATAAAAGTGTTAAATCAGGTGGTTCACCTATCAGATGGAAGCTTCGGAAGAGCCTCGGGATAGGAAGTAGAAACACGTGTATAAAAACACGAATAACAAAGTAATATATAATTAAATATTATAAAATGAAGTATTTCAAAGTTCAAGCCAAAACCTTTGATAAATGAATAAATATGAATTTTTAGAAGTAATTAATTTTTTTTAATAAAACCCTTTTGTCGACTTCCGTGGCCTAGTTGGTAAGACGGCTGTCTTCCGACCCGAGGGCTATAGGTTCGATTCCCGTTGGAAGCCAGATTTTTTTATAAAGGAATCCATTTTAAGTTTCACTCGAACAAAGGCATCTAACATATTTCTGCTTAATAAGCCCACCAAGTTCTACTGTTTATAATAAAAATGTAATACAATACCATTTGACGGTTTCACGGCTGACGCATGGCCATCAGCCCCACAAGAATGAAGTTCCTGCGTGAGTCATGAGTCATACAGCCTTTTCCCCAGTCTGCGTGAGAACCTCGCGCGTGATCTGTGCCGGGCAATTAGCTGGCACCTGCATTCAATATTCACGGCCAGGCTTCCGTACGCTATTTGCGAAATCTCTCGGCAACAAATAATAATACCATTCAACTCTCTCATCTACTTTCTCTGTCTGTTTGTCTGTCTCGTGTGTTTCCGGAAGCTTCGTATATTGTCCATTTTAACGTCATTATTTTGACGTAGCTTTATCATTACTAGTTTTTATGACAACTATGTAAGACGCCGCTCTTCTACAATTTACAGATTTTCGAGTTCGACCTGAAAAAGTAAAATAAAGGATTATTTTATATTACACTTTCGTTGTATACAGTGCAGCCTGGCGGGCTTATTGCAATGTGACAACATCTTCCAGCCAACCAGAAAGATGTTGAAGAGGCCTTAAGTTTAAACCTGGAATCCTTTTTAAAAAAGTTGAGTTCCAACGGGAATCGAATCCACAACCTCCGAGTTGAGAGACACGTGTCTTGGTCAACCAACTAGGCCACGGAGGTCGTCATAAGGATCCCAGTTTGGTAAAATAATTCGATTGGTGAACAATTCCCGCATGGGTTAGACGTAATGCTCACACGCTAGACTTGACATACATGCGATTTTTATTGACTCTTTCCTTGCAGCGCGTAGTATTACCAATAATTATAGAAATAATAAAATAATAATTTATACAGCGCCGTTTAGAGAGAAAACTCTCCTCATGGGCGCTCTTGCTCGGGACTCGAACACACGATTATTGATAGATTAAAATATTACAAAATAAACAAATATAAATTGATTGAAAATAGAAAGGTAGTGGCTGTGGCCGTTAGATAAGATGCTTCTACACGGGTGATTCAGGTTCGATGCCCGATGGTATCCAAATAAAAAAAGGCCCCAGTCAATAGTTCGCGTGGTATCAAAACTTTCATGCGCTAAACGTGTTTTGTATTATCCCGTCCTTTTTTTCCTTTGATTGACGATATCTCATTTTCACTATGTATATGTTATATTGTTCACGAATTTTATACAAATTAACAATGATTTGAATAATTGTTGCGACCATGTAATCTCCTTTATTTACCTTTGTAGGGTTGGTTGGAAGAAGTTGCTACCTGGCAATTAGCTTGAAAAATTTATTGTTAACGAAATTGTTATTAAATTAAGTGTTTAAAAAAACCGTGAGATTATTGTGGCCTGTCCATGTGCAGTGGTAATTCCAATTCGTATGATGACGAAGTGTGAGCTACTTTCATATTCAATTGTTTCTTAAATCGAAGGTTCAATAACTGGTACTGAAGACGACATTGTCTCCTTGCCAGTCTCTTAAACATATATCAATTTGAATATATCAAAGAGTACCATACGAATGAATAAAAAAATAGCAATATATAGATGACACAAGTAAAAGAGTTTAAGAAACAGAACCACAACGATACAAGTGGATTGAACGATAAATTATGGTAGAAAATAATTTAATGAGGTCCTAAAATGTACAAACTTGGACCCAAAAAATCTACTTTAAGGACTGTAAGACGTTTGTCTTTGGACTCGGCGGTTTCATGTTTAATTACCGACCTTAACTAATTTTATTTGAAAGGATTCCAGTCTGGGTGTCAATCAATGCCTTTTTAACATATTTCTGGTTTATGGGAAGAAAAGTAAAATACAGTAAAAAAAACACCAGTTTTTATTGTTTACGACGAAAGTGTAATAAAAAATATGATATATTCCCTTTATATATTCAGAAGCACGGCACTCTTAAGGTGATATTTTATAACAAAATATAAAAGCTTAACAATCTACAATTACATTTTATTTTTATTAAATTTCTTTATTGAAAAAGTTCATAATATGAGCAATCCATGTGTGAATAATGAATATCTGCAAAACGTTGAGAAAAAATATTTTCGGGAGATGGTAAGATAGAGAAAATATTAAAAGTCACATTGCTGTAGGGAATAAGGTCAACTGTACTGTTTGCCAATTAAGAAATTACCAAATCTTTAACAGTGCTGAGCACAGTGATTTGTATGGAAATGAAGCCTAGATCTTCGATAAGAGTGATTAGGGCAGAATATTTATTTTCTGGTGCAATCAAAATGCATTGCAATAATAATGAATGAGAAAATGTAGAAAAGGCTAAGAATGTGTGATGGGATTGGAAAGTAGGGCGCTGTGTCCTCTCTGCCTACTCCGACAGGGAAATGGCGTGATGGTATGTATGTAAGAAAATAATTGTAATTATTATTATAATGATGATGGTGATAATAACAATTACAATAATAATAATCATTTAATTTATATAGCACATTCAAGGCATTCTTACACGAAATTCGAACTCACTATTTATTATCTACATATTAAAAATATTAATTAATTGATTAATATATAAGTTGAGAGTAAGGATTGGAAGGCCGTGTTTCAACTTAATTCCGATTTAATAGAAATCTTTAAAAAATCGTTATACTATTAGGTGTTCACATAAGTTGTGTCCGTTTTTTTCAAATTTAAAAATGAGCACCAAAAGTAAAACAAAATGGTAAAAGCCATACGTCATTCGAAAGAAAATTTTCTGCTCTACAAGATATTGTATTGGCTTTTACGTTACATATATTATTTTATTTGATTACACGCCTTCAAAATGGAATGTCAAGTAGACGAAAGTGAGCAATCAATTGTCGAACGTTGATTTTTGTTGTTTTCACTCAAAACATGTGGAACCCATGCGCCGAACTTTTGGACTTTTCCCATTGATTTAAGATGGCGGTATACAGTCATGTGACTACAATTCATCTCATCAGCCAATTCTACGGTGGTTTGAAGGAGATCTTCATGTATAATATGATTTAAGCGGTCATCATCGAAGTCCACTGGTCGTCCAGAACGCTCCATGTCTTTCAGGTCGAAATTACCGTCTTTGAAATTCAAAAACCATCCGACGAGCTTTCATTTCATTCATAGTATCTTCACCGTACACTTCGCAAATATCACGAGCAGCTTTGGCAGGTTTATTTCCTCGATTCGAACAGAAGGAGGTGTTGAAAATGATCATTTTCGTCTACTTGACATTCCATTTCGAAGGCTTGTAATCAAATAAAATAAAATATGTAACGTAAAAGCCAATTACAATATCTTATAGGGCAGAAAATTTTCTTTCTTTTACCATTTTGTTTTACTTTTGGTGCTCATTTTTAAATTTGAAAAAAAGACGGACACAACTTATGTTAACACCTAATATATTAAACTTGAGAAATGTTTGTTTCGAAATTACATCAATTTCAATGAATGTAAAAAAACTGTAATATATTTGCTCGAATATAAATTAAAACAATCGTTCCAGTAAAGTTTTACATAGTTGACATCCAAGTAATATCACGTAAGTATGTAGATCGTGCGTTAAAAAAGTTAAATAAACAATTTGCATGCCTGTCTTTCGGCGGACTCTTCCAATTCTCACGTGAAAATTACAATTTAGATATGACATTAAGATAAAAGAATAGAGGCCGCGGGGGCAAAAACAGCCTCTGTACGTGATACATGGATGCACTTAAATATTTAAATATTGTTGATATTTACTAAGAAAAAAAATTTGGCAATATTTTAAATGGTAGGAATTGTCCTATTTATTTGAACATTCTATGGTCGATTTTGATTATTAAAACGGAAAATTATATTTAAATTAAAATTTCGAAATTATAGTATGTATAAATACAAAAATTATAGTACCACAAAACGTATAAGCGCTTAAACGACCAATACAAAACTGCAATCAGAAATAAGTAATTACGTACTATCATACATACAATAACATAACAGGCCAGGGCTCAGAAGGCCCAGACCGCAACCAGGAAGGACTCTCACAAAACAATTTTAAAAAATCTGATAAGAAAAAAACAATTGCACAATCTACCTGCTTGATATTTAAAAAAATACAATTTAAATTCAATTAAGAATAATGTGTATCAAATATAGAAAAATTTTAACCAATTTTTTGGTAAAATTAAAGGATAAACTTTATACATACATAAAAAAATTGTTATACGTGTGGCCATTTTAAGTAATTTATTATCAAATTCAACCTCTGCTTATTCGTGTTTTCATAAAAAAAAAGCGTTAAATAATGAACTTGTTCACTTTAGTGATGATGCCAATGATTAACAATGCTGAAACTATCTCTCTACCGTTTTCTTTTCAGTTTGTAACTCAGAAATGTTTGCCAAACATTATTATCAATGGCCAAGTTTTAAATGTATTATCTTAATTATTTTTCCTTGGATCAACGCAACCAAGTGACTTATCATTAGACCAGAAAATAAATTCACGCGATGGTAAATCTACAACAGCATTTGGCAGACTGAAGGATGAATACTAATTAGTCTAGAAAGCAGTTTCGTAATTTCTTTTATAGGTTTCGTTAGGATCAAATTTATGTTGCTAACTTCATTCCATACATGCTTCTTCTCCCTGGCTCCATCCAAACTTATTGTCTGCGAAGACTGTTGGGGTCAGCTCTCCTCGTCCTCAGGTTTTATGCTCTTCTGTCCCGGACTACGTCCCCCAGACCGTGCCTCTGCATCAGGTTATCTTTTTGTCCCACCCATGAATTCTTTGGTCTTCCTCTGGTTGATATTCGAGGAAGATCTATGGAGATTGCCTGGTTCACGCTGTAACACCTAGGCTTCCACGAATGCGTGAGCTTTTTATTTCATTCCATACATGCTGAATTTCATTCCATAAATGCTGAATTTCATTCCATACATGCTGAATGCACTCGTATGTTATCACGAATCGTAATAGTTCAGCACATTTTTCGGTCATTGTTTATTCAAATTGCTGAAGCGATTTTAAGCGTCATTTTGAAGATGGGACAAACCAAGTTGGTTTTTCAATTCGTAGTACTTTTTTAATACACAACAAAAAAATGTATAGTGTATGGCCACGATGCAGTTAGCCATCGTGTGTATTAATTGTGGTTTAAAAATGGTCGAGATTGATTATCATTGATGACGACCAAATCTCGAGGCTGATATTTATAGATAAAGGGTACTCTAAGATGGTGTGTGCACGTAAAACAAATAAATGAAGAAAAACTAACATAACAAATATAGAGTGCAAATGTAATCGAAAGGCGTGGTAGAGGAAGATCAAGGAAACTATGATTGGATCAAGTGAATTATGTTTTGAAAGAAACAAAGGAAAACATAAGGAAATTGTGTGAGGTGTATGGATATTGAATAAGCGAAGAATATTTGTCTAGATAGTCAGATAAAAGTCTGATGGTATGTTTGTAATATTTCTGCACCATCCTAAGGGAGAACCTACAATTCCACTCAATAATTTCATCTATCTAACTGTTGTCCATTTTGATATCTAATTTTTTCCCCTGTTGGTTTTAAAAAATTATGAAATCATCCAAATTAATTGGGGGAATGTCAGCATTAAATTTGTTGATTAGTTCATGTTTATCTTCTCAAACACTGGGATATGAATTTAATCCCTAACATTTATAATTTAATCCCTAACAGTGTTTATAATTTTTATTAACAGTGTTTATAATTTAATCCCTAACATTTATAATTTAATTCCTAACAGTGTTTATAATTTAATCCCTAACATTTTATTAACAGTGTTTATAATTTAATCCCTAACAGTGTTTATAATTTTACAGTGTTTGTAAATTATGAAATCATCCAAATTAATTGGGGGAACGTCAGCATGAAATTTGTTGATTAGTTCATTTTTGTCTTCTCAAACACTGCCATATGAATTTAATCCCTAACAGTGTTTATAATTTTTACCCATTGTAGTACAAGTCGGTCTCTCTTTGTATTTTTGCATCGTTTTTATTTTAATTGGAAATAATCAAAGTAAATTGACGTATAAGTTTTGGGCAACGATAATTAAAGCAAGTTTAATCGAAGGTTTAATTAATGGACTACATCCGATGGAACTGACGTGTTTCCTATGGGGTAATTATTTCTCCAAAGTAATTTACAACTTCCACCGTTTGTGATTACTGCCAGAAAACGGTCGGATATAGAACAAGGGTCAATCCAGGTGAAACGGGGCCATTTGTCAAAAGACAAAAAGCTATGAAACTTATAAATTGTATCGAATAATTACGAAAATAATCACATATAGACGACCTCTAGTCGCTTTGATTATATGCTGGTCTTCCGACACGGGAGTAGCGAGGTCGATTCCCGTTGTTAACCATATTTTTGAAAAAGGATTCAACTTGGTTTTCATTTGAGGCTTGCTTAATACATTTCAGTTTGGTTGAAACAAATTGCCACACGGTTATGAACTCGCCAGAATGTACTGTATATAAAAAAGTGTCATATAATTTAATACAAAAATGCATTTTTGGGCCATATTTTTTATTTCTACTTTTTAACGTTCCTCTGCACGTTGAGGGTTAGCATAATCATCATGGCATTTTAAGTTTTGTCTACAGCTGCTCTGAGCCATATCTATGTGTTACAGTGAAACCACTCTATTAGGTTCTTCAACCAGGAGTTCCATCTTCTTTTTACTCTTCGTTGGATGATTTCATATTTGTTTCCTCTCATAAAATTTTATTTTATTACAAAGGTCTTTTATCGACCATTAAAAAAGGTTACAAGTGTTATACTCAAACAAGAATTTTGAGTGTGTATGAATATAAATACTATACAGTTGGTCACAACAATTATAAACATTTACATGAATCATATACAAAAAAATATTAAAAAGCTGTTCGCACATACATATCATCTACCATACATAAAATACGAACTTGTGACAGGTCAAGGCTCAGGTAATCAAAGGTCCTAACATACAACAATAAAGTAAATAATAATCGTAGAAAATACTATAAAAAATATGTATACGTGTACCTAATTAATACACAAAAAAAGAAAACAAACGCACATCAAAATATCAACATATTTATAATATTTTGAAAAGTTTGAGACAAACAAAATCAACGAAAAGAAAGGGAGAAAAGAAAACCAACGAGGGTCACACCGTTGGCGTCGAATGTATGGTTCAGACAAACAAACAACGCTCTATAAATTTTAAAGGCATTAATACTGTCATAAAATATGTCCAAAAGTATTTCGATCTTCTCCTCTGAATGTAAGTGAGTACTTCTTTGTCTCTTTTCATGCATCTAAGGACCTCTTCGTTGCGCACTTTTTCAACCTAGGAAATCTTTAACATTCTCCTGTAGCACCACATTTCAAATGCTTTTATTCGTTTTGACAATTTGGATTCGTATCCAAGTCTACACGTCATAAAAAAGTACTGAAAAGGTAAAACATTGTACAATGCGCATTCTTAATTAGAGATTGAAGTCTCTATTACAAAGAATATATTTTTCATTTTGAAGACACATTTTTATTTTATTAATTCAAGTTAATGATATTTTTAAAGGAGGAAACGTAGAAAGTCAGGCAAATCATTGAAGTTGTATTAACACTACACAATTCAAAACATTAAACTTTAAGCCGAAAGTATTATATATAGTAGATGAACGCCTATAACCCGCGATGAGAATAATATAATATCACATATGGAAGATCTACAAACGTTTCGTTGGAGGTTTCAGTTGTCGTCTTCGTTTGGTGAAATTTGTGCGGTGTTCTTACCAAATATGTTTTTCCTGAACAAATGCAGGTGTTGGAAAGTAGTTAATCTAACTGTGGGCAATAGTCAACACTACTTTCTTATCCTTACACTCAACTTATGTATGTATGTATATATTTATTTCGTAATATTTTGAATTTGTCAATAATAGTGGGTTCAAATCCTGAGTTAGAGCGCCCTTGAGAAGAGTTTGCTATTTAAATGGCACTATATAAGTGGTAATTTTATTATTATTATAAGAAGGTGTGTGGATGTAGATGATGGCTAAGGATGTGTGTCGAGATAGGAAAATCCGGATGTGATATCCAATGTCATCCAGGAAGTTAATTCCTTGAAATCAGATCGATTAATTTATATACTACACTTGTACACATTGGCATTGGGGATGCGGATATGTTGAAGCCCTTAAGTTTATAAACTTTAAATTGCATATATGTCAAGAGGAATTTAATTACGAAATTCGTTGAAGCTCTTGAATTGATAACATTGTTGAACAAAAGTAAATTAATGGACTTTTTGGGACTGTATACAAACGTCAATTCTTATTAATATTGGTCTGAACTTGTTCATCTGCTTGAGAACTCACTCAGACCATTAGATCAATATTAATTGTAGTATTGTAGTCATTAAACAACAAAATATTCCTACATATCGCCAATCGTTAGGCTTCACAGAATGGAGAATCAGTATGGGCACTTGGCAGACCCATTTCAACTCCTAAAACCGATATAAATTTATAACCCAAGAAAAGCATTTTAAAAATCGATTGATTTTAAAAAGGTTTTTCTTAATTTCAATATTTCCGCGAATCTA
Organism: Odontocerum albicorne; assembly: GCA_949825065.1. Taxonomy (NCBI): domain Eukaryota; kingdom Metazoa; phylum Arthropoda; class Insecta; order Trichoptera; family Odontoceridae; genus Odontocerum; species Odontocerum albicorne. The sequence continues at coordinate 8,024,022 of OX463845.1, forward strand.
TCGTCTTGATTTATCGGATCGTTAAAATTTTAAAACCTAACGATTGTTTGTTTTTGTTATTTTTTAAATATTCGTTGTATCTTCTGTCAATCTCTCCCGACCAACCAGGAATATATGAAAGAGACCGTAAGTGGAAATCAGACTGCAGCCCTTTAAAAAAAAAATGGGTACCAATCGAGTCCGGAATCTCTGGGTTGAAAGACAAGCGTATCACCCACAGTGTCACAGGGGTTTCTTGTATTGTCTCAAAACGGTTTATTGTAGTGCATTAAACTTTCATTTTATGCAATACAACCTGCCAGGTTTACGGGCATGTTGCTATCTCTTGTAACAAAATAGAAATATTTTAACGCGGCCACAAGTGTGAACCAAACTGAAACGCTTTTGAAATAAATTTGGTGCCATCAAGAAACAAATCCGTAACCCCATCCTTAAATAAAATAAAATTAATAATAAGGTAACATTTGTAAATGATGAAACCTTTTTACTTAAATCGTGTAACTTAGACTATGATGAGGATGCTTTATGGAAACATGGAAAAGGTAAATACTGAATCACGATATCCGAAAGGGCATTCACTGCTGATTGCCCGTAATTATTTTCTAATTTGTTTAATTGCTGACATCGTAAAGATTTGACCTTTCAACCTTTGGTAACAACTATACCCGTACCTTTCAAATATAATTATATCTGTCATAGTTCACCATGAAAAATGTTATAAAATTATAACCACAAAAATTTCTATTCATTTCTTCTAATGGCTACCCTTCATCATATCTCAATTTGTTATTCGGACACATATTGAGGAGCGTAGCATCGAGAAAATATTGTGCATACATATCATTCCGCCATTTCCTTGTAGGGATAGGCAGAGAGGACATTAAGGGTAATTTTTAAGTGAATCGATGTCATGCTATATGCATATCTCAGATATGGGAGTTTTTTTACATCGATTACACTCCCGTCACTCCAGCCTTCAAATTAATTTCTCATAAAACAGTTTTGGTCACTTTTAAATTAGAATTTACAAAAAAAGTTTTAGTGTAGCTATGAAAAGCCAAGGTATCAGATTTTATTTTAAAAGAATTTATCTTGTTTGTTTGAAATGATAGCAGTATCAAACAAGTGAGCAATGCAGAATTTCTGCACTAACGATCGTGTTATTTATATATGTGAATTGCCGCAAACAAGATACGCGGCTTTGGTCAGCTTTCAAGAGTCGCATCAACTTTATTGGGGTACTAATTTGAGAACCCAATTAGCAATGCAAAATGAATTCTTCATTTTATTGAAGAACAGTAAACAAATAACTTAATTAATTTACTGCATCCATTTAAGTTAGTTGTAAAAGTGGGTTATACACCAGAGGGTGAAATGATATTAACTGGAATAATTATTACGAACTGTAATTGGTTGTAACGAGGAAATACTAGTGATTGTTTTATATAGAGGTTAAAGGAGGCTTTTATTTTGTTGGTTCGATGCAGCTCGAGAGGTATTCATAAGTTGATTTTCATTATTAATCACAGAAATAAACTAGTGTCTATAATTTTCATCTCCCGGTGGTTATACCCCAGCCATCCTATTCACATTTAGTTTTAGTGTAATAATTGTAAATGAAGCTTTATTAAGTTCTAGGAAATACCTCAACTAATTTTACCTTCGGGTCCGTTACGTCTTTTAAATTTCTACTGACTTCATTCAATTTCATCTGCCTGTCTTTTTGAAGGCCTGAACAATTACCTTCACTCATAACGATTGTCCATCGCTGTGTGTTCTAAGCTTTAAACTACCATCTAAATCCTGCCACATTTTTTATTTCATGCATATAGCGTTTCAGCAGTCTTCCAGCGGGTCTTCTTGATGATCTTGGCTTCTAGGTTAACAACTTCCTCGTCCAACTGTCTTCGCTTTGGCTGTCTCTTTCCAGTGTTATTTATTCTGTACGTATTTTATTTGTGAATTGATTAGGGATATTCAATGTTTCAGCAGCGCATATTACGATTGGCAAACCCGGTGGACTTATTGCCATGTGATAATATCTTCCAAACAATTAGAAATATGTGAAAAAACTGTCGGAAAACTTGTTTAAAATAATAATAATAATAAAATAACAATTTATATAGCGCCATTTAGAAAGCTGGCTCTCCTCATGGGTGCTCTAACTCGGAATTAAACCAATTATTATTTACAAATTAAACATGTAACAAAATCAATACATATATATGTTGAGTGTAAGGATAGGAAGATGAGAGCAGGGAACTATGGCTAAGGTCATTAGGTATGGTCATTAGGAACTATGGCTATGGTCTTCAGAAATATGATAGACAGATAAATACTACACATTCGGCTTTGGGTGTAGTGTATGTGTGAAATATTCATATCATAATCATAGTTCTCTCAAAAAGGGTTATCTTCAAGTGCTTTCTAAAAGCTGCACCCCCCCCCCACCCCTCTGTATCTCGAACACTTAGAAACAGACCATGACACGTCACAAGACCAGTAATAGCAAAAGTGTCATAAGACCGCAACCTTCAAAGATGACCCAAGCACTACGATTCAAAAGCGTAAAGGTATTTCAAAAATAATATTGAACTTTTAAAGGTGTTCGTAAATGTATTAATTTTATTGGGTTATTAAAGATTATCCATGTTAAGATGTCGTAAGTAAATATGAAAATACATTAAGCAGGCGGCCGTCTAGTGGATATAAAATATATTAAATTACCCGAGCTATTTAACAGAATTGAATAGAGATGCGCGGGCGTTAATTGTTGATTGCTGCGTTTAACCCATTGGAATTGTTGAGTTATTCGAAGTAACGAGTCTTATTTCATAGAATAAATGTAATATTTAGTGATTTAATTATTTTCGAGATTTTTTTTAAATGAAACGTTTTGAGAAATTACTGACTACGTTATAAGATGAACTATTATTGGTTTTGAAAACAAAACCTCTATGTACTAATTATAAGTATTACCAATAATTATTTTAACGTTATGTGAGGAATAAATGAAAATGTTAATTGTTTCAGTCCGCTTGATCGCTATTATCCTATTTGTTTATTTAAATTATGTAACTCACGAAGGTTCTTATTTTACTGCCGGTGCTGATAGTCGTAAGTGCACGGCATTTATGAGATGCATGGCCGCGCAGTAACGCACTGTACTTCCGTGCACAACTGTTATGTGATGGACACATATCTTACTTTTCTGTCCATAAAGTGAACTTAAAGCTCACCTGTCTTATCACCAGACATTTCTTTATACCGAATATTTTATCACTGTCTTCATTTATTACTGGATTCGCTTCTTATCCCTTACCCTGCAGATAAGTGAAGCGCTAGAAAAGTACTTTCCGTTTATTTATCTAAAACGAAATATATATTATCTGACCACATTTACCCTTTGCTCCTGCTCCTGCTCCTACACTATCAATTGGAAAGAGATGCAGATAATATCTGTTTCACCAGAATGAGTATATTAAGGGTCCATAAGGCTCAAATTAACTAGATACATTTTTCTGGGCGAGGAACGAGGTCACTATAGCACTTTACCCATTGAAATTATCTCCGTGATATACTAACATGTATGTAATCATTGTAATCGTCATCTAATAAAATGAGTATATTAAGGGTCCATAAGGCTCAAATTAACTAGATAAATTTTTCTGGGCGAGGAACGAAGTCACTATAGCACTTTACCCATTGAAATTATCTCCGTGATACACTAACATGTAATCATTGTAATCGTCATCTAATAAAATGCTGAAGAAAGTGCGCATTTTCCATCATCACTATCAAACTCCCGAATTCCAACATAACACAACGTCGCTGGTTCGAACCTTAAAACGGCCGAGCAACGAAAATGCTACTGTGGTCGAGGATCTCCTCGCCATTCCAACCTCAATCTCGATCTGGTACTCCACTTCGATCATGTGATCTTGAGAGCATCATAGATGCATACTCCCTCGCGGAGACGTCACAGACATGTCGAGAACAATGGTTTCAAAATTTCTTATAAATACATTCAGATGAACAGTTGCTTCATTGAAAAGTACTTTTCAATGAAGAACGAAACTTATTTTCCTTAGCTTTCCTTCCTAATCCTTAAATACATTATTTTCCTGTTGTTCTACCATTATTGATAGAGATACGTCATTTTTTTGTATTTTTTACTTAAATTCAAGTTACTTGTAAAATCTGTCATGGGTTGAACAGTTTGGAGTGTCCAAATAGCTGGAAGAATTTGGATACTCCAAACTGTTCAAATTTGGATACTCCAAGCTATTTAGCAATAATCTCGCCAGATATACTAAGCTTAACAATGTACGCGAAAGAAATAAAATAAACGATATATGTAGTAATTCTTCACGTGAACGTAACATAAAAAAATATTAAATTGTTAACAAATACCGGTTCGTGCCAAAATTAATTATTTATCAAGTATACAGTTTAAAATTATATGGAGTTTAACAAGGCTCTATAATAAAGTCAATGTTAAATAAATTATTTTCGCTCATAGGAATGCCAATGGGTTAATATGCCAGCATTGAATGACACCAAGTTCCCTATCTACTCTAAGTTTTATTTGTGATACAACGTCTGTTTTTCTTAATCATCATAATGGACAATAAATTAAGTATAAGTCGTGTCGTAAGTGTACTTAATAACCCTTTTATACATAAGGTGATCTCATGTTTTGTTTAATGAGTGTCGATACTTAAAGATGCTGTGACAGTAACGCCTCAAATATTTTATCATACGGAATCGAGAGACTGTGCATAAGGTATAATTAGGAATATATAATGTTTTCATACATACGAGTAAACTATAAAATAATTATTTTACTTTATTGAAATACGAAACATCAACAAAACATTAAAGGTGTAAATGTTATAAAAAAAAAACATACAAGGTGACCTCGGTGAAAAGGTGTAAATTTTATAAAAAACATATAAGGTAACCTATTTGAAAAAAAAAACGTTTGTCAACTACCTGGGTGTTTCGGATTCCATTTTCGATAGCATTAAAAAAGTTTATCAGTCGGGTTTTTCACGTGAAACATCTCGACGGATTTTGTTTTGTTGAAAGAAATTATCTCTTGGCAATAAATTCATCAAGCTTTACTGCATGTATCGCCAGTGGAAAAAAAATATTAGAAGTCTATTCCACAAACTCCTACATACTTAATGATCCACGTTAATTTTTCTTTTTGATATTAAGTTATGTCTTATTTTATACTTATGAATTGTAATAGATAATTTAGTTCCTAAATTTTATAAAAAGTACAATTTTTACTATAGGGTTGATTACTTGAAAATGTCTTATAGCTGATACTGCAAGAAATGAGGCTATATTTCAATCAAACCAATTGGAAGACCTTCACAAAGGCAGTTTAATTCGATCTCACCGCCACCTACGCTGTTATGGGAGATAATCCAGCGCGACATATGCAAAATTATTGAAATCTTCTTTATTTTTTTGTAAGTGCGACGTCACGTAGGGACGAAGAAGAAACCTTCAAAAGTCAAAAAAATGTAATTGGATGGAGACGGTGCGAGTACGGACCCAAAGTAAAAAAATTGTCTAAGTTTTTGGGATATGCAAATATTCAGAAATGAGTTGAGAACAATGAGTTCGTAGATAAACCAATTGATTAGTAGTTGACAAAAATATTAAAATATGTTAAGCAAGGTCTAGTAAAGAAAAAAATAAATATATTATTTACAGGTTGACAACATAAAAACTTTCCAAAGATTTTTCAACCTAACATTGTTGAATTGATGATTGATTTGGGTAACGGAAAAACGTAATGAAAATAATCAATAAAATGTTGGTACTGTATAATATTGCAGCACATTGTTTTTAAATTGTATTTTGAAGTTTTAAATTATTTGTATTTCATTGTATTATGTTGTCAAGTGATTAAATTGATTTGCATTTTTACTGTGTTGTATTCTGTTTTATTTTGTTAAAGTAATTTGGGCATGTTTAACGGATGGACCTACAATACAAATATGAAAATCGTGGTAGAAGACGGTGAAAAGTATGGTTGGACCAAATTAATGAAAAAAAGCCCAGGAAGAAGAATAACAGAAGGAACTGTATAAGAAGATGTATAAATATGCAAAAAGATAAGGAAGGAAAGTTCTGTGCTTTGTTCTCTATATCTACCTTTACAGGGAGTATGGCGTTATGGTTTGTGTGATTGAATAATTTTATTATACTCGTTTAAAGGTATTGTATAACGAATTTTATTGCATTATAGCACACTTAATTATATTGTATTGCACATTCCATTTTGTTTGTATTGTATTATATTGTACCGTAAAATTTACTAAACTGGTTAGTTGTGGTCAGGTAAAGTGATTTTTTAAATGTAGATGTTGTTGAGTTCAGGAGGGTCCTTTTCCGGCATTTCCTCAATTTTATATTTTGACTGGGATACTGGATATAATAATGTTTATGAATCACCGTTCAGAAATCAGGCTTTCCTCAACAGCGTTTAAACTAGAAACTCGGACACACTCTTATTGACCGAATAAAAATATTTGGAAAAAAAATAGCTTAGTATAAGAAACGGAAGGAGGGTGGGGCTAGGGCCATTGAATTGGGTACTTCATCGCATGTATGTACATGTGTTTAAAAAAAAACTTTATTGGGTAAATATTTCACTTTGGTATATGCAATACAACGGTGCGAGTTTATTGTCATGTGACAATATTTTTCAACTAACCAGAAATATGTTAGAGAAGCTTGAAGTGAAAACCAGACTGGAATCCTTTTTAAAAATATCTGTTTTCAAACGGGAATTAAACATATGAGTTTTATAAGAATTGTTGTTTTTTGGGATTTCGGGCGACATTTATAAGAGTTGTTTTCTTTTGGGATTTAATTAATTTTGCATTTTTGTTAATTGTGATTCATAATTTTTTTATTTCAGAGTTGTACTCGTACTATAAATTGGCAATTTCACACGATTTATACGTGTAACATACTTTGAGCACGTTGCTAAAAAAAATAGGGAAGTCTAGAGAAGCTGGTGATCACGAGGACAGCTGAGGTAAGATGAGTAAGAGGAAGGTTTCCTATGAAGTGGATGGATCCAATAAAGTAATCAACAAGATTCTCTTTAAGTCCTGCATTTAACATGACTTAGGACCGGGAGCGATGGAGACAGGGGGTGCGCCGAGTTCGAAACATATTAGAGGAACACAACGCTTAGCATTGACCACACTATACAGGTAGTGAACTCAAATAAAACAGTGGTAAACACAAAAGAAAAAAAAAGCATGTTATTTATTTTATTAAAAATTTATACACATGACACCACAAAGTGAAACAAACGTCTTTTCTAAGATTCAATAAATAAATAAATATTTGTATAAAAGGAAAAAATAAGTTAGATAAAAAACTTATTTTTTATTTTTGTGTTCACCACAGGTTTGATTTAGGTTCACAACTAGTTTCGAAAACCCCCGTCTTCTTCGTCAGGTGAATATAAACTAAGTTGCTAAAATATATTCTGTATAAGTGTAAATAACCTAATATAAAAGTGGTGAGGTAGGGGAGCGAAGTGGGGAGAGATGTAATACAATGGTGAATGGGGCGGGGAAAAAATATGTGAAAGTGAATGAGAATCTTTAAGACAGGGGAGGATTTTAAATTGAGAACATATTAAGCAGAGGGCTATTATGAAAATTGGTTTGGTTATTGATGATATTTAGACTTATCAATATCAATAACCAATTTACATAATAGCCCTCTGCTTAATATGTTCCAAATTTAAAATCCTCCCCTGTCTTAAAGATTCTCATTCACTTTCACATATTTTTTCCCCGCCCCATTCACCATTGTATTACATATCTTCCCACTTCACTCCCCTACCTCACCTCTTTTATATTAGGTTATTTACACTTGTACAGAATATATTTTAGCAACTTAGTTTATATTCACCTGACGAAGAAGACGGTGGTCTTCAAAACTAGTTGTGAACCTAAATTAAACCTGTGGTGAACACAAAAATATAAAATAAGTTTTTTATTTTACTTATTTTTTCTTTTTATGTAAAAAATGGCACCACAAAGTGAAACTATAGTCTTTTCGAAGATTCAAGAAAAAATATTTGTAGAACTAGAAATACATTTAACTCAATCAAACAGTTACCCTGTAACAAGAAATTGTACATTCCGAATGTTCAGAACATTTACAAGCAATTGTACGTGTTACCATATTTTCACGGGGTTTATGATTGTTCATTTAGAGCTTGGCCTTCACCCTCCCCGGCCGCCCATTCGTACATAATGCACAATGTTCTGTTAATTTCCTCCTCATTTCCTCTCCGGCTGCCTTGCGTCATATTAATAGCTCTGCCTGCGATCTAATGATAATATTAGACATTAAACTTATTGGTGTATAAATTATAAATGCCAATGGACCTGAATACAAAAGGCGCACAATCACCCCCTACGGGTGCCTTAGCGAGTCAGATTATTAAAACTTTACAATGGCGGGGTAAAGAAAATATATTTGGAATTTAATTGTTATCATTATATTAAAAATAACTCAAATACTCGTTAAGTTTAGAAATTTCAACTAAGATTTTTACGTATTGTTACAGAATATTGTATAAGGAGCGTATCTTGGCCGGGAGAATGATGAGAGATGAGCCCAAACCATTTAATAAATTCCCTCTTAAATGTTTTTTCTTCAATTTATTTTGATATATATGTATATGTGATTTCTTAATAAATTTATATGTGTACACACTATGTTGCTATCAACAAACCTATATGTATGGTATTTATTTAAGTTAATGTGAGGTGGTATTTGTGGGTTTATTTAAAAAAAAATCTGTTTGTTTTCTTAATCTACATGTATGAATATTAATCTACATGTACAAGGGCGTGGGCTGATAAACATCTGATATCCTCGCAGCCGGACTTGCCCTATGTTGGTGGGTTGTATCTCACCCTGGGAGAAGTTATGAGAAAAGCCCAGACCTTTTGATAGCTTCTCTTTTAAATGTATTTTCTGTTATTTATCTTGAGATGTATGTGTGTGATTTTGGTATGTATTTACATATGCATACTATATTGCTATCAATAAACCTATACTTATTTATTTATTTATTGTGAGGTAACTTCTCAAAAAATAAATAAACAGGTATTAATATTGGGTTGTATGAAAAGTAATTTCATATTTTTTAGGTCAACTTCAAACGCAAACTTGCACCAAAGTTTTTATCGCTCAAACAATATGGTACCCAAACATCGTAACGATCCACGTTACCAAACTTCACCAAATGCTCGTGAGGGGTGGTTTTCAATATTTTCAGTATCTCACCAATTTCTTGTATCGTACAACATCGTCATCACCGATAATCAACCTTCTAGAGAAAATACTGTCTTCGAGACTCGCATAACCACATTTGACACACACGATCGCTTACTATATCGACGTCAAACACTGTACATGTGTTTTTTTGGTTTTTGTGAATTTTTTTCGTTTTTAAAAAACGAGTATCAAGCACCGAAACAACTTATTTTGTTTTATCTTCGAAATGATGCAATTGGGAGTGAAAAATAGTAATCACATTTGATTCTAAATATAACTGAACTAGAACTCTATGGGTCGTAATTCACTAATGGACAGAGTTATTGATATATTATGTAATGAGAAGTGTCGGGTTCAATTCTCAAAATATATTTTTAGACATAAAATATTTTTTTTAGTTTTTCTATATTTGATAACACATCGATCAATAAGTAATCCCGGGACTAACTACTAAAACAACATTTGTTTGCCAAAATTCTTTATTCATCAACATAACATAGTCTCCTTCAAGAGCGATACATTCATTCCAACGCTTTCCTAACTTTTCTATGCCAGCCATGTAGAACGATTTATCTTTGGTTTCAAAATAGGCGTTAGTTTTGGCAATCACTTCTTCATTGGAGCCAAATCTCTTTCCCTGGAGCATCTTTTTGAGGTCTGCGAACAGCCAATAGTCACTGGGGGCCAAATCTGGAGAATACGGTGGGTGCGGAAGCAATTCGAAGTTCAACTAATGCAATTTGGCCATCGTTACCATCAACTTGTGACACGGTGCATTGTCCTGATGAAAGATAACGTTTTTCTTCTTCATATGGGGCCGTTTTTTTGCAATTTCTGCCTTCAAACGCTCCAATAACGTTATGTAATATTCGCTATTGATGATTTTTCCCTTTTCAAGGTGATCGATGAATATTATACCATGCGCATCCCAAAATGAATGTTATACCATGTGGATCCAAGTTTCATCTATTGTCACATACTGACGCAAAAAACTCCTGTTTATTTCGCGTAAACAGTGCCAAACAGCGCTCTGAATCATCGATGCGTGGTTGTTTCTGTTCCATTGTGAGTAAACGCGGCACCCATTTCGATAAAAGCTTTTTCATGACCAAATATTGATGCAAAATAGTGTAAACACTACCAAATGATATCTTCAGGATGTCAGCTATCTCACGCAACTTTACTTTGTGATTTTCCATCACGATTTTGAGTTTTTTTTATATTTTCTGGTGTAACAGCCTCATTTGGACGACCAGAGCGTTCAGCATCATTTGTATCTGTACGGCCGTGTTTGAAATCAGCATACCATCGACAAATGGTTGTTTTCGACGGAGCAGAGCTCGGATAACACTTTTCAAGCCATCGCTGAGTTTGAACGGTATTTTTTACCATTAAAAAGCATTGTTTTATCAACACACGAAATTCGGTTTTTTTCCATTGTTAGGAAAATAGCAAAAGTAGCGTCACTAAAACCACTGTAACTCAATGACATAATGTCGGAATGTCATGGAAGTTTGACACGTAACTTCTAAAGGACGGTACTTATTGAGAATGGTATGGATTTGTTATTAGATACGCCATCTGTTGGTTAGTCCCGGGACTTATTGATCGGTGTGTTATTATCACGAAATAAACTTTTTTCACTTTAGTGTTTCACTTTATTTTTCACTCGTCTATTTCTGAAAAAGTGGATAACTTTCAATGTATCTTCGAATCAAAAGTTCTGAATTCGGTAAGAAATCAAATTAAATGTGTTCTAAATTATTAATTCCTCTAATTACTTAGAATACGTGATATTCAGTCCATTTTTATTTTGAAAAACAGGGAAATCATTAATAAAAATATATTTTATTGATGAAGCATTGTAAATATTTTTACTAAGGAAACTAGCGAGTACATTACTTTTTTATGTATTCCGTTCCTAATCCCGTTTACATTATATTCTAAAAACATTATAGATCATTTGAACAAAGATTTTATGTTTAACTTGACACGGAATATGCGTCAAATGCGAACTCAAAATGTGACGAAATACTTGTCAAGTTTTTAAAATGCAGTCACGTTCAACGGAAGTTCGGTGTACCTCGGAAGTGTTTTCACTCCAACAAGTAAAACCGGGGGCGAGTCTATTAATCCGTTTAAGTCTTCATGTTAGTAAGGTGCCGATTACATTTCGCCAACTAGACACTGAACTTTTCATTTCTTCAAATTTTAATAACTTTTTTTCGAAACAGGAAAATAAAATTTTATATAAATTCTTTCAAACGCTAAGAATCAATATTTTTTTTTAAAATTGTTTAAGATATTTGAAATTTATTCCTACCAGCTATTTTCAGGCAAAAACTAAATTTGAAAAAATCGAGAATCTTTATTTATTGACATAATTCTAAAAAAGATAAACGGTCTATATCAGTCGTCTAAGTAGACCTATTTCCAGTTCTGAGACAGTTGACTGACACCAACATAATCCAATAAGTCCGAGCTGCAGCCGTACGTGAGATTTGACAACTCTCGGTAAAAATGTGTTTTATAATAATTTTTTGAATCACCATGGGTTCATGTGAATCACCATGAATGTGAATCACCATAAATGAACCACCACGAATCACCATGAATCACCAATGAATCATCATGAATGTGAATCACCATGAATGTATCACCACGAATGAATCACCATGAATCACCATGAATCATCATGAATCACCATGAATCATTAATCACCATGAATTCATGTGAATCACCATGGGTTCATAATCAGTCAAATTCAAGGTTAAAATTATGTCTAAATAAGCTTTAAAACATCCATGTTATTACTATCATGATACACAGGCAGCATACATATATACATATCATCAAACCATTTCCCTGTTGGGGAAGGCAGAGAGGGCAAAAAACCATACTTTTCTAACTCGACACACATCCTTAGCCTCTTCCGCATCCTTTGCCTTTCTACTTTTCCTTCTTTCAGAAAATCATTCACTTGATCCAGACATACTTTCCATTAGTATTTCTCCCATATATACGCCTTCCACGCACATCTGCACTGTATATCTGTTTTGTTAGAATTTCTTCATTCATTCGTTTTATATGTCCAAACCACCTTACTTAGCACGTATGCTAACACATGCAGTTTATATACTAATAATATCTGTATTGAGTTTAATTAAAAACTTCATTAGTAATTTTATTAATATATGCTTCTTAGTAAATCAGCTTTATTTGAGGCTGTATTATGTAAAAAATGACCTGTTAGAACTAAAGTCATACGAAATAATATATACAAAAACAAGTTTTTTTTTCTATCCATGCATACGTCATTTACCTCCTCCACATTCATACATCTCGTCATGCTTAATATCATACCTATCATATATAATAAACACTTTTCACTTTACCTTATTATATCACGTACACTTAATTCAGCCACATGTCTATCTCTTCCATGCATGCCTTATTTTTTATTTGTATTCTAGATTAGTCATTATTTCGTAATGTATTCTCTCCACAGGTCCAAACCATCTTAAAGCTCTTGCATAAATGTTACTTAAAATATCCATGCATTATTAATTAATCCGGTCTCTTACATACATTTATATTCCATACATTTTTTTCTTACTGCATGCACCACCACAGCACTTATAATACTTTTATCCTTATTCTGCCAAATTTCACTGAAATACTTCACGGTGATCATCAAAACTTTTGATATAGTGTGGTTGTTGTGTCACTTCCCATCTTTCAATATCCCTTTTAACTCTCCCATTACACGTAAGTATACTGTCCAGATAACAGAGCTTGTCAACCTGCTCCAACATTTTTTTTCTTCCAAATTAATACATAATTTATACTTTACACCACATCTAATTTTTAGCCATAACCTTTGATTTCACTAATCTTAATTCAAAACTTTACTCATGAATTTTTATCTAATTTCTTAATTCTACCTTATTTCATATATTGACTATCAACAAATTGTTGTTAGTTCCCACATCTCCACAGCATTAATTTTTCTTTTATCCTTCCCTAAAGTTCAAATTTCGCTTCGTACGTAGACAAAATTATTATACCAGCTTCGTACGTATACATCGCACGTATTGATACATCTCAATTCTATCATTATTTATCTTATTTTGTTGAGTATAATAATATTGTTTATCTAAAGTGGATGTAGTTAATTAGTATTCATAATCCAGCACGATGATAACAAAACTCATAGAGAGCACAGAGAACAGAAGAAGAGCAGAAACCTAGCCCGGGCAACTTCCTTCCTGCAGAGCAGTCAGGCACCCCCTTGCAGGAAATTAACGGGGTGGATTAGCATAATTGCCAACCCTGTCCCGTCATGCGGATTTATCAACGGCTCACTTTTGATTAAGTTGTTACACTTGGTTCAACTGTGGGGATAACTATGGTACCAAATTGTTTTACTTTTATATGGAAACGATTTCTTAAGTAATGAGCTCGATTATCTTATATCGTTTTTGATTTTTATAAACCTTTTTAAAATCACACAGTCCTTCTGGAATCATACGGAACATTTTGCAATTAACTAGTGTTAATAGCAATTCACTGACGACAGTTTAACGTTATACTCGTATTCATCAATTATGAGAGCGTAACAATTGGGGAACTTCGTGTCCGGTTTGGTGAATATTTTTTTAATGTTGATGTAGTTAAGTTCAGAATCGTCCTTTTCAGGCATTTATTAATCATATGATTTGATTAGCAGACTGGTTTTCATACACATGCATACGAGTACAAGTACATATCATCCCGTTGTGTCTAGGTAGGCAGATAGATATAAACCGTCTTCAAAGTTTTCTATTCAAGTATCCATTTTTTACTTTCCACATTTATCTCGTCATACATAATCTTCTGTTCTTTTAAAATCTGGTTCATTTGATTTAGCAATATTTCTCTTGGTCTACCTCTTTTACTGTTGACTTGTATACTCACTTAGTCTTTCTTTTATTATCCATTCTCTTCACATGTCCAAACCATGTCATATTTTCTCCATTATATTTTATATTCATTATTATTTTGTTATGTTATGTAATTAATATTGCATTTTCATTGCTCTTATGAAAGATTTTGTTTCATCACGTTAAAGTATTATGTTGATTGTAATTGAGTATTTTTTTGCATTTAATATTGTAAAACTTTACATTTTTGAAGACTGCTATTTTATCTTCTCTTTAATAAATGTTACTTTGATATGTAAAGGACACTTATATGTAGTATCGTTAATCAGGCCTCTCAGAATGTTTCGTTCATATACCTTTGATTTATATTTTTCTTCTGAAGATGATGTAGAGTGTAATATAGCAACAATATTGTGTTCGGACCTGTTAATAAAGGGTTTTTCAAATTGAGCCTTTTTTTAAATTCTTGGATAAAACACAGATGACGTCGCTAACTCGCCTGGGTCTTGTGACATTTATAAAAATGGAGTCGTATACAATACAACAACGCGTTCAAATTGTTGAATTATTTTATGTACAGTAATCTCAGGAAACGGTGATGTTAATTGGCCACCAAGATCATGTGATCTGACACCGTTGGACTATTTTCTCTGGGGTTACGTGAAAAGCCAGGTCTATAAGAATTACCCCCGATCAACTCCTGGGCTGAAGGACGAAATTATTCGCGTTATTGGTGAGTTTGAACCGCAATTATGCCAAAATGTCATCGAAAATTTTGACAAAAGAGTGGACATCTGTGGAGCTGCAAGAGGTGGACATTTGGCGGATATTGTTTTTTGTGTTTAAATGTCATACATTATACTTCAATGATCAATAAAAGTTTTTTTTTAAATCAAAGCAAATTGTATGTTTTATTCAAGAATTAAGAAAATTTGAGTTAAAAAAACCGCTCAATTTGAAAGACCCTTTACTGTAAGTCCCGGTTAAAATCGAATCAACCTTTCCCTGTAACCGACTTATTTTTGTGAAGGGTTTACTAAAGTTACTATATGTAAATTGATACTCGTACTAAGCATAATGTAATGAAATTGTCTATATTTGTTTAAAATACATTAGTTATTTTGTTAATTATGGTAATACTGCCAATATTCTCCTTTGTGGAGTGTTACGTCACACTCCTTACACATGTACCAGATGTCATTTCTCTTCTTGTGCTTATCACACAACCTTGCACGTTCTACAAAAGTTATATTTTTTATCGGTTGATGGGATACTTATATAAACACACATTTAGACATGTTACTTTACACTGTGTTTGAAAGATTTTTCAAATTCCGTGTTCTATTTTGACTCAGAATCTGTAGTTAGTCTCAAGATTCAAAGATGTAAAAAAGATTCAAGAATTAAACACTTCACTGCGCACTCGGACACAGCTACAAAATCTTCATCACAAATCAATTCATTTTTTTTATCTAGAATCATGAATCAGAAAGCAAAGGAATCAGATATCGACTATTGTTTAAAGGTTGAATTGTTGCAAAAATATGTGCTAGATTCTAGTAATATGTATTTTTTTCGGAAGAGGCATCGATCACGTAAAAACACGAGACCAGGACTCGACACAAATCTAGTTCATCCCGTAAAACTACGGGACTTGAGTACAAAGTACTAATTGATCATTCGAGTTTCAAACCATTCGAGTAGGTGCGTAGTTCGGTGTCGGTCGCTGTATGTATTGGTAACACTCAAGCGACATCGAAAGTAACCATTGGTAAAACTATCAAGCGACATCGACAGTAACCTTGTAGGTGAACTCTTAACCACCCTGGAACACTTATTTTTAGTATTTGGCAATGTTGGGGATTGAAGCTACGTGTAAAACTCGACGGCAAGACAAGTATCTCACTAATTAAGCCACAGAATAATCACTTGTATGTTTTAATGTAGTTTGTCTGTATCCCTGACATTTAAGTAAATTACACTGAAAGTGACCTTTATTGTAGCGATAATTGTTTTAGGAATACTTCTTTGATATATAATTAAATATATGTAATGAAAATGAACACCCCCGTTACATACTGGCTCGACAAATTAAACTTCTTCAAGCGCATATATTTACTCTTAAAGGATGGGCGCATCCACCCCTGAAGTATTTGGATAATATAACATATAAAGGATTTCAATAACATTTATTTCGAAATAAGTTTGAATTATATTATTACGCTTGAATAATATTTTGACGATCTCTGTGGCCTGGTTGGAGAGACGTTTGATTTCTAACACGGATGTTGCTGATTCGATTCCGATTGTAAAACAGATCTTTTTAAGAAGGGTTTCAGTCTGGTTTTCTCTTAAGGCATCATAAACAGCTTTCTGGTTAGTTGAACGAGATTGTCACATGGCGGTGGTTCCACGGAGTTGTGATGTGTAAAACGAAAGTGTAATAATTAAATTCGCTTGGGCGCTATTATAGCGGCCAGGTGTGATTAAATAATAAAAGTTGTCTTCAGTCCCAAGTTAAAACGCTCTTGATAATAGTTAGCTCTTTTAATTGCGCTCTAAAAAGTTATTCAAATTAAGTTAATTAATTACAATTAAACCTTAAAAGTAATTGGTGAGTTAAGATATTTTAAAAAATTTATTCACAATTGATGCATTTCAACAGACATCATTCTCTCTCGCCATCTATGCGAACGACGATGAGTGTAGATTTTAAGTGACTCGTTCCAGAAAAAGAGTCGTGTGACATATAATTTAATTATATTAAAGTTTTTCAAATGCCGAAATGCTTAAGTGTATAAATATATTTTTTCCAAATGTTATTTTCCTATTAAATATTTCAATTGTAAATAAGTCAATTTTATTTACACTCAATTCGTCGAATATTTTATGAGAAATGTTTTTTACAATTGCATATTTCCCGCAAGTTCTGTGTAGACATTTATCGATTTTCCAACAGAAATGGTGTTATTTTAATTATTTTAACATTTATCAACAGTGCCATCTATGTAACAAAATAATGAATAAAAGTTGGATGTACTAAATTTATAATATTTAGAAAATATTCTTAAAATTAAAAAAAACCCATTCATAATAATTCAATAAAATCACATAAAAGGCACATCAACACTAAACGTCCCCGCCACTCTGAACGCCCCCCAACTGCAAATGCCCTTGTCACTCTGAACGCCCCCCCCCCTCGTACTATACACCGGCACTGACACCTCCACCGGCAGATGACAGCGTTCCTCCATAGGCAATCGCGTATCTCCCATATTTATCATATATATGTATTAATATTTTTTTAAAAAGTCACACACGTCTCCCCACATACCTATATATATATATATATATATATATATATATATATATATATATATATATATATATATATATATATATATATATATATATATATATATATATATATATATATATATATATATATATATATATATATATATATATATATATATATATATATATATATATATATATATATATATATATATATATATATATATATATATATATATATATATATATAAATATCCAACTAAATATCATAACAGTCAGAAGTTATCCGATGAAGGAGTAAGGCGTCCTACCATTGGACCGAGACTCCGAACGAGATATTAATCACTTGGCAACACAACAATTAAAATAATATATAAATACACGCGTTAAATTTATCAAAAAAGATTGATAATATACACAATAGTTGGTCACACGTCACGGGACCGTCTCTAGTCAGCTGCCCACATTTCACCACAGCAATTTGACATTAATGCGAAAGGAATAGTACAGTACAAATTCAATACCTTATCAACTTTGCAATCAGCCTACTTTTATCTTTCAATATATTATGGTAAAATATATCACCAATCTCAGAAAATTGATTTATAAAAAGATGCATTCTATATATTATATGGGAGAATTTCTGGTGTTTTGTGTCAGTAAAAGAGAGTGTGTATCCCAAGATAAAGCGTATTTAAAGAGAGCCTTTTCTCTAAACGGCGCTTTAGAAAATATTTATATTATTATTAAAATTTTACTGTGTGTTCCAAAATTATTTCACAAACGTTAAAAAAATGTGAGCTTTTTATTTTGCAAAGTTCCTAGTCTAATAGCCGTAACCACCTTACTTTATCAATAATATTCTGTTTAAATCCCGAGCTAGAGCTTCCTTGAGGATAGTTTATTCTCGAAATGGCTCTATATAAATTGTCTTTTATTATTACTATATGTAATATTAACACATTTAGCTCAGTGTGACGTAATCTATGTGTGTTGTGTCAATAAAACATCATAATTGAGATGCATTAATACGTGCGATGACGAACCGTGAGTTATGTGCCTACTCCAGTGGTTCTAAACCCGAATCCTCGATGATCTCTTATATGGCTGAATCACCAAATTATATATGTTGAAGGATACCATAAAAAAGGAGGAGGAAAATGAGAGTGTTTAATCAATTTTTTTCATTGAAACTCACTACGTATTTTAGACTGGCGAAATTAATCCCAGAAATTTAAGACACCGACTTCGCTTCAAAACGTCTTACTCGTACCGTATCAAATTAACTTTTTTTTAAAAAGTCCTCAATCCATGCTAGGCCTTGTGCAGAATAAATATCACCAGATGAGATGTCAATTTCCCCACAGGATGTGACCGCATCCGATCGCGACAAGGGGCGGAGCGAGGAAATTGGGCGGGCGCCCCCGCGGTGCAGCCTCGCGCCCGCCCTGCACATACACCGGAATAACTAAATTCAGTCACCACTGCATGTCGTATTATTTCAAATTGAATCAGTGTGCCGAGGAAAGGTGTGGATTTGAATTTCATGTACACGTAGATAGAATTCTAAGGGCGAATACA
Source organism: Odontocerum albicorne (assembly GCA_949825065.1). Taxonomy (NCBI): domain Eukaryota; kingdom Metazoa; phylum Arthropoda; class Insecta; order Trichoptera; family Odontoceridae; genus Odontocerum; species Odontocerum albicorne. Next base: position 8,043,158 of record OX463845.1, read on the forward strand.
CCTCGTGTATTCGGAACCCTTTGGTCAAAGGGTAAAGTGAAAAAGAAATGAATTTATGACAATCAGAACTAATGTCCATTTTTCTTCATTGTATGCTGATAGGAATAAAAACACAGATTGGAGATGTCTTTGTATTGTTCTCGGTTGTCTGCACTTCTACACACTCGCAAAGAGGTGACTCTTTTAGGCACATGTTTTCTTATTTTTAAAGTTCTCTCCTTTTCGGAGGTACCATCATGGTTTTTTGATCTCTAAGGGTGTTATTCTGGACATAGATATGATACCATAAAGAAACCACTATCGTAAGTTTTTTAACCAGGAGATGCACCATCTCCTGCTTTTTCCCTAGTAATGGAATTTGGAAAATAATAATAATAAAATAACAATTTATATAGCGCCTTTTAGATATCAGACTCTCCTCAAGGGTGCTCTAACTCAGGACTTTAACCCACTATTATACTGACTGATCAAAAATATTACGAAAAAAAGTAAAGTATAAGAAGGTGGTGGCTGCGACCATTATATTAGGAACTTATCCACATCTATATATGTTCAGAAAAATATGTTTGGCAGTAATACCGCAAAAAAAAACTTAGATAAAGATGAACTACGAGAAACTTCTGTAGATCTTCCGATATGTGATTGTAGCTTATTCACTGTGTTTACATATAATCATCAACTTTGATAACACTTCCCAAAAGGGGCTATCTGCAATTGCTTTCCAAAGCTACACATGCCACCCATATCTCAAACACTTAGGGGTAGACAAATTTTTACAATAACTAAAATAACATCATGAATCACCTTTTAATGAATAATTAATTAAACCATCTGGTGTTGGTTTTTAAATAATAAAAATTAATTCATTTTAAATAATATTTGCATTTTTAAATAATAAAAAAATCAATCAAATTAAAATATCACTCAAGAATTTTATGCTATATGCTTTTGATGGTGGTTACTTCAGTTGTATATGTTTTTCGCAAAACGAGACTGACAGATTGGATTATCATTATAGGCCTCTTTTGGACATGGTGGAGAGAACAGATCTTCCCTTTATTATATAGTACTATTGCTTACTTACACCTTTTGAATGTACTACGTCCGTACATTTTTTTACTTTTTAGAATAAGGTTCGTATTGTCATGCCAAGGTTTTGGAATTTTGAACATCTTAACGCGGTGTTTTTTGGCTGTCCGCTATATTGCGTGTTGGCTGTTTTTTTTAGTTTTATTAGTTCAGTCCCTTAATCGGATGTCTCCATTGTATCTTACGAATCTGTGTCTGAGATACGTTACTCTGGAAAGGCATAGAACAGGACGGCCGATGTTTTTCTCCTCTATGCGGAAAAACTCTCTTCATATTCGGCCTTTCAAGACGTGTCTCTTCTATTTTTTTCATCAGGACAGCGGCTTATAGCAGTCATTTCATTATGCTTATTACCTGTTTAGAAACAGTTGACTCATACCCACATAAAACTATTTCAATAGGTCAGAGAAGTAGCAACTTCTAAATCTTAGCCATTCTCAGAAATAACAAATGTATCACATATTTAAAATCTATTTAAAGCCTCAATGTATATAAAATAAACAGAAATAATTTTATCGATTATATCGATTATAATTATAATTTATAAATTACTTGAGAAATTTGTTTAATAAACAAATCTTCAAGATTGGTCTTAAACAATCACATTTTATAAATTCAAAATAAACACTCGACCAATCAGCTCATTGAATCTTCTCATAAATAATAATCTTTTTAGACACGTCATTCAAATTAATTTTCAAATATAAAAAAAACAGCGATAAATAATCAAATTAGTCACACAACCTCGTTCAAATGTTCGTATCATACGGATGATTTAAAATTCATTACTGCAAAAACTCTTTGTATCTTTTGACTCCGAGTATAATTGATATCTTATCTATTTTATTTTAAATCTATATGATCGTCCGAACACGATTTTCTCATCTAGATTTTAACCTTTAACCCCATCCCTAGTCAATCACTTAATAATTAATCCATGTGAATTCAACAAAGGAGTATAAAAAAAATGCATAAACTTTTAGTTTAGCTTTATTTAGTTTATCCCTTTTTTTAATATGTCTATGGCTCCATTGGTAACTAGGGATGGCGGCGATGAATTTTATCGAGATTTAGTTCGACATATCGGACAAGATGGCGTGAATGTCGAATCAAGATGCTATCGGAAGTTTTAAACAAACCGCGCTCTAATGCGGCCCGGAATGCATCCCACCTGTGGTTTTGTTGGTCCATTGTTCAATAGAGACACCGTTGGCCATTGACCATATTCGTTTGAGATTCGAATCCGAGACAAAGTACAAGCAAGTTGTGATATTCGAGTTTTTATTTAAACTTCATTTTATTTATTTAGTATTCCAATGAATAAAAATATGGCGGAATTATTGTGGTAGGAGGCAGACTCTTCCAGCCAACCAGAAAAAGAAAGTTACACGATCACAAAAAATATTTAAATTGTACAAAATTTATGAACAGTTTAAATAAAACTATAAAAGTGAGATGATTAATCATAGAAAACTAGAAGAGATGTTGGAGAGGTTAGGAAAATTGGAAATGAAATTAGAAACATTTCTTCAATGCTAATGAACGTGACCTGCGAATTGTTGAGTATATGTTATTTATGTGGTGTTCTTGGTAAAAATTGTTGAGTATATGTTATTTATGTGGTGTTCTTGGTAAACATTGTTGAGTATATGTTATTTATGTGGTGTTCTTGGTAAAAATTGTTGAGTATACGAGTATGTTATTTATGTGGTGTTCTTGGTAAAAATTGTTGAGTATATGTTATTTATGTGGTGTTCTTGGTAAAAATTGTTGAGTATATGTTATTTATGTGGTGTTCTTGGTAAACATTGTTGAGTATATGTTATTTATGTGGTGTTCTTGGTAAAAATTGTTGAGTATACGAGTATGTTATTTATGTGGTGTTCTTGGTAAACATTGTTGAGTATATGTTATTTTTGTGGTGTTCTTGGTAAAAATTGTTGAGTATATGTTATTTATGTGGTGTTCTTGGTAAAAATTGTTGAGTACATGTTATTTATGTAGTGTTCTTGGTAAAAATAGTGTGGTGAATTTCTATTGCCTTCCGCACCACAATAAATGTTATAGGAATTGTATACATGTTGTATATATTGTAAGCCCTGCTGCTAAAACACAGTATTTAGGGGTGTAGTACTAGGTCTTAGAATAAATATGCACTTGTAAGTGTTAAGTGGAAACATAACATAAGAGGTAGTAATGTTTTGGGTTATACTTATGTGGATAGGAGTAACATGGCTTGGAAGAATTAGAAGAGAAGATAAGGGAAAACACGGAAGCAGAAGATACGAGCATATGTGCCCTTCCGCCAAATTTACCCTTTGGGCCCTTGCAGTTTCCGGGGTGTGACCTCTTTCATTAACAGTTACTTAGAGCCAAAGGTGAAGAGTTCGAAATGGACGCAGACTAGGGACTGAGTATTTTCTAGGTGGCCCCATTCTGGAAAATACTATTGACAATACTAACTTAACATTTCGCTACACTCCTACATAATATAACTGGATTGAAAGAAAGAGTTTAAAATTTTTTTTTTTTTAATATGCTTATGATGGATTGATGGTTCCAGAGTTTTACCTCATGGATAATAATAAAGGACGACGTAAATAAGAAAAGTTACTTTTTTTACTTTGAAGAGCTTTAGCTACGCTAGAAAAAGTGTAGTGTATGCATAATTATTTATTGGTAGTATTTAAAAAAGAAATGAAAAAAATTGAGAGACGAAATTAAATACTCGTAATTGTGTTATTGTCGTACAGGAATTTACCACAAAATTTCAAAACTTTGATACCTTTATTATCATCCTGGAACTGCATTCTTGTAATCTCGTTTGTTACTTGTTTTTTTCATATTATTTAGTGTAGCAAACACTTATATATTGGCTGAAAATTAAGCGACTTTGTCCAAAATGTTTTGCTCAAATATTGACAAAATTATTTTACGTTTAATGAAAATTTCAAAATTAAAATATATTGTCACAAAATCTAAAAGTTCAAGTCAGGTGATTTTTATTAAATTATATTTAATTACCCAGAACTATTTGGAACACTGAAGTTCGTTCAAAGTGGAAAAATCTAAAAAAACATATATCACGTAAATAATGTATAACTGTCGATAATAATTTAAACAGTTTTGATTTGTGATAACAGATGACGCGCTATTTTGATTTTTGTGAATAAAATGTGGCACGTCTTGTAATCATTCTCTTAGAAATGGAAATCACTTATTTTTATCTGAATCTTGATGAATAAATAATAATCGCGATTAAAGATTTTATAATTATGACATTCACCTGTCGATATTGTGTTTAATGGGGTCTTTCATTGGGGAAATTGATGTAAAATGAATTGATAGAAGTGGTAAGTAGTTAACTCCCTGATTATTTATTGTAATATTGTGTTATTTATTATTGTTCGTAGCAGTGTTTGAATTGCAAATTACATATTAGCATTATATTTTTGAGAATGTATGCATATATTTTTCATTTGTTTATCCTCAAGTACGGTTTTATAACATAACAGTTCAGAAATATTATAAAAAAAACTCTGAAACCGTGCTCGGCACTGGTTAATTGTCTAGTTATTCAGAATTATACAGTTAGGTTAAACATTAGGTTTGCTTTTTACTATGTATGAACGTGGTCAAATTATTTTATAACAAACGTACAAATTGTCACTACCGCTCATTTTTTTAGTTTAGAAATTTCTTGTTAACAATGAGACAAGATTGTTAGCATCTGGCAATATTTCCCAATCAACCAAAAAGATGTTGAAGAAAACTAGACGCGAATAATTTTTAATAATATCTGAGTTTGATACGGAATGAAACCTGCTACCCCTATGAGGGAAAACAGGTGTCTTATCAACTAATCCACAGAAGTTGTTAAATGTCAACCAATTAGGATCTATTTTGAACCGTAACAGTTAAGGAAAACATTGATAAATCGTGAGAAGATGATTAACCCTTCCTTCCCTGTGATGTGTAACTAGTACACATTGCCTCTAAAAACTTATCTCAATAAACAATAAATACTGGGTTCAGATTTTAGGTATTCCTCCGTAATACATTTACGCATTGAATGAAAAAAATTTTTATTTAAATTAACACTTATCGGCCACATCAGAGATATTTTGTGAAAGTCGGAAATAAATTCACCAATACAATCAAACGTGTGCCAGTGTATGATGTAGGTTTATTCATTCTAAAAATCCGCATGGATGATGAAGCGACACTATTCACGTCTCACTCTCACTCTACTTCGGTATATGGGAACGCAAAAAATAGAATCTCAGTTCGGTCGCTTCACTCGTTTAGTAGCCAGCCGGCTTTCGTTCGAGGTGGTCGCTTCGCCCGTTTTGTGAACGTCGTTCTATATTTTCACCAATTAAACTTCAATTAGTACCACCGTTGACTTCAAACGTAATTAATTTAAGCGATTGGCTATGAATATTCTTATTTTTACGATTTTTAATCACTCATTTTTACTTATGTATTGATGTGTATTAAATACGCATCACCGGAACGGGCGGATTTTTTTAGCACAGGAAGGGAAAGGTTAATAAATAAACAAAATAACGATATTATCAAAATCTCTGAAGATACTGGCGAGGTCACATGGAAAGGATTGATAACACAGAGATTCCCTTAAATGCTTGAAAGAGCTCAAAAAGGGATAAAAAAGATTAAAGACTAGCTGTTAGTTAATATCTCAAGATAAGTAGTCCTGATGATAACAGACAACAGATAAAACTTACGAAGAAAGTATTTGGTGTACCGCACAGGGTACAAATAGACTGTAGCGTAGGTGCGTTGGGAGCTGCGCAGCGCTCGGAGAATTGAGGTAGCGAATTCTAAAGCGTAGATCCAGAAGAAGAAGGTGGCGAGGTGGAGAGATTCCTCTCAGGCAGGTCGGTAGTGGGTCTCAAAGTAAAACACAATAGAGTCGGTTGTTACTGAGAATATATTTTTCCGATACATTTGGTAATTATTGTTAATTGATAATAATTACCTAACTTTTGTAGAAAAAAAAACTTTAACAATTAATTAACCCATCCCTTATTTTTCATAAATATTGGTGTAGTTACTTATATGTTACATAATAATTCATTTGTCAACGTCTTAATTTTCCAATATTTTTTGGCATAATCCCATTTAATATTGTTTGGCATAATCTCATTTAATATTGTTAGGCATAATCCCATTTAATATTGTTTGGCATAATTCCATTTAATATTGCTTGGCATAATCACATTTGATATTGTTTGGCATAGTCACATTTAATGTAGTAGAAAGTAAAACTTCCTAATTATTGCATTTATATTTATATAAGTATCTTGATATTGTATTCTATTACACTTTCGTTGTATACAGTACAGCCATGTGGAAATCTCTTCAAACTAGCAAGGAAGATGTTTAAGTGGCCTTAAGTAACAACCAGACCGAAATCCTTTTTTTTTAAATCTAGGTTCCAGTGGGATTAGAACCCGCAGCCTCCAGGTTGGGAGACATGCATCTTACCAACTAGGCCACAGAGGTCGTTATAACGTCGGTCGATATAATAGTTTAAACTAATATAAATTTCATTTAAAGCAAATGAGGTCGAGAAATGAGGATTTCGTGTGTTCGATTCAATTTCAACATAAAACAAGCAATCTACAACTGTCCAATCCAAAAAATATTGGCGATATATTAGTACAAATAAATAATTAATACGGGAAATTTTGCACAGTATAATTTATCGTAAGTGTTGATAAAATACACTTATTTGGGGCGATGTTAAATTAAATAATTGATATAATAAATTAAACATAAAATTGAGAAAATATGAACAGTTTGAATTAATTATAATGTTTAATATTGTTAAATTGATAGGTGTTTAAAATTTATTTAATTTTTAATTCGTATTTTTTTCTGAAGAGTATCCTCCATTTCTTCGGACACATTGTAAGACCAAGAAAGTTGGGAGACGTTGGTGACTTTATAAGAAATGTTAAGGGGAGCAAAGAAAGGAGAAAAACAACATGAAATGGTTCTACCAAGTAAAGACTGCGACTTTTTCAACATCGGTTAAGATGCTACGGGCTGGGGTGTGTCGGAAGAGATGAAGGGGAACACTTAGACGCATAGTAGATTCGAGAAGAAAAGAAGATCACAACCCTCAACCATGAGGACCACGACAAAGAAGAGGGAGGTTTTTTATCGGAAAACATTAATGGAACAACATTTAAACAAATACAACACAAAATCAACACTGACAAAAGTAAAACAACGAAATAAAACCTTTTTGTGAAATACTGAAAGCAAACCATAATAGTTGCAAACAAAGCAGATAAAAAAACAAAAGAGAATATGTTGAACCCAAGATTTTGTTGATAAATATCTTATGTAAATTTAAGGAATTTCCATAACACACTCATACACACCATCATTGAAGGTGCATGTCCGCGCGGTAACGTACTGGACTTCCGTGCGGAAAGTCAGCGGTTTGAAACCCGCTCTGTTCTACTCTCCTCAAATGACACATACATTATTTTCGCCTAGTATTCGGGGATATAATTACATAGGACTTTGGTCACAGATATTCTTTTAAAAAAGGAAAAAAAAACCATGCTGGTGTGTTCCGATCGTCTCACTTCAGGAGTGCCACCGGATCCAGTACAGCGGTGTGGCCGGTGAGTTTGCAGGTTCGCAACGGCATACTCCCTTAAATGGGAGAAAAAGGCACGGCACAGTTGTTTTCCAGCTAAATTAACGTTGGAGGGGTGAAGGGATCCTCGACTATGAAGCTCAGCAACGACGACGACATAACATCACGCCTTTTCCCTGTTGGGCTATGTACTATGGAGGAATATCGGCTCTTATGACGATAATAATGATAGTGTTATTAACTACCAAAATAAGCTGTATGGTTCCATTCTAACATCTGCCTTTTTATTTTTTTAGCTCGATGTACATATTAACTAACTATTTCAATGTTGTTTCAACTATTTCATTTCCCATTTGTCATTTTGTAAAATTTGGACTCCTTTGAGGCTTTTTCTTTTTTTCGTTCTTGCTGACAGTTAACCTGAGGTGGTATATGTGGGTTTACTTTTTATTTTGTTTTCTGCCATACGTTTTTGTTTTTTTATATTTATTAATCTAGATATGCGGGGGTGTGGGATGGAAGCCCCTGATGCCCTTGTGGTCGGGCTCGCCCTACATTGGTGGGGTGTATTTCGGCCGGGGGAATGTTTGTGGGATGAGCCCGGACCTTTTAATGTCTTCTCTCTTGAATGTATTTTTTTTTGTCATCTATTTATTTTCTGTGTTTTTTTTATCTTCTTGTTGTCTAAATGTACTCGTATTATGTACATACTATGTTGCTATCAATAAACCTGTATTTATTATATTATTTATTAATATTCTTCAACTATACCGATTTCTTTCAGAGTTGAACAACTTCAACTATTAATTACTCGATGTATGATACAGAGGTATTCTTCAATTATACCGATTTATTCGAATTTCTTTGAGAGTTGAACAATTTTATTAATTTTTCGACGTACATATTCTTCAATTATACCGATTTCTCTGAATTACTTTCAGAGTTGAACAATTTTATTAATTTCTCGACATACATATTCTTTAATTATACCGATTTCTCTGAATGTCTTTCAGAGTTGAACAATTTTATTAATTTGTCGACGTATATATTCTTCAATTATACCTATTTCTCTGAATTTCTTTCAGAGCTGAACAACTTGATGAATTTCTCGATGTACATATTCTTCAATTATACCAATTTTTCTGAATTTCTTTCAGAGTTGAACATCTTTATTAATTTCTCGACCCACACATTGAAAAACATCGTCCAAAAAGATTTCAATGTTAGAGAGACAACCAAATATTAAATTCTTAACCTCATTTGATTAATGACTGGACTGTTGCGCTGTAAATCATAATTAATTGATCGATTGAGATTCCACTTAATGAATCTGACTCAAGCCTCACATGCTTAGGCTTGACTAATAAATTATCTTTTGACTTAAAAATGAACTTATCGAAAGGATGAGACAATTAGGCATATTTTATTTAAAATGTAATTTAGACCCTAAGCCTGAAAATATATATATTGCTAAGTAATTATAAATTGGACATATATATTTAAAATGTGAAAATTACCAATAAAGAAATACCATTTCTGTTTTCGCCCCTTATGAAAACATTCGAAGACTTTTTCTTTAAAAAAAATCTACTCAAAGTTTTAAGGAATTCCAGAGCAGACGGTAAACTTCCTCGCTTCCAAAGGAAATTCACAGTGAAACATACGGGATGACATTAATGAATGAATGTTCCGAAATTGATATCTTTCATATCTCGGTGGATAAGTTGAAGATTAAGTTTCTTAATAATTTAATGTACAAGAATGAGAGACTTCCTCTTAACTGCTCAGTTATATGTAGGCAAAACTGAGCCAGTTAAGAAGGAAGTTACTAAGTTATACATATAAAATTAAATAAATATCGTACAAAAAATAATATCTGTACATCGACACCAAATTTTCCTATCTTTAATTCAAAATAGTCACATGTCGAAATAATACATTTTGAAATTTATTGACTTTTAAGACTCAAAGTCATGAAAAATTACTTGAATTTTAAAAAGATACTTAAGGGATTAATTATGAATAGCAAAAATGTGTATACATAAATATTTTTTTGGCATTTTGTACTCAAAGCTAGGAAAATACAGGTAAGTGATTTGTATGCAACATTAAAATTGACACCTTTTTATTTACCTTTAACCCTTTATAGGGCAAGTTTTTATTTTTGAGATACTGAGTTTTTTGTTGAATAAATCATTATTATGTGTATCAAATCAACTTTATTTCTTCGAAAATGTGTTTTAAAGTTTTTTTTTTTTGGTAATGAGGCGGTCACATATGAGACCTGTCCCCATTTCAGGGGTCATGTCAGTGGTCGCGAAAGTGACCAATTAATGTTTAGGTAATAATATCAAAGTTTAGGTTGTATTAGGAAACACAATTCTTATATGACATATAATGAATGGGGATTTACTTATAATACCTATTTACATATTTGACAATAAATTGACCGGATGTTTAGATCGTTGCTACTGAACATGCAGCTAACTCCACGACGATCCGTCTTAAATAAGACCTCTGCCCGTCCACTACATTGGCCAATTTGACATTAGTGTTACTTAAAAACGTTTCATTAAGAAAATGAATCCTTATAAGTATAACCATAAGGGTGGTCGCATATGCGACCGATTTCTGCTTATGCCCGTTAAAGGGTTAAAATAACTTTCCTTCATTTTGAAATGTGGCAGGTTTTAATATTTTCTTGTATTAAATACATTTTAACCTTAACTTAAAATGTATTTAATACAAGAAAGTATTAAACGCTGACGGCGTAGGACTAAAAATTTAAAAAGTTATTTCGACGGTATTTCGATCACGATGAATGCACAGGTTTGAAATTTTTTGCTGTTAATATTTACGAAAAATGAATATATACGAATAGTATAATATTTCTCCTACTTGCTAACCTTTCCTATTTTCAAATTTTCATTGACTTGATGGAACCGTACTTTTCTCGATCATCCTCTACCACGACTTCCACTTACGCTTATATTGAAAAAAAATTACTCATTATTTTGTTACGTATCCGTTCAACATGTCCAAACCCCCTCACCATGCTCTTTTTAACACGTCAACCATCTATACAATCGTCAACCATTTTTTTTATTTTTTTATTTATCAAATTAAAATATTGTACAACTTTTGTAAAGGCTATACCTATATACAAATTTATTACTTAACTAATCTTAATTATATGTTATAATTTATGCACTTACTTAATCTTATTTTCCTACATATCATTTTATTTTATTTATTCAATCTTAATATATGAGATCTTAGAAATAATTAACACCTACATACTACTTATAACTAGATAACAATTCTTACACTAATTATTTAGCAAAAACAAGTCCACTCGTTCAGGCTACATGTATTCCATCACATTCACTCAAACCTTGGTCGTCCCAGCTAAAACTGTAGGTGGACTAGTCAGGCAACAGATAATGCTTCGGGAGCTTGTGCTTATAACGGAAGGGTAGGTCGGATTTACTCCCGTAAGCTCCCAGGGCAGCGACTAAGGGATTGCTGTGATTTAGTTGACTTTTATAGAACTTCATGGTCCGAGCGAGGATATGGTGTTGTAGGGTTTCTTCTCGCTGTTCGGCGTGAAGTCGGGTAAGGTTTGTTCTGGGATGGGTGTTAAAAGATATCTTGAATGCCTTGTTCTGCACTCTCTGGAGTTTCAGGTGATCTGTGTTGCTCACACTACCCCAAACGGGTCCAGCATAGGTCAAGATAGGACGAATAATTTATATTTTAGCCCACAATGATCCTTAATAATTATATTTATTTTTCAGTCAATCATCGAAATCCAACAAATTCATTTGTGGAATGTCGACGATGGGAAGTGCACGCATTTCCTCTGTATTTACACGGTTCCTTCCATTAATTCTCCATTCCATGTTTCAATCTCATTTTTTAAATATAGTAAGCAATCATTTTAGGAAAAATCGTTATTACTTGGTTTGACCATATATATTTTAATGCATTATCGAGTTTCTTTCCTATCGCAAATCGCCTTTAAATATCTCACTCCACTTTTCCGTCGTCTGATTTTATTGTTTACATTTATTATTTATTCCTTTTATTGCATACAGTTTATTGCATTTATTATTTATTCCTTTCATCATTTTAAATAACCACAACTTTGGATATAGCATGGTTAAAATTAAGAACTTAAAATATTTATCACTTACTTTTCGAAATAGAGATTTTTTTCACATAAATGTAACGCATAATATACTGTCCAAATCAATCTTATTGACAACTGAAAAGAAAATTTCATTATTTCTATATACGAATACTGCCTTGACTTTGGTTTTGTACATTTGCAGTCTTATTGAACCTTCTGGACAGAAGCTTGGATTCAAGAAATTCGACTTTTAAGCCTCCTGAATGCATTAAATCTCGGTATGAATATTATTCGAAATTGTTTAAATAGTTTCGAGATTTATGTACAAATTCTTTCCAAATATCATCTCAATTTACTCATTTTGATTCAAACATGCATGCACACGCTACACAAGATTTTACAATACAATAATAAAAAGGTCATAAATCTGTATTGTGTAAAAAAAATCTAATTAATTTTAAATAGATTTATAGTGTAAATGCACCTTTATGGCGTTAATTTTATGAATGGAAGAGTAATTGAGATTCAGATAAAAAATGTCCCAAGGCTTAAATATTCTTTTTTTATCTTCACTACGGACAACAAATTAATGTTTGTTGTCTCCCTTTCCGTTTGTCGATTATTCATCCCTTTCCTGTTTAATATCCGATCCATTAGCGCAAGAGGGACAGCGATGACAATCATTAGCATAAAAATCAATCTCCAGGTCACAAACGACAAATCAAGATTAGTTATCAGTAATTTCCTTTTGTGTTTTGCTTAATGCTTGGGACCTTGTTGTTTGGAGCGTTGGCGTAGTTTTAGTTACTATAGAATAAAAAGTTGTGTTTTTTGTTTCAATGAACTCACTTACCGAGTACCTAATTCAACACGCAATCCCTCAGAATACTTGCGATCCTTCAGAATAGGTGCCAAATGGGATGTCTCCATTGTAACTTTTGAATCTGTGTCTTAGATATGTTCCTTCGGAGAGAAATATAACTTTAAGGCTGGTTTCTTCTTCATCTAATAAATTGGTTTTCACAAATTGAAAGATTAACAAACCAGATGTAAAAGGAAGGCGTGTGAAGCAAGGAAAAACCAAGGAAAGTATGGTTGGATTCAGTGAATGATATTCTGAAAGAAGGAAATGTAGAGAGTCAGAGAAATCGTAGAAATTAAGAAGGTGTGTGGATGTGAAAGAGGCGAAGAATGTGTGTCGAGATAGGAAAGTCTAGCGTTCTTTCCTCCCTATCTATTCCGACAGAGAATGGCGTGATGGTATGTACTATATGTGTATAATATGCAGCTAGAATTCAAGAATTGTCATTCGATACCAAGAATTTTAGTCGTTACCAAGAATCATTAGTTGACAAGTTTCAAAACGATTGCGTCTAAATAATGACACAGTGTGATAAGTCCACTGAGGATTTTTCAGAAAATTCAAAAGCTCTTGCCTCGTGTTTTTCACCTGGGCATAGTCCTGGTGCTTAATAAAATATCTTCCCCTTTTATCTGAAAATCATCCAAGTTTTAAATAACTTCCTAATGTTAATGTTTCTAATAATTTTGATTAAATCAGGTTTTTTCGCTTTAGAATTTCAATCTAAAATAAAATAAAAAGTGTCAGAAACGCATAAAACAAATCGTTCGTATCTTTGGCATTGTATCAGGCGGATACCGAACACAATAGATTGGAATCCCGAGACGCGCGATTTAAGCAATAGCCCGCCGAGCAGGTTGAAAAGAATGAAACATAATGAAATATTTATGCAAATCAGAGCAGGAGAATATTCAATGATTTTGAACTAACAAAGTCCATATGGCTATATTTTAAGTAAGCTTGGCACGAGAATCAAATAAAATTAGAAGGGTAATATGTTTTCATACTAATTTAGCAGGTGACTTATGCAATTAAATATATAAATAAAAGCATAATTTATTGAAAAGCATGGACAGGAGACAATTTTATCTTCAGTCCCATTAAACGAGACTAGAACTAACGGAAGAGGCGCGGCGTGGAAGAGGAATACCAAGAAAAGTATGGTTGCAGTAAATGATGTTTTAAAATGAATGAAATGAAAAAGTCCTTGAAATTGTAGGAGGTGTATATATTAAGAGAAAGAAAAAGATACGTGTCCTTTTTACCTACCCCAACAGGAAAACAGCTTGATGGTATATATCAGGCATGCCAAACACACGAACCGAATGCGGCCCGTCAACATTAAGTCTGCGATCCGCTGAGAACTCATGAAAAAAAATTCAACAATTGATTGGCAAAAATGGAGTTATTTTGAAGTAGATTAATTATAAGAATGACCCCCAATAAATTTCTAAGCTGAAGGACGAAATTATTCGCGTTATTGGTGAGATAGAACCGCAATTATGCAAAAATGTCATCGAAAATTTTGACAAAAGAGTGGACATCTGTGGAGCTGCAAGAAGTGAACATTTGGCGGATATTGTTTTTTTTTGTGTTTAAATATATTATACTTCAATATACATTAATATATACGAGTACTTCAATGACCAATAAAAAGTTTTTGAAATCAAAGCAAATTGTGGTGTTTTATTCAAGAATAAAAAAAATGGAATTAAAAAAATCGTTCAATTTGAAAGACCCTTTGTTATACGAGTAGATGAAAATAAACAAACTTTTCCTTAAAGAATTTCCATTCCAAGACAAAGCTTGCACACTTATCTTTTCTTAATATCTTAAGTATAGATATGTGTAGGAAACTTAATTGTTACCGGTAATCAGATATTTACTCGTATTTATCTAAATTTATGCGTTTCGTTTCCACGTATGATTTCATTCATGTCGCGACAGAAAAATAATTTAAATACGTTAAATGCTAATGTAATAGTGGTCTGTTTTGTCAAGTTCTGAAATATTTATATTATAATTGATACATAAATAAAACGTATAAATACGACGTGAAATTTATGTGTACGGTGAGGTAATATGAAAATTAAAATATCAAAAAATGTATTGGCCCACACGTAGATTATAAATCTGATATTTGAGAATATTTACATATCATTGTAAACGGAGGTACTTAAATTAAAGCAAAATACCATTTTAAAATGAAATAAAGAATGGCAATATGTTATGGTCAGTAACCATAAGATTTCCCATTCTTTATAATTAGTAATATTTTCACTGACCTGCTGATTTGATATAACTGTGCATGAAAAGGGCAATGGTTATTTGGATTTTAATCCTTGATATTAATCATAAATATTTTTTTTATGTAAAAATCTTGAATTATTTCCTGTATTTCAATGACTTCCGTGTTGAGACGCCTGTCTTCCGATCTGGGGGTTGTGGATTGAATTTCCCATGTAACCCAGATTTTTTACAAAAAAAGGATAAAATAATTTCAGTCTAGTTATCACTTAAGGCCTCACAAACATTTTTATGGTTAGTGGGAAAGATAGCCACATGGAATTAATCCCACAAGGTTGTAGTATATGTAGATAAATTGATATATAAGTTTCTCTCGGATGCTGCTGGACCAGATTTTATTAAATATTAGAGAGTTCGAATTCCGAGTTAGAGCGTCCTTGAGGAGAGTTTGCACTCTAAACTACTACAAAAATGTCTTTTGAATTTAACATCTTACTTTAATCAATAAAAAACAGGATTCGTCAAAGAAAAATGTAAAAAAGAAGCAGTTACTATGTCCGTTATTTGCTTTGGAAAAATTCCATTCCATATGTTGCTTCTATACGTCATCAGGATATGCATACACTAGACTACTCTTTATGGCAGGGTCCATGTTCTGGATCTTCTCGCATTTACAAAATTATGCCTCTTCTAGGTGTCAGATGTTAACATCAATGTTATAAAACTTACTCCGCATATCTTTCTGTCCAGACCACACCACTCCTTCCAAGGCTGGGAAAACCCAGGCATCTCTGCAGTGTGGCCGCCCACAAGATACCTGTTTTTAACGTCGTGCTACGTCATTTATGGACGATCGGTTAGTTGTCAATTTTCTCCAGGGTCTTCCAGATTGGCCGATGAGGAGCTGGACGAAGTAGTGGTGGTGCTCTCATTTTCGTAATAAGAGGCAGTTGATAGATTAGTGAAAACCTTTCCACTCGTTAATGAGATTTTCTTCACGACCACTACCAGGAGGGGGATATTTGCTAGCACAGGAAGTCAAGATAAAGGGTGTGTAGGTTTTAGAGTTAGAAAACTGTTTACAAACAGTTTTCAAAATAATTTATATGAATAAATCAAACAGTGTTTTAAACATATCTCTGCTACTTTTGAAAAAGCTATTGCAATAAAATTATGCTCGATTATATTGATAGTATCATAATTTAAAATAATTTACGAATAATTTTATTATACAATTGTAAAAATCAAAAATATGACTCGAATTGTCCAACCTGACAATAAAGCAAGACGGCAACACCCACAGGTCATGGAAGTGAATGAACATGACAAAGAGAGTGACCATGTAGAGGCTGAGTTTAATTTGTGACAAAGAAAGATATATTTATACATCCTACCATATCGTTCCTGAGCTTTTGTTTATTTTTTATCTGTTGTAAATCAGTTTCGTTATAATGAAATAAAAATTTTAAGCTGACCAAAATGAAATGAGAAAATCAGTGGCGGGGCGTGATGAATTTATTTGATTTAAGAATTTTATACTCCAATTTAAAAAAAAACAGCAGATAATTTATTTATCATCAAATATTTAATGAGATGTTAAGCAGGTGGAAATTTCTGACCAGTCTAGGGTCGCCTACAAAAAAATTATCTCTTGGTCCCTGGTTCACATTTGGCTCGAAGTAACTGTGATAGTGGCCACGACTCAAAAACTACGTAGGTCTGCTAAACACTCAAACTTATGTCGTAATAACAACCACGTTCCGATTCAATAAATCTATAAACAATATACTCCCAGATTCAGAAAGGAGCCATAGATTCAATGTGCTTTGAGACAGTAAATGACTTAGTAGTATAGAATTAATCTTGTTTTTTTTTCATCACGTTGACCACTCTCCACCAATGCATTGTGGTGTTATACTACATTGAGTGTATACAAGCGCGACCAGTATGATCAAAGATCACTTCGATGATGCTGGAGGTTGGATAACCATTAAGTGGCCACACGCGTAACATGCATACACACGCACACAATCACACGTCGGCTGTTATTTATTGTAAATAAATTGTAAAAGCTGCCTGTGTTACTCAAACGTACCACGAATAATGTAAATTTCTATTCAAATGACGCTAAAACGGTATTCATAAATGTCATATATTCAAATCATGGGCTTAGATGCTCGGCTCCGCTAACGAGCTATGGTGTTTTATTATATTTATCTTCAGTGACGTAATATAATATAAAATAACATAATCTTTAAAACCTCATAATATTTATGAATATAATAATACCTAACTATTTATTTTAAAACTCTGCTATACAGCTTACAATATGTCGCGTTCATTACCAAGTGGCAGCCCAATCAACTATACAATTGTTTTACAAAGTTTTAAGTGAAAGTTGGGGGTTTCACATTATTGATACATAAAACTCCTATACAGCATACAATATGGCGCGTGCATTACCAAGTGGCAGCCCAATCAACTATAGAATTGTTTTACAAAGTTTTAAGTGAAAGTTGGGGGTTTCACATTATTGATACATAAAACTCTGCTATACAGCATACAATATGGCGCGTGCATTACCAAGTGGCAGCCCAATCAACTATAGAATTGTTTTACAAAGTTTTAAGTGAAAGTTGGGGGTTTCACATTATTGATACATAAAACTCTGCTATACAGCATACAATATGGCGCGCGCATTACCAAGTGGTAGCCCAATCAACTATACAATTGTTTTACAAAGTTTTAAGTGAAAGTTGGGGGTTTCACATTATTGATACATAAAACTCTGCCATACATCATACAATATGGCGCGCGCATTACCAAGTGGCAGCCCAATCAACTATACAATTGTTTTACAAAGTTTTAAATGAAAGTGGGGGGTTTCACATTATTGATACGTAAAACTCTGCTATACAGCATACAATATGGCGCGTGCATTACCAAGTGGCAGCCCAATCAACTATACAATTGTTTTACAAAGTTTTGAATAAAAGTTGCGGATTTCACATTATTGATACATAAAACTCTGCTACACAGCATACAATATGGCACGTGCATTACCAAGTGGCAGCCCAATCAACTGTACAATTTTTTTACAAAGTTTTAAATGAAAGTTGGGGGTTTCACAGTATTGATACATAAAACTCTGCTATACAGCATACAATATGGCGCGCGCATTACCAAGTGGCAGCCCAATCAACTATACAATTGTTTTACAAAGTTTTAAATGAAAGTTGGGGGTTTCACATTATTGATACATAAAACTCTGCTATACAGCATACAATATGGCGCGCGCATTACCAAGTGGCAGCCCAATCAACTATACAATTGTTTTACAAACTTTTAAATAAACGTTGGGGGTTTCACATTATTGATATATAAAACTCTGTTATACAGCATACAATATGGCGGGTGCACTACCAAGTGGCAGCCCAATCAACTATACAATTGTTTTACAAAGTTTTAAATGAAAGTTGGGGGTTTCACAGTATTGATACATAAAACTCTGTTATACATCATACAATATGGCGCGTGTACTACCAAGTGGCAGCCCAATCAACTATACAATGGTTTTACAAAGTTTTAAGTGAAATTTGGGGGTTTCACATTATTGATACATAAAACTCTGTTATACATCATACAATATGGCGCGTGCATTACCAAGTGGCAGCCCAATCAACTATACAATTGTTTTACAAAGTTTTAAGTGAAATTTGGGGGTTTCACATTATTGATACATAATTTTGCGACCATCTCGAATAATTTACGGATATTATTTTATGGTATTTCGATGACAATCGAGCCAATAATTTCCGAATGACCTCCACTCAGCCTTACATCAGTTCGTCTTGGGGCCGATTGGCTACTTCGATATAATGGTAGTTTTACTGCATTCAAAGTTTTCTGTGGAAGTACTGACAACTTCCTAGGCTATTTAATCACCAGGTCTTAAGCCATTTTATAAGTATACTCGTATATAATGTACTGTGAGTCATATTCCTCCTCTCGTGACGACGGACCATAAAAGTTCGTCACGATACTAGTCTTTTCACAACGTGATACTATTTTTTGTCGATACTATTTTTTCGATATATTCAGTTGTAAGGCGAAGCTGTGCCATGGGGTTTTGTTTCTTTCTTATTTTCTTTTCTTTAAATGAGAGAGCCGTTGCACACTAGAAAACTCACCGGTCACAGCGCTGTTACTAGATCCGATGGCACACTAAAGAGATGACCGGAACATACCGAAATGATTTTCTCCCTTTTTTTAAAAAAACATATGACCGAAGTCATACGTATTCTTATGGCCCCGAATACTCGGCGGAAAGAATGCTTGTGTCATTCGAAGGGAGTAGCACATCGCGGAACTCGAACCCCTATCTTCCGCATGAAAGTCGAGTGCGTTACCACGCGACCATGCATCTTTCTTATATTGAGTAATACACAACAAATGACTGGGCCACGGAGGTCCAAATAAATATTATATTTGCTCAATCAAAGTGTTCATACAACTTTTTATTGTACATACATACCATCACATTAGGCAGAAAGAAGAGAACGCCAGACTTTCTTATATACAAACATATTTCAACTCTTTTATTGTACATCCGTACATACACCTTCTTATACAGCTCCCGTGATTTTTCAGAACTTTAACATTTCTTTCTTTCAAAATATTATATACTTGATCCAATAATACTTTCCTTGGTCTTCCTCTACTCACATTTGCACTGTATATTTATTTTGGGAGTCTGTTTTCGTGCATTCGTTCCACGTGTCCAAACCATCTTAGAATGCTCTTCTTTATCTAGCTTAATAGGTCCGTATTAAGTTCACATTCATCCCTTATTACTTTATTTCGTTTTCTGTCATATATTGTTTTATCTTTTCATATGTGTTAAGATTTCGAATGAAAATTTCACACAAGCCGCATTCTAATTTAGATAATCATTTCAGTTTTGGTATTTAAAATAAAAAAATCAGTAACGTGCTTATATTTATTAGTAATAACGAATAAAAGTTCGAAAAATCAAAATCACGAGAACTATGAAAGCTTTGGTTAAACGTTTCAAGTCTTTAGAGGTTAATTAATTTCTTCATCCTTCATAAGGTTTATTCTTCGACATATTGAATTCAGTAATTACGACATATTGAATAAGGGAGTCGGGGGACAATATTGTATTCGGTCCGTGTAACGGAGCTTTCGTGTTTGAACCACTGGAGTAAGCGCATAACTCACTATTCGTTAGTACATGCTTAATCAACGACAAATGCACACATGTTAACAGATGAACTCTTTTACCAGATTGGGCTCCTTTTTTATATTATAAGGAACCGAAACCGGAACTTTTAGGTAGAAGTCAAGTGTTTTACCAACTAAGTCACGAAGCTCGTTAACTAACCTTAGACTTGTTCTTTAATAAAACCTTCGTTCGTCTTATGAATATATTATTTAATTTTTGAACAAGGTTTTCGGCTTTAACTTTGTGTAACTCAATAGTAGAATAATCAACAATAAATTACTTTCTATTATATATATGCACACAGCTCTCGCCTCGTCAACAACTATACATTTCTCAACCATTTTTTTCCTAAGTTAAAATCTCTCCAATTATCTGCTTCCACTCTCTTTTTCATAAGCCTTTCGCAACTCATTTGCTGATTGTGGCCAAACCATATTCTGTCTTAATTTTATTTATAAGATTAATCTCTTACAGTTATCGTTCAGGCGGAAAAGAAGAGAGCCTCAGGATAGGAAACAGAAACAAGTGTAGCGGAGATTAATATACTCGTAATTATTGGAATAGCAGAAGTATTTTATTGTTATATGTTTAATTCGCTGTTTATGGTTTCCATAAAAACGTATATTTATTTTTTATGATATCTCGAAGCATATAATTTATCAAAATATTGAATAATAAACTTTGTTGCACATTAAAAAAACTTGTGACCCTTTTCATTAGTATTCATTTTTCTTCTTTTAATTATGTCCCAAGTCTCGCGTGCAGTTGTCAAGTATTTTTCGGCTGCGCTACTCGGGCTCCCCACGACAGCCGTGTTGCGACCCATACACGTGTAAACGTAACAATTCAAATATAATATTCTCATTATTTCGCCAGTGCCCGTTGCACGCATTAATTTATAACGTCACCGCGAGCCATCTCATCTCTTTAACAACACTGCTCACAGCCTCACAGTGTTCACATATAGGATTGCCACATGTGCAAGAAAGAAAAATGGGAATGCATTTGATTCTTTTATAAAAAATCGTACTTTGAAAATCTCTCTAAAGGACATGAAGATAATCTGGAGAACCTGATGGTGACCAAGTGTTTAGGGACGAGAAACAAGAACTATATAAAATGCTAGGGACGAGAAACAAGAACTATATAAAGTGTTTAGGGACGAGAAACAAGAACTATATAAAATATTATTATTATTGATATTGCATAATAACACGCTGGGTATTGTATTACGCTCTTGTCATATTTAATACAATCTGGCTTATTATTACCACATAGTTATCTTCTAATCAATCTAAAAGTAAACACTAGACTGGAACCTATTTAAAAAAAAATTGGGTTCCAACGAGAATCGAACCCGCAACACCTGGACCCGATAATAGACGTTTAACCAACTAGACAACAGAGGAATATGTTAATAAGAAATAAAATATCCAAAATACGATATAAAATCAAAATTCTCAATATCATTCAAAATATTTTTTACATTTTTTCTTATCGAAGTTCTTGTGTTTATTACACTTTTTTTATTTAATTTATTGTGTGGGTAATTTTCGTGTTAGTAAAATCTTCTCAAATCTAAGATATGCAGATTACATGGCGTTAATGGCGCGTTCTCACGGTTCAAGTTTAGTTGACCGATTAAAGTTGATCAACAAAATTTGAATGAAATTTGTAGTGAGAACCTTTGTTTTAATAGAGTTGGTCAACTTTTTATATCGTTCAAGTTATGAGTCATCAACAACTCGCCGGATGCCCGCTGAGTTTATCGATTTGTCGTATTAAACTTTTGTCGATCAACTTTAATCGGTCAACTAAACTTGAACCGTGTGAACAAAAACTGATTCAAGTCGTCTTCAACTTTTGTTGATCAACTTTAATCGGTCAACTAAACTTGAACCGTGAGAACGGGCCTTAATTGCCAAATCAAATTAAAAAATGACCACGTTCCTTAAAAAGCTTGAACGCGACATCAAGCTCCTGGGCTTGAAGATCAATAGATTAAAAACTAAGTTTCTGAGAATAGATCACAGTAACAAACTGCCTAGTTAAAACTAAGTTTCTGAGAATAGATCGCAGTAACAAACTGCCTAGTCAAAACTAAGTTTCTGAGAATAGATCGCAGTAACAAACTGCCTAGTCAAAAAATGGTAACTACTTAATTTACTTAGGTTCCAGTATTGCCAACAGTGAAAGATGCGAGGCTGAGGGGAAAAGAAGAAGGATGATGAATGCGATGTCAAAGCTGGAAAAGATATGGAAGATCAGAACGATCACCATCACGACGAAAATGCGCCTAGTTAAGTATCTTGTCTTCGTAATATTCATATACGGCGCGGAGACTTGGACTCTGAGAACAACCGATAGATATAAAATAGATGCATTTGAAATGTGGTGGTGTAAAGAATGCTACGAATTTTATGAACGGCAAGATGGTCTAAGGGCTTCATTCTCGAAAAACTGAGAGTCACTTATAGATTGTCGAAAATACACCTACGACGAATTCTCCGATTCATTGAACACTTTGCCCGTGGTCAAAGAGACGGTATATAGAGGCTTGTGGTCACTGGAAGTATGGAAAGACGACGCACAAGAGGAAAAATTCCAATGCATTGCAATGACCAAGAGAGACGCCATAGGACTATCTTTAACAACTGTCGTTCGAACCGCAGTGTGCAGAGAAGGATGAAGAGGAGTCGTCAAGGGCCACAGGACTATCCTTAACAACTGTCGTTCGAACCGCAGTGTACAGAAAAGGATGAAGAAGAGTCGTCAAGGGCTACAGGACTATCCTTAACAACTGTCGATTGAACTGCAGTGTGCAGAGAAGGATGAAGAGGAGTCGCCAAGGGCCACAGGACTATCCTTAACAACTGTCGTTCGAACCGCAGTGTGCAGTGAAGGATGAAGAGGAGTCGTCAAGGGCAACATGACTATCCTTAACAACTGTCGTTCGAACCACAGTGTGCAGAGAAGGATGAAGAGGAGTCATAAAGGACCACAGGACTATCCTTACCAACTGTCGTTCGAATCGCAGTGCGCAGAAAAGGATGAAGAGGAGTCGCCAAGAGCCACAGGACTATCCTTAACAACTGTCGTTCGAACCGCAGTGTGCAGTGAAGGATGAAGAGGAGTCGTCAAGGGCAACATGACTATCCTTAACAACTGTCGTTCGAACCACAGTGTGCAGAGAAGGATGAAGAGGAGTCATAAAGGACCACAGGACTATCCTTACCAACTGTCGTTCGAATCGCAGTGCGCAGAGAAGGATGAAGAGGATTCGCCAAGAGCCACAGGACTATCCTTACCAACTGTCGTTCGAATCGCAGTGTGCAGAGAAAGATGAAGAGGAGTCGTCAAGGGCTACACGACTATCCTTAACAACTGTCGTTCGAACTGCAGTGTGCAGAGAAGGATGAAGAGGAGTCGTCAAGGGCTATCATGGGAGTTACGATGTTCAGTAATGAGCTACATGACAGGATGATGATGAAAATGTAAATGAACTGTCCACAAATGAAAAGAATAAATGCTAACCCTGGCCGCACTCACGATACCCCACCTTGAAGTGAGAGATGCTTCATGAATATTTATAAGTCATAATTCCAAAGCCACAGGTGTGATCTATGTGTCCAACACACACCTACGCAGCGCGGCCCGCGGGGATCGACACAACAAACATGGACCTCGCAGACCGTACCTTAATCGACCGTGTGTGCATCCTGCTTGGGTGCTAGAGAAGAATCACGCAGAAATATTCCCAATTGAAACAAACACATAATGTAGGAACCAAGATAAACTATAATATAAAAATTATTAATCCATCGTTAATTTATTTAAATATGTATTTCTAGACGAATCTATAGCAGCGGTTCCTAAAGTTCAGCGGTTTCAAAACCATTTTTCTCACTAGCGGATTATTTAGAATATTGTTACGGATCCCCGTAACAAGATTCTAAATAATCCGCTGATTTATATAAATTTAGCACGTCAATTGAGTTTACAAAGTCAACGAGTTTATTTACATCAAGAGTTTCAAAAGTTATTTCGGCCGCAGACCCCTTTAAAAAAATCGTCGACCCCCTAGTCATTTACTTTACTTACTCAAATTAATAAGTTTGTATGTTACAGTACTCGATATTAAATATTTCACTAGATAACATGCAACGGTTTTTCATGTCCGCACTTGCTTTGATACGTTCGATAAGAGAATACACAGACATATTTGAGCTACATGTATTTTCATGCATTCTTACGTGTAACTCTTTTAATGACACATTTTACCTTTTCGTTCACAAGTTTAGTATGTAATGTGTTTTTATCAAAAAAGTGTTTTTTTTTATTATTTTACTTCTTAATTAGGTACCTATTGGAATCATAGATATTTTGAAGTAACAAACACATAGCAGTAGTAAGGGGGTCTATTTTTGATGTCGTCGACCTCCAATTTTTTTTATTGAAACTATCGACCCCTAGAAAAATCAAATCGACCACTTTGGGAACTCTTGAAGGTAAGCAAAAGGAAGGTGTCCTATGGGATGGACAGATAAACAAAGGAGTTAACAGGATCTTTTTTAAGAGCTGCACCCATTATGACTCAAGACCGGGAGGGATGGAGATAGGGGATGCACCGAGTTCGGGACACAGCAAAGGGCTACGAAGAATAGAGAAAACAAAAAAGAGTACATTTAAAAAAATGTTATATGTAATGAAAACCTAAGTAATTTGTGCATTAGATTTAGATTATTCTATTTCATCTTAATTGCGAGAGATGGTGTCGCTTTTTCTTTATTAAATCATTGATGCTTTAAAGTTTAATTCTTCGTATGGATAAGTTTTTTCAGTGTTTTTCCACGTAGTTTGACTTATGATGCCAATATTACGAAAACGTATGCAGTTTTCATATTTAGGGCTTGTTCGTAGTCAACTTCCCTAAACAGTTAGAAGCTAGAGCCTATTTGGCGATAGATTTTTTAACAGCTCCACTTTTTTATTGATTTCATATAAAAAAAAACTAAGTTTGAGTGTATCCTAAAAATATGTGTCGTATGGCAGTCATCAAATTTTCAATTGAAAAGAAATGATATATTATATACATACATCACGCCTTTTCCCTGTCGGGGTAGGCAAAGACGGGGTAGGCATAGGTCGTCAGACTGTCGGGGTAGGCATATGTCGTCAGACTTTCCTATCGCGACACACATAATTTGCCCTTTCTTTATTCATACCCCTTCTAATGCAACTCATACGATTTCTCTGACTTAAAATTTTCTTCTTTCAAAATATCGTTCACTTGATCCAAACATACTTTCCTTGATCTTCCTCTACCACTGCTTCAAATAACATTTGCACTGAATACTTGTTTTGTAAGGTTTTCTTTATTAATTCGTTCAACATGCCCGAATATTCTTAAAATGATCTCATTAATTTTACTTAATACTTGATTAAATATTGATATGAATTAAAAGCATTAAATTCATATCAATATTTAATCAATTAATTCTGTGAATTCTGTTATACATTGTATCACTAATTATTCTTCTCAGTGCACGCATTTCTATAACATTTAATCAATTTTTTTCAGTCTGTCTCAAGACAGACTGAAAAAAGTAGATTAAATGTTGTCAACGACGATGTCTACATCGACGTCCATTTATTAAAGAATACTGTTGTGGGCTTTTCGAACAAGGAGTATTTATGTTTTAGTATTACATTGACTTTGTTTCTAATCAGCAAAAAACCTTTCCGTTTGATTTAAGTTATATGCATGATTATGTACATTTTCACACTGATGCATTGAAATGAGTGAATAGGGATTAACCAAGCCTCATGTCATACGCCAATTCAAGGAATCTCCACTCAATTAAGGATGCGCTGCCCTCGAGCGGCAGACACCCATTCCAAACGGCTTTCAACACCTGTTTTATTTGTAGAAATCATTTGGAATGTGCGAGGCCGAGGCAGAGACGAAGGAAGACCCATAAATATGTTATTCAACCTTGCGAACGCGTCATTTTAATTAACAGGACAAAAAAAGGACTGGATCATCTCGTGATATATGCAAATTTTTTATCGTGTGATTTTAATGTAAGGGTTATTATGCAGATAATAGAATTTTATTTCAGCACACCTTATAAAATTATTCTGAGAATAATCGATTTCAAAAATCTTAAGTCTGTATGTAAAACACAGTAAATGAATAGAACACTTTTAAAAAGTACAAGAATTTTGGAAAAAATCTAAAGTTACCTCCGTAATCTTATTGATAAGACGCCTGCCTGTCTTCCAGCCCAAGGCTTGCGGGTTCGATTCCCGTTGGTACCCAGACTTTTAAAAAACAATGGGTTCCAATCTGGATTGCACTTCAAGTTTATTTATGTTAAACACATGTTTGATTAATTGGATTATATTTTAATTTTTAACTTTGACAAGAAATCTATTACACTTGACAAGAAATATATTACACTTGACAAGAAATCTTTTACACTTGACAAGAAATCTATAAATATAAAATTTGCGAAAAGACAACAGGTAATTTAATTTAGATACAATTTTAATGGATCTGGGTTTGTTGCCTCTAATTTGTCGTGTCCCCAGTAAACTAGGCTTTTGCCTGTATCTCACTGAGGACAAGTTGATATTGTCACATGGCTATATACTCGGCAGGTTAAGTGTAATATAATACTCGTACAATACAATTAAATTGAAACTGTCACAAAATACAATACTAGGAGGTATCTGTTCTTATATTGGTTCTATCTTCAATCATCATCCAAAAATACTAGGAGGGATCTGTTCATATATGTTGGTTCTAATTTCAATCATCATCCAAAAATACTAGGAGGGATCTGTTCCTATGTTGGATCTAACTTCAATCCTCATTCAAAAATACTAGGAGGGATCTGTTCCTATGTTGGTTCTAATTTCAATCATCATCCAAAAATACTAGGAGGGATCTGTTCCTATGTTGGTTCTAATTTCAATCATCATCCAAAAATACTAGGAGGGATCTGTTCCTATGCTGGTTCTAACTTCAATCATCATCCAAAAATACTAGGAGGGATCTGTTCCTATGTTGGTTCTAACTTCAATCATCATCCAAAAATACTAGGAGGGATCCGTTCCTATGTTGGTTCTAACTTCAATCATCATCCAAAATACTAAGAGGGGCCTGTTGGTTCTAACTTCAATCATCATCCAAAAAAAGAAGTGCTTTTTTATACGGTATCGCACTTATCCAAATACATTTATATAATCCATAATAATGCTTTATTATTTCTCATTAATAATTTTTTGTTGCGAAATCTATTATATTGTGTTGTATACAGTACAACTTGGTGGGTTTATTGCCATGTATCAATCTCTTCCGACCAGCCAGAAAACCAGACTAAAGTCCTTTAAAAAAATGGGTTCCAGCGGGATTTGAACCTGTAATCTCCGGGCTGAGAGACAGACGTCGAACCATCGAGGCCACGGAGGGCGTCATTAGCATTTATTCAAATATCAGTTAGTGATTCTTGTATTAAATCTCAAGTCGACGGCCGTGATCTAATGGTTAGAATTCACGCCCAAGGTTCGATTCTTGATGGTTTTACATCTTACACTTGAATGTTCCTTATCGCAAATTATTACACGCCATTATTG
Source organism: Odontocerum albicorne (assembly GCA_949825065.1). Lineage (NCBI taxonomy): Eukaryota > Metazoa > Arthropoda > Insecta > Trichoptera > Odontoceridae > Odontocerum > Odontocerum albicorne. The sequence continues at coordinate 8,071,014 of OX463845.1, forward strand.
AGAATTGGAAAAATAGCGCAACGTTAAAAAAAACATATCTAATGACAGGCAAATTAAACCTGTCAATCGTCTTGGACCTATGATGTTACGGTCTTGACATCGGAGTTTTGGGTTTGATCTGTCAAGACTGTGTGCTTGCTGAAGTGCAGCAGCTTACTTACAACACACCAATACACGCACAGGTGTCTTTCATTAACAGAATGACTGTCAATCGTCTTGGACCTATGATGTTATGGTCTTGCTATCGGAGCTTTGGGTTTTATCTGTCAAGACTGTGTGATTGCTGAAGTACAACAGCTTGCTTACAACACACCAATACACTCACAGGCGTCTTTCATTCACAGAATGACTGTCAATCGTCCTGGATCTATGATGTTATGGTCTTGCTATCGGAGCTTTGGGTTTGATCTGTCAAGACTGTGTGCTTGCTGAAGTGCAACAGCTTGCTTACAACACACCAATATACGCACAGGTGTCTTTCATTCGCAGAATGACTGTCAATCGTCTTGGATCTATGATGTTATGGTCTTGCTATCGGAGCTTTGGGTTTGATCTGTCAAGACTGTGTGCTTGCTGAAAAGTACAACAGCTTGCTTACAACACACCAATACACGCACAGGCATCTTTCATTCGCAAAATGACTGACAATCATACTCGATCAAGTGGGAGAGATTATCGTATATTAAATCTTGACGATTTTGCACAATATTTTTAGTCAAATGTTCTCATTTTAAAACAACGATACTAAATATATCCATAAAATAATCCATAACATCAAGACTAAAAATAAAATTCATTAGTCAGCAAGTCTCATAAATAAAGTCTTTATTGATTTTAAATATTCCTTTTTTGAGTCGACTCTGATTCTTAATTCCGAATTGTCTGCCGACCATTGAGTTATTGGCCCGGGCGCGAACGGGTTAAATAAACTGTTATTAATTAAACCATACTCAACGGAGGCTCTCTCTCACACAAGAATAAGCCTTTAATTTATACCTGTTATTTTTTACGTCTGTCAACGGGTTAGTTTGCATCACACGAATGCGTTATTATGCACGCGACACGAAATTCAATACAAATTCAAATTGGAAATGTCGATCGTGATACGAAAACACGCCCATGCGGTGTTTAATTTTTTTACTCGGTTGAGACTTAACGATTTATTGTTAATTTTATTTTCACGCTTCTAATTAAACAAAATTTATTATTTTTAATTTATCAACGAGTGAAGTGTTAAAAAAAGTACTTGTTGTATTCGTTGTTATGAGTGTGTGATTTTAAGTTCGTTTTTTTTAAGTGGGAATTTGACATTTTGTTTTAGTTAGGTTGGGTTTCTAATTTAGTGAGCTTTGTAACAGTGGATACAGAGCCTCAGGGGTAAAGCAATAATTAAAGTTTTGTTGGTGTTAATTAGAAGGATTGTGAAAGATAATGAAAGGTGAATATGTAATATTTTAAAAAGACTTAAAGCTCACGATTTATTATAAACTATTATAGACACATTTTAGAAACTTATTTTATTACAGAACACAAAATGGTTTAAGCATTTTATTTTTTTCGTATTGGCGAACATAATGAAATTCTTTGCGAATTATTTTGATTGATCGATTTGTGTACGAATACGTTTTTATTTTAGTGAAATTAATTCCTAGACTTGTTTGATTTCATTCAATTTATATTTTACGTATGCATCATTAAATTAATTTTGGATTTTCCCACTTTAATCTCATCATCAGGGGAGCACAAACAAGGGAATTAAAATCGAACACGGTTTTTTTATTTACAGTTTTATATTATTTTTTATTCGACATAATTACCATTATATTGAAAATGGATAGAAAAAGAAAATTGTAGGAATTTAAACGGAGGAAAATGTAAGAAGTATGATAAAGAAAATAGCATATTTGATGATATCTATGGATTTTAGTGTAGATAAAAAGAGATGGGCATCTGTCCTCTTTGCCTACTCAAAAACTAACAGGGCGTGATCGTATGTATGTATGCATATTAATCTTCACCTGTAGTTTGCTATCCTGTATTGTAAAAAAGCATCCTTCAATAGCCTTCATAGTTTCCTGATTGCCACGTTTTGTTTCCAATTATTTCCCACTTCCTGCCGAATATCATCAGATAATTGCATCTGAAGTCTGCCAGTATTCCCCTTGCATGTTCTATCCTGCCATTTAAGAGTCTTCGGCTTATTCTGGCCATCTTAGATGATCTCTGAAACTTTCTTTAAATTTTAATATACGTGTGTATGTGTATATATGATATGTTATGTGTATCTGTATGTATTTATATAATTTAAATTTTACACATATTTTAAATGTTTACATTTTTTTGTATTTTTCAATGTAATTGGGCTTGTGTTGTGTTAAGAATATAAATAAATTTAAAGATCTCATTACCATCATCATCTGCCCTCCTACAACCCAAAACTGGCTTAAGCTCCTTGTAGGATCGTAGGCCACTTACAAGTAAGGTTCAGAAGTTTTCGGCTTGATTAATTTGGACCGTGTATGGACAACATTGATAGGTGATGTTACTGTTAAAATGAGATATCTCTACACTCAGTATTATGCCAACTAAAGCAGATAGAATACGCACTGTTTTGTTTTATACAAAAAAAAACAAAATATTGAAATTTTGCAAAATTAAAGTTTTGGGACGAAAATCACGACAATACGTAGAACAAATATTATTTCTGACGTGATTTTGTACATATATTCATAAACTTAGGCATCAATGTCAGTTTTTTCAGTGAAAAGTAGTAAATTTCAGTATATTAATGTGAAGCGTTCCCATACATTTAACAGGTTTTGACGTTTTATATAACAATTAACGTCCATCCGTTTCAACTACACTGTTGTCTTGATTCATTATTATTCTGTTGTTTTTATAGGAAAAATAGGGTTTTTGTTAGTCAAAAGAAATAAAACAGGAAAATTTTTACGCCAAACATAGAAATTGTGCTAAATTATAGGTTTGGGACGAGAATCACGAAAACTCGTAGAACAAAGAAAATTTCTTACGTGATTTTGTACATATATTCGTAAACATGGTCATCAATGCCAATTTTTTGAGTGAAAAGTAGTAAATTTCGGTATATTACTTAGAAATGTTCCTAGCTGGTTTTGTTATTTTATAACACAATTAACGTCAATGCGTTTCTACTATACTTTTGTCTTGATTCATTATAATTGTTAGTATTTTCGCACAAAAAATGGTTTTTTATTAGTCAAAAGTACTAAAACGGGAAAGTATAGACGCGAAATGTAGAAATCTTGCAAAATTAGAGGTTAACGACGAAAATCACGAAAACTCGTAGAACAAATGATATTTCTGACGTGATTTTGTACATATATTCCTAAAATTTCTCATCAATGCCAGTTTTTTGAGTAAAAAGTAGTAAATTTCAGTATATTACTATGAAATGTTCCCACACATTTAACAGGTTTTGACGTTTTATATCACAGTATTTTTCCACAAAAAAATGGTTTTTTATTAGTCAAAAGTAATAAAACGTGAAAATATTGACGCCAAATATAGAAATTTTGCAAAGTTAGATTTTAGGGACGAAAATCACGGAAACTTGTGGAACAAATATTATTTCTGTCGTGATTTTGTACATATATTCTTAATCTTGGTCATCAATGCTAGTTTTTTGAGTGAAAAGAAGTAAATTTCAGTATATTACTAAGAAATGTTCCTACACATTTAGCTGATTTTGTTATTTTATAACACAATTAACGTCAATGCGTTTCTACTATACTTTTGTCTTGATTCATTATAATTGTAGTATTTTTGCACAAATAAATGGTTTTTTATTAGTCAAAAGTACTAAAACGGGAAAGTATAGACGCAAAATGTAGAAATCTTATAAAATTAGAGGTTAACGACGAAAATCACGAAAACACGTAGATCAAATATTATTTCTGACGTGATTTTGTACATATATTCGTCAACTTGGTCATCAATGCCAGTTTTTTGAGTGAAAAGTAGTGAATTTCAGTATATTACTAAGAAATGTTCCTACACATTTAGCTGATTTTGTTATTTTTTAACACAATTAACGACAATGCGTTTCTACTATACTTTTATCTTAATTCATTATAATTGAAGTATTTTTGCACAAAAAAATGGTTTTTTATTAGCACTAAAATGTGAAAATATTGACGCAAAATATAGAAATTTGGTCAAATTAGAAGTTTAGGACGAAAATCACGAAAACTCGTAGAATAAATAATATTTCTGACGTGATTTTGTACATATATTCTTAATCTTGGTCATCAATGCCAGTTTTTTGAGTTAAAAGTAGTAAATTTCGGTATATTACTAAGAAATGTTCCCATACATTTAGCTGGTTTTGTTATTTTACACCACAATTAACGTCAATGCGTTTCTACTATACTTTTGTCTTGATGCATTATACTTCTAGTATTTTTGCACAATAAAATGGTTTTTTATTAGTCAAAATTAATAAAACATGAAAATATTGACGCAAAATATAGAAATTTTGCAAAGTTAGATTTTAGGGACGAAAATCACGGAAACTTGTGGAACAAATATTATTTCTGTCGTGATTTTGTACATATATTTTTAAACTGGGTCATCAATGCCAGTTTTTTGAGTGAAAAGTAGTAAATTTCAGTATATTACTATGAAATGTGCCCATACATTTAACAGGTTTTCAGAAAACTCGTAGAAAAAATAATATTTCTGACGTGATTTTGTACATATATTCTTAAATTTGGTCATCAATGCCAGTTTTTTGAGTGAAAAGTAGTAAATTTCAGTATATTACTAAGAAATGTTCCTATAAATTTAAGAGGTTTTGTCGTTTTATTTAACAATTAACGTCAATGCAATTCAACTACACGTGTTTGATTTGATTTATTATTTTTCTGGTGTTTTTGTTACGAAAAATAGGTTTTTTTTAGTCAAAAGTACTAGAACGGGAAATTTTTGACGCAATATATTGAAATTTTGCATAATTAGAGGTTCGGGACGAAATTCACGAAAAATCGTAGAACAAATAATATTTGCGGTGATTTTGTACTTATATTCTTAAACTTGGTCATCAATGCCAGTTTTTTGAGTAAAAAGTAGTAAATTTCAGTATATTATAATTCTATGAAATGTTCACATACATTTAACAGGTTTTGGCGTTTTATATAACAATTAACGTCAAGGCGTTTGAAACGTAATTGAACTACACGTTTGTGTTGATTCATTATTATTCTGGTGAATTTCAGTATATTACTAAGAAATGTTCCTACTCATATTAACCTGGTTTTCTTATTTCCTAACACAATTTACGTTAATGCGTTTCTAATATACTTTCGTCTTGATTCATTATAATTTTAGTATTTTTGCACAAAAAAAATGATATTTTTTTAGTCCAAAGTAATAAAACTGGAAAATATTGACCCAAAAAATAGAAATTTCACAAAATTAGATATTAAGGACGAAAATCACGAAAACACGTAGATCAAGTATTATTTCTGACGTGATTTTGTACATATATTCGTAAACTTGGTCATCAATTCCAGTTTTTTGAGTGAAAAGTAGTGAATTTCCGTATATTACTTTGAAATGTTCCTGCACATTTAGCTGGTTTTGTTATTTCATAACACAATTAACGACAATGCGTTTCTACTATACTTTTGCCTCGTATCATTTTATAATTGTAGTATTTTTGCACAAGACAATGGTTTTTTATTAGTCAAAAGTACTAAAATGTGAAAATATTGACGAAAAATATAGAAATTTTGCAAAATTAGAGATTTAAGACGAAAATCACGAAAACACTTGGCACAAATATTATTTCTGTCGTGATTTTGTACATATATTCTTAAACTTGGTCATCAATGTCAGTTTTTTGAGTGAAAACTAGTAAATTTCAGTATATTACTAAGAAATTTTCCTACACATTTTGCTGGTTTTGTTATTTCATAACACAATTAACGACAATGCGTTTCTACTGTACTTTTGTTTGATTAATTATAATTGTATTATTTTTGCACAAAAAAATGGTTTTTTATTAGTCAAAAGTACTAAAACGGGAAAGTATAGACTATAAAATTAGAGGTTAACGACGAAAATCACGTAGAACAAATGATATTTCTGACGTGATTTTGTACATATATTCCTAAAATTGGTCATCAATGCCAGTTTTTTGAGTAAAAAGTAGTGAAATTCAGTATATTACAATGAAATGTTCCCAAACATTTAACAGGTTTTGACGTTTTATATCACAATTGACGTCACTACGTTTCAACTACGCTTTTGTCTTGATTCATTATTATTCTGGTGTTTTTGTACGAAAAATAGGTTATTTGTTAGTCATAAGTAATAAAACGTGAAAATATTGGACGCAAAATATAGAAATTTTGCAAAATTAGAGGTCAGGGACATAAATCACGAAAACTCGTAGAAAAAATAATATTTCTGAGGTGATTTTGTACATATATTCGTAAACTTGGTCATCAATGCCAGTTTTTTTAGTGAAAAGTAGTAAATTTCAATATATTACTATGAATTGTTCCCATACATGTAACAGGTTTGAAGTTTTATGTAACAATTAACGTCAATGCGAATCAACATAGTTGACTTTCGTCTTGATTCATTACAATTGTAATATAATTGCACAAAAAAATGGTTTTTATTAGTCAAAAGTACTAAAACGGGAAAATATCGACGCTAAATATAGAGATTTTGCAAAATTAGAGGTTTAGGACGAAAATCACGAAAACACGTTGAACAAATATTGTTTCTGACGTGATTTTGTGCATTTATTCGTAACCTTGGTCACCAATTCTAGTTTTTTGAGTGAAAATTAGTAAATTTCAGTATATTTCTAAGAAATGTTCCTACGCATTTAGCTGGATTTGTTATTTTATAACACAATTAACTTCAATGCGTTTCTACTATAGTTTCGTCTTGATTCATTTTAATTGTAGTATTATTGCACAAAAAAATGTTTTTTAATTAGTCAAAAGTACTTAAACGGGAAAATATTGACGTAAAATAGAGATATTTTGCAAAATTAGAGGTTTGGGACGAAAATCACGAAAACTCGTAGAACAAATAATGTTTCTGACGTGATTTTGTACATTTATTCGTAACCTTGGTCATCAATGCTAGTTTTTTGAGTGAAAAGTAGTAAATTTTAGTATATTTCTAAAAAATGTTCCTACGCATTTAGCTGGATTTGTTATTTTATAACACAATTAACGTCAATGCGTTTCTACTATACTTTTGTCCTTAATTCATTATAATTGTAATAGTTTTGCACAAAAAAATGGTTTTTTATTAACGACAATGCGTTTCTACTATACTTTTGTCTTGATTCATTATAATTATAATATTTTTGCACAAAAAAATGGTTTTTTATTAGTCAAAAGTACTATAATGTGAAAATATTGACGCAAAATATAGAAATTTTGCAAAATTAGAGGTTAAGGAAAATCACGAAAACTTGTAGAACAAATGATATTTCTGACGTGATTTTGTACATATATTCTTAAACTTGATCATCAATTTCAGTTTTTTGAGTGAAAAGTAGTAAATTTCAGTATATTTCTAAGAAATGTTCCTACGCATTTAGCTGGATTTGTTATTTTATAACACAATTAACGTCAATGCGTTTCTACTATAGTTTCGTCTTGATTCATTTTAATTGTTATATTATTGCACAAAAAAATGTTTTTTAATAAGTCAAAAGTACTAAAACGGGAAAATATTGACGCAAAATTTAGATATTTTGCAAAATTAGAGGTTTGAGACGAAAATCACGAAAACTCGTAGAACAAATAATGTTTCTGACGTGATTTTGTACATATATTCGTAAACTTGGTCATCAATGCCAGTTTTTTGAGTAAAAAGTAGTAAATTTCAGTATATTACTATGAATTGTTCCCATACATATAACAGATTTTGAAGTTTTATGTAACAATGTTCGTCAATGCGTATCAACTATACTTTCGTCTTAATTCATTATAATTGTAGTATTATTGCACAAAAAAATGTTTATTTATTAGTCAAAAGTACTAAAACGGGAAAATATTGACGCAAAATATAGATATGTTGCAAGGTTAGAGGTTTAGGACAAAATCACGATAACGCGTGAACTAATATTATTTCTGACATGATTTTATACATATATTCCATAAACTTGGTCATCAACGCCAGTTTTTTGGGTGAAAGGTAGTAAATTTCAGTATATTACTATGAATTGTATCCCTACATGTAACAGGTTTTGAAGTTTTATGTAACAATTAACGTCAATGCGAATCAACTAAACTTTCGTCTTGATTCATTACAATTGTAATATTATTGCACAAAAATATGGTTTTTATTAGTCAAAAGTACTAAAACGGGAAAATATTGACGCAAAATATAGATATGTTGCAAAGTTAAAGGTTTAGGACAAAATCACGATAACGCGTGAACTAATATTATTTCTGACATGATTTTATACATATATTCCATAAACTTGGTCATCAACGCCAGTTTTTTGGGTGAAAGGTAGTAAATTTCAGTATATTACTATGAATTGTATCCCTACATGTAACAGGTTTTGAAGTTTTATGTAACAATTAACGTCAATGCGAATCAACTAAACTTTCGTCTTGATTCATTACAATTGTAATATTATTGCACAAAAATATGGTTTTTATTAGTCAAAAGTACTAAAACGGGAAAATATCGACGCAAAATATAGGTATTTTGCAAAATTAGAGGTTTAGGACGAAAATCACGAAAACACGTTTACAAATATTGTTTCTGACGTGATTTTGTACATTTATTCGTAACTTTGGTCATCAATGCTAGTTTTTTGAGTGAAAAGTAGTAAATTTCAGTATATTTCTAAGAAATGTTCCTACGCATTTAGCTGGATTTGTTATTTTATAACACAATTAACGTCAATGCGTTTCTACTATAGTTTCGTCTTGATTCATTTTAATTGTAGTATTATTGCACAAAAAAATGTTTTTTAATAAGTCAAAAGTACTAAAACGGGAAAATATTGACGCAAAATATAGATATTTTGCAAAATTAGAGGTTTGAGACGAAAATCACGAAAACTCGTAGAACAAATAATGTTTCTGACGTGATTTTGTACATATATTCGTAAACTTGGTCATCAATGCCAGTTTTTTGAGTAAAAAGTAGTAAATTTCTGTATATTACTATGAATTGTTCCCATACATATAACAGGTTTTGAAGTTTTATGTAACAATGTTCGTCAATGCGTATCAACTATACTTTCGTCTTGATTCATTATAATTGTAGTATAATTGCACAAAAAAAATGTTTTTTTATTAGTCAAAAGTACTAAAACGGGAAAATATTGACGCAAAATATAGATATGTTGCAAAGTTAGAGGTTTAGGACGAAAATCACGAAAACACCTGGAACAAATATTATTTCTGACGTGATTTTGTACATATATTCGTAACCTCGGTCATCAATGCGAGTTTTTTTAGTGAAAAGTAGTAAATTTCAGTATATTACTATGAAATGTTCCCATACATTTAACATGTTTTGACGTTTTATATAATAATTAACGTCAATGCTTTTCAACTACACTTTTGTCTTGATTAATTATTATTATTCTGGTATTTTTGTACGAAAAATAGGTTTATTGTTAGTCAAAAGTACTAAAACTGGAAAATTTTGACACAAAATATAGAAATTTTGCAAAATTAGAGGTTTTGGACGAAATTCACGAAAACTCGTAGAACAAATAATATTTCTGACGTGATTTTGTACATATATTCTTAAACTTGATCATCAATGCCAGTTTTTTGAGTGAAAAGTAGTAAATTTCAGTTTATTACTAAGGTTCCTATACATTTAAGAGCTTTTGACGTTTTATATAACAATTAACGTCCAATGCGTTTCAACTACACGTTTGTCTTGATTCATTGTTATTCTGGTGTTTTTGTACAAAAAAAAAGGTTTCTTGTTAGTCAAAAGTAATAAAACTGGAAAATATTGGCCTGAAATTATAGAAATTGCGCAAAATTAGAGGTTTAGGACGAAAATCACGAAAACACGTTGAACAAATATTATTTCTGACGTGATTTTGGACATATATTCGTAAACTTGGTCATCAATGCCAGTTTTTTGAGTGAAAAGTAGTAAATTTCAGTATATTACTATGAATTGTATCCCTACATGTAACAGGTTTTGAAGTTTTATGTAACAATTAACGTCAATGCGAATCAACTAAACTTTCGTCTTGATTCATTACAATTGTAATATTATTGCACAAAAATATGGTTTTTATTAGTCAAAAGTACTAAAACGGGAAAATATCGACGCAAAATATAGGTATTTTGCAAAATTAGAGGTTGAGGACGAAAATCACGAAAACACGTTTACAAATATTGTTTCTGACGTGATTTTGTACATTTATTCATAACCTTGGTCATCAATGCTAGTTTTTTGAGTGAAAAGTAGTAAATTTCAGTATATTTCTAAGAAATGTTCCTACGCATTTAGCTGGATTTATTATTTTATAACACAATTAACGTCAATGCGTTTCTACTATAGTTTCGTCTTGATTCATTTTAATTGTAATATTATTGCACAAAAAAATGTTTTTTAATAAGTCAAAAGTACTAAAACGGGAAAATTTTGACGCAAAATTTAGATATTTTGCAAAATTAGAGGTTTGAGACGAAAATCACGAAAACTCGTAGAACAAATAATGTTTCTGACGTGATTTTTTACATATATTCGTAAACTTGGTCATCAATGCCAGTTTTTTGAGTAAAAAGTAGTAAATTTCAGTATATTACTATGAATTGTTCCCATACATATAACAGGTTTTGAAGTTTTATGTAACAATGTTCGTCAATGCGTATCAACTATACTTTCATCTTGATTCATTATAATTGTAGTATTATTGCACAAAAAAATGTTTTTTTATTAGTCAAAAGTACTAAAACGGGAAAATATTGACGCAAAATACAGATATGTTGCAAAGTTAGAGGTTTAGGACGAAAATCACGAAAACACCTGGAACAAATATTATTTCTGACGTGATTTTGTACATATATTCGTAACCTCGGTCATCAATGCCAGTTTTTTTAGTGAAAAGTAGTAAATTTCAGTATATTACTATGAATTGTTCCCATACGTTTAACAGGTTTTGAAGTTTTATATAACAATTAAAGTCAATGCGTTTCAACAACACTTTTGTTTTGATTCAATTATTATTCTGGTGTTTTTATACGAAAAATAGGATTTTTGTTAGTCAAAAGTAATAAAACTGGAAAATATTGACCCTAAATATAGAAATTTCACAAAATTAGAGGTTAAGGACAAAATCACGATAACGCGTGAACTAATATTATTTCTGACATGATTTTATACATATATTCCATAAACTTGGTCATCAACGCCAGTTTTTTGGGTGAAAGGTAGTAAATTTCAGTATATTACTATGAAATGTTCCTACACATTTTGCTGGTTATGTTATTTTTTAACACAATTAACGTCAATGCGTTTCAACAACACTTTTGTTTTGATTCATTTTTATTCTGGTGTTTTCATACGAAAAATAGAATTTTTGTTAGTAAAAAAGTAATAAAACTGGAAAATATTGACTCTTAATATAGAAATTTCGCAAAATTAGACGTTTAGGACGAAAATCACGAAAACACGTTGAACAAATATTATTTCTGACATGATTTTGTACATATATTCGTAAACTTGGTCATCAATGCCAGTTTTTTGAGTGAAAAGTAGTAAATTTCAGTACATTACTACGAAATGTTCCTACACATTTAGCTGGTTTTGTTATTTTATAACACAATTATCGTCAGTGCGTTTCTAGTATACTTTCGTCTTGATTCATTATAATTGTAGTATTATTGCACAAAAAATGGTTATTTATATGTCAAAAGTACTAAAACGGGAAAATATTGACGCAAAATATAGTAAATTTCAGTATATTACTATGAAATGTTCCCACACATTTAACAGGTGTTGACTTTTTATATAACAATTAACGTCAATGCTTTTCAACTACATTTTTGTTTTGATTCATTATTATTCTGGTGTTTTTATACGAAAAATAGGATTTTTGACTTACGACTTATTTTATAGTGATAAAGAACTAAGGATTTGGTTTTAGTGGAAAAACGCTTACATAGAACAAGAATTGGATTTTTTGAGAATTTTATGTATAGATATGGAAAACAAGTGGGCTCACTTGTAGAACGAGATGCAAGTTGCTTTGCAGAATCGAAACCTTCCACATGTTGATGCAGGGTTATTCAACTCCAGAAGCAAAGTATTGTCCTTAATGTTTATTTTATACTAGGTTATTTATATTAAGAAAGGAGAGCACAAAGTTAGTAGCTATTTCTTATATTGTTGTGTATAATATTTTATTCATATTATTTTCAAATTTCCACATATTTAATCTGTTTGTCAGTGATTTCAGGATCTGTTTTTCACTGTTGTATCATCTGTTTTAGTGTGATATTTGGCTGTGTGTGTCAAGAGTATTTTGCTTCTCGAACCATTTTAGCTATCTTTGCTTTTCCAACTATTTTACCTAGCTTTGCTTTTACAACCATTTTAGCTAGCTTTGCTGTTCCAATCATTTTAACTAGCTTTGTTTTTCCAACCATTTAGCGAGCTTTGCTTTCCCAACCATTTCAATGCAATGTCAATATCTTAAGCACTGCTTTTTCTTTCGATATACATTATTAACCACAAATTCTACCCAACACTCACAATTCTATCACATTCATCTTACTTTTTACCTGGGATTATCTTTATTGCTTGTTTTTATTTCCCAATTTTTCTACCTGACAAAATAGAACAGCATTGCTCGCATTTCTCATGATTTATAGATCATTTTGTAAAGATCAGAGTTAAAATTCTAATCTTTGACCAGGTGTCATCATAGCCACAGGGCCGTCGTGAGAGGCACAGCCACCTATGTGAAAACTAAACATGCCACCCTATCCCTCGTACAGTCTTTTTTTTAAGTATGCGTTGCTTTTGTTTTGTACTTAATTGAATTTAAAAATTGGACTGCATGTATAAATATCCCCTACAAAATATGTAGATAACTTCCAATTTTCATTTATTATTAGTCAAAAACAGTGCATAATTATAAATATGATTTACAATTTGTTGTTATATATAGTTTTAATTATACAATAATAAATAAATAATGAAATACTCTATTAAGAAAGGGTTTTACTCATCTATACGATTCACATCATTTAGAGAACTTGATAATTGTTGTTGACTTCAAACAAATATTACAGAATCCCTTGCATGAAAAAATTAACGTAGAAATTCAACTTTTTTAAGTAGCCAGTTTTTGTTCGAAACTGTAGTTGTTAAAAAAAAGACGACAGTGATTGGATATAGATAGGCATATTCATTTTTTGTTGCCGAGCGGATACATCATAGGAGTTTATGACGAAATCGTGAAGTTTCATCGCTTACATCAATTCTTCAAATTTGTTTATATAACTTCTATCATATTTGTTTATTACCTCGCTGTTGAGAGCGAACGTTAAGTAGGTGCCCATATTTTTTGTCACATCTAGTTTCATTCTATAATCCAGAACATCAACAAGTCGTCGGGAAAACAATAATACAGCAGTATTAAGTATTATAATACATGCGTATCGCAACCCAAATCTAACTAAGTAATAGTGTGAGAAGAAACCATAATACAGCAGTATTAAGTAATATAATACATGCGTATCGCAATCCAAATCTAACTAAGTAATAGTGTGAGAAGAAACCATAATACAGGTGTATTAAAGAAATATAATACGAGTATCCCAAATCGAATGAAGTAAAAGTGTGACAAGAAACAATAATACAGCTGTATTAAGTAATATGCGTGCACATCCAATGAAATAAAAGTGTGAGAAGAAACAATAATACAGATGTATTAAGTAATATAATACATGCGTGTCGCAATCCACATCTAACGAAGTAAAAACGTGAGAAGAAACAATAATACAGATATATTAAGTAATATAATACATGCGTGTCGCAATCCACATCTAACGAAGTAAAAACGTGAGAAGAAACAATAATACAGATGTATTAAGTAATATAATACATGCGTGTCGCAATCCACATCTAACGAAGTAAAAATGTGAGAAGAAACAATAATACAGCGGTATTAAGTAATATGTTTCTAATAATACATACGTGTCGCAACCCACATCTAATGAAATAAAAATGTGAGAAGAAATATATGCGTGTCGCAACCCACATCTAATGAAATAAAAGTGTGAGAAGAAATAATAATACAGATATGTATTAAGTAGTATAATACATGCGTGTCGCAACCCAAATCTAACGAAGTAAAAATGTGAGAAGAAACAATAATACAGCTGTATTAAGTAACATAATACATGCGTGTCGCAACCAAAATCTAATGAAGTGAAAGTGTGAGAAAAACAGTAATACAGCTGTATTAAGTAATATAATACATGCGTGTTGCAGCCTAAATATAACGAAGTAAAAATGTGAGAAGGTTGACACACATTTTTTTTCAATTAAAATGCCATTAATCACTTCTCTCCAACCATTACCAACATAATTCACGTTCCTTGTGGAGTAGGTAGAGAGAATAGTTATTCAAACTTTTCTATCTAAGCACATAACATTCTTCTTCTCCAATTTCATATACCTTGGCACGTATAATCTTCATTCTTACTTCTCACTTTACGTTCTTTCGAAATCTAGTCAATTTGCTCCAGCCACGTTTACCTTGATATATCTCTTTCACGCACACATTGCACTTCTAACTTGTATATTTGCTTAGCCATTCTTTCATCCTTCATTCTTTCCACATGTTCAAAATATCTTAAAGCTCCTTTCTTCATTTTGTTTAAAACATCCATTTTATTCATTCATTCATTTTTGATGTTTTATTCCGTCTTTTTTTATAAATTAATTCTTAATAAATATTTTTTAGGCCACGTCCACAACATAAGTCATGTCTAAAACATTTCAAAACTCATTTTTTCAGCTTGAAACATAATTTTTTTCCATGCATATATTTCTGATTTCTTTACTCCTGTTAATCAAATTTATTTTTATCTATATGAACTTTTTTTAAATTCAAAGAGACAGAGACTCATGAAGGCAGCCACATTAAGGGACGGATAGGCAATTCAAGAAGTGGTCTGCGGCCGCTTTTTGAATAGGCCGCCTATGTTCATCGCACACTTTGGACATATAAGCGCGACGCCCCTGATCATAGACAAGAGGAAGAGATTATATAATGGAAAGATAATTCAGAAACAAAAATAAATATCAAATTCATAAATCAGTAAATAAAATATCTTCACACATTTCAGATCCTTGGCCGAATAACATTTTGATTTAGTTTTTTAATACGAGATTTATTATGAAAATGTTTCTAATTTTAATATCGCACGCTTAAGGCACTCATTGATAAAGCATCTTCGCATTAATGCATTGAATCACTCATTTGGTCCGCCCACATATCTTCTTAAGACCACAAACTATTATTAAATTTATTAGTGTATTACGAGTATGCTTTATTACGAGATTTTTAAATTTATAAATTTATATGCTTTATTACGAGATTTTTAAATTTATTCGCAAATGTTTTAATATGTGTGACTCAGTCAAAGTCCTGCCAAAATAAGTAGAATTTATTGGTTCGATAACTCATTTGATACAGTAAGCCAGCCACACAAATTCAGATCAGGATTTTTTAATTTATTTATTGGCATCTCTACAATACAAATTGTTTTTCATTATTTAAAAGTATACATACACATATACATATCTATATAAACACAATCAAAGCATTTCCCTATTGGGTGTTTAACATAAGTGTCAAACTTTTTTATCACGACATACTTTCTTCGTTTGCTTTACATCTTCTCATACACATATATTTGTGGTTCTCTCACTTCTTATTCCAAATTTAATTCAATTGATCCAACTATACTTTTCTCGGTAATCCTCTTCCACGACTCCCAATTGTGCTTGTATTATACAAATTTATTTAGTTGATATTTCGTCACTCATCCGTTAAACATGTTCACTCCTCTCAAAATTTATTTCTTGATATATCTACAAAACAAATTATTTTACATAACATAAAAAAGCACAATAAATTAATATTTTAAGGAAAGAAGAAAAAAACCAATTATTGAAGAAAACAACTACTGGTGAGGGCCTCGGTTAAACGAAATATGGTCATTCGCTTGGCGAGAAGGGAAGAAAATGTTTTAATGATTATAACGTCGGGCTCTAGAACAAATTATTGGTTGCTGTAAGACTCTCACTCTCGTTAGCTTACTTCAAACAGCTAATAAAAAAAAATAGCATGGGATGACAAAATATAGAATGAAGGGATTGGGGGATAAATGTGAACTTAAAGCTGATGTGTTGAGTAGGATAAAAAAGAGCACTCTGAGTAGGTTTGGTCACGTAGAATGGATAAAAGAAGAATGACTAACAAAGCGAATAAATAACTTACCAAGAAAATAATGTTTAAACTAAGGGAATGATATTCTGAAAGAAGGGAACGTATGAACTCAGGGAATTCGTTTAAGTTATATGAGAAGGCGTATGGATGTGGAAGAGACGAAAATAGAGAAATTTACCGGTCTGTCCTCTTTGCCTACTCCAACAGAGAAATGATGTGATGGTGTATATGTATAATTTGCAAAAAATACGTGCAAAAATTATTAATGTACAAAATATTATTATAACACTTAAAACCACTGTACCTTAATGATGAAATATTATTATAACACTTAAAACCACTGTGCCTAAATGATGAAATGTTAATATACAAAATATTTTTATAATACTTAAAACCACTGTGCCTTAATGATGAAATATTAATATAAAAAATATTATTATAATACTAAATACCACTGTGCCTTAATGATGAAATATTAATATACAAAATATTATTATAATACTTAAAACCACTGTGCCTTAATGATGGAATATTAATATACAAAATATTATTATAATATTTAAAACTTCTGTGCCTTAATGATAAAATATTAATATACAAAATATTATTATAATACTTAAAACCACTGTGCTTGAACGATCAAATATTAATATACAAAATATTATTATAATACTTAAAACCACTGTGTCTTAATGATGAAATATTAGTATACAAAATATTATTATAATACTTATAACCACTGTGTCTTAATGATGAAATATTAATATACAAAATATTATTATAATACTTAAAACCACTGTGTCTTAATGATGAAATATTAATATACAAAATATTATTATAATACTCTTACTTAAGAGCACTGTGCCTTAATGATGAAATAAAATAATAAACTAAAGATTGAATATTATTTCCATGACGTCATTTCAACAATAATATTCAGCAACCCATAATTATTGTACACTCAACCCCTTGCCTGTCCGCGCTTTGTCCCAACCATCATTATCCTATTTTCTATTGTAATTATACACTTTTTTTTATATTCTAATCACCACACATGTGTGATGATGTGATGCACATGGCAGGGGTGTTTCTAGGAGGAACGTTGTAAGAGGTTGTAAGAGTGCATTTATTATTTTTTACTTTGTCTACTTAAACTCAGTTATTTTGAAACGTATATTATAATTACAAATAAATTTAAAATCGATAAACTTCAATGTTTAATATTTGAAGATAATTGCGTCATGTAAAGTGCAAAATTTATTTATTTTACGGCGAAAATGAGTTATTATAATTGATGCTGTTGATTATCAATTTATTGAACTCCATTTTTAGCTCTATTATTTTATTTATTTATTTAATGACAACTGTTCCGCCATTCGATAACAGTTTTAAAAGGCCATTTTATGATGAAACAGCTGGCACTGAGTAAATCAATGAAAGATATATACATATATAAAGATAGAAAAATAAAAATTAAAACATTTGATAGCTCTACTCTTTTATTTATTTACTCAGTGACAACTTTTCACCATTCAATAACAGCTTGACAAGGACATTGTATGAAGAAATAGTTGGCACTGAGTAAATAAATTAAAAAAAGAAAAAAAAACATTTAAACCTTTTGAAAGCTCTATTTATTAATTTATTTACTCAGTGAGAGCTATGTCGGCATTCAGTAACAGTTTGGCAAGGCCATTGTGTGGCAAAACAGCTGAAACTGAGTAAATAAATGAAGGGTATAGAAATTACAATTTGTTTAATATTTTTGATTCCAACTAAGAAAGATTCACAAATTAAATTAGTTTCCTGTTTATAAAAATTAAAAAAAAAACATCTTTATTTAATGCTTCACAGGCTAAAATTTCTTAATAAACAATATTGAATTTCAACAACCTTGCTGAATTTGTTTTCAATATCCCAAAATAAATAAAACATTAACAGTTATTCAACTGTTTTCTTCAATAATTTGTTTTGAATATTTTTGAAAAATATTCAAAACACTCTTCTGAAAAAAATACCCAAGTCCACTTTTATAATCTAGATCCGCGTCTGTGTCGGGTGAATACATCCACCCTCGATTTGACAATTGAAGCCGCGACTAAAATGCTAATTGCAACCCGTCTGCTAATGATATTTGAAACAAAAAAAAATACATTATTATTATGTTGCGTGTCCGTGAAAGGGTGATCGAAGACAGATGCAGGTTTTTTGTTTGTTTAATCCATGTTGATGGTTTTGAATATATTTTTTTCTGGTTAGATAAATTCATAAAACCGTTGCTGAGCGATCAAAGGGTTACCTTCTGAAGTATTTCTATAAGGGGTTGATATTTAAAAAACTCTTCCATCAGATTCCATATTTAGGATATTTTTTTTATCACGGTTAATTTATCTAAATAATTTGTTGAAGATGAATAGTTAAACACACACCAATATTATTATATGGAAAGATATTTTATTACTTTGTAAAATTAAGTATATCGAAATTGGTATCAATAAGTTTTAATACGCGTGAGAGAAGTTAGTTTTTCCATTTTCGATTAACCACTTGTTAAAAAAATAGTCTTAAGAAATGGGTTGTTACTTCTTTAAATTTAAGTCCCTATTTTAAGAACTCTAGTTTTCTCTATAGTACTCCATGGAGTAGACATGTCGATACTTTGGAAACAGTAAATCAACACTTAGGAAACACATAGATATTTAGGAAATGTTTTCGAGATATAGTGTTGTTGTATAACAATTAGCATGTCATGGAATGAATGAACCAATATGGCTACTCTACAGGACATAAATGTCAAAGAAAGGCTAACAACAATATGTAAGAAGACCGTACTGGCATACTTTGAACATGTCGCGTAGACGAGGGGAAAATACCCAGGAGAAACTGGTAGTGGCCGAAAGTGATAAGAAGCAGAGGTAACTCGGTCCTCACTAAGTGCTGCAACTCTGATGAGTGGAGATGAATTATCTTCTTTGTTTCAATAGCACTGATATATGAAGAGCACGAAGAAACAGACTAATAACAAACTGGAAACAAGTCCCCTGGTGTCAAATGTTTTATGTATTTATTTATATAAGTTATTAATTCAATAATATACTAGAAATTTAATAGTTTTTTTTAATGTTTCATTGTGTCAGAACTTTTTTGAAATGAACTAGAATGATATCAAAGGTCATATTATGGAAAAACCCAATTGGAACAGTTTTTTTTATCGTCATTGGAAATATATCGAAATACTAGTGTTGTACCTTTTTGGTTACGAATATCGCAGTGCATGAAGGTTTAGGTGAAATTATCATAGAAAATGAAATATTTTCCTCATTTTCATGATGATTTAATTAACATGTCTTATTCGCTTTTTTATGTAAGCTATGTTACGTGACAATTTTTGTCATTTTCAAGAAGCATTTTTTTAGTGAATAGTGCCTTAGAAAATATTAGAATGTACTTTTAACGACCTCCGTAACTTGGATGTTAAGACGTATGCGTTCCGATCTGGAGATTGCGGGTTCGATTTCCGTTGGTACACAGATTATTTTAAAAAAAAGTTTTCGTTCTGGGTTTCATTTAACGTTTGCTTAAATCCCTTCTGATTGGTTTGTTCGCCGTGGTGTGCAATATACGTCAAAAGTGTAATAAGGGTACTAAAAGTAATAAGGGTAATAAGTAATAAGGGTAATAATAAGTAATAAGGGTAATAAAGGCCCTTTAAATAAGTAAAACACAAAACATCAATTTCTTTCAGATTATTCCTGAAAGTCAATAGTATTAATATATTTTACGTTAGTTCATAGTGTTAAAGTGAGTGGAAGGCGTGTGAGACCAAGGAAATTATGGTTGGATCAAGTAAATTATAATTTAAATAAAATAAATGTAGAAAGTCAGAGAATCGTATGAGAAGGTGTATGGAAGAGGCTAAGGATGTGTGTCGTGATAACAAAGTCGATGCACAATCCTCTCTGCATACCCAGACTGGGAATTGACGTGATGGCATGTATGTTATGTAGAATAAAGTTAACAAGATTTTTAATAGGTCATCCACCCAAACTAGGATGATTTGTGCCTCTATAAAGTCATTATGCAAATATATGACTCAATATAATAAAACCAATTAAAAAAAATGATAATTCTAG
The DNA here is from genome assembly GCA_949825065.1 of Odontocerum albicorne. NCBI lineage: Eukaryota > Metazoa > Arthropoda > Insecta > Trichoptera > Odontoceridae > Odontocerum > Odontocerum albicorne. Next base: position 8,091,618 of record OX463845.1, read on the forward strand.
ATAATTAAAAGTTTCCACTGATTAAGCTTCAAAAATAAACAATCGATCTATAAGTGAATAAGTTCCTCGAAGAAAGAAGAAACGCAACCTTACCTCATCATCATCATCATCATCAATGGCACTACAGCCCATTGTGGGCCCCGGCCTCCTCCAGCAGTCGTTGCCATTCCCCCTATCCTGGGCTGCACTCCTCCAGCCCCTGATGCCAATCACGTTTGCATCATTCTGCACCCCATCCATCCACCTAAGCTTTGGTCTGCCCACGCTACGTCTTCCTTGGGGCTTGGAAAAGAGTACTTTGTGAGGCATTTCCGCAACCTTACCTAGTTATCATATATTTTTCTTCCTCTATGTTTTATCATAGATGAATTAATTATAAATGACATATATTGCGCTAGGACTGACTAGTATTATTTCATCTCTTATATTTATTATTCTAATAATGTTATTAGAAGTCTTGTGATAGTGCGCGTGTGTTCTGCCTGGGAGTGTTAAGTTTTCCTATGAAACCTGATTATTCCATTTCTTATATTTATTATTCTAATAATGTTATTAGAAGTCTTGTGATAGTGCGCTTGGGTTCTGCCTGGGAGTGTTAAGTTTTCCTATGAAACCTGATTATTCCATTTCTTATATTTATTATTCTAATAATGTTATTAGAAGTCTTGTGATAGTGCGCTTGTGTTCTGCCTGGGAGTGTTAAGTTTTCCTATGAAACCTGATTATTCCATTTCTTATATTTATTATTCTAATAATGTTATTAGAAGTCTTGTGATAGTGCGCTTGGGTTCTGCCTGGGAGTGTTAAGTTTTCCTATGAAACTTGATTATTCCATTTCTTATATTTATTATTCTAATAATGTTATTAGAAGTCTTGTGTTAGTGCGCTTGGGTTCTGCCTGGGAGTGTTAAGTTTTCCTATGAAACCTGATTATTCCATTTCT
>OX463845.1:8092760-8292760 GCA_949825065.1 Odontocerum albicorne
TATATATATATATATATATATATATATATATATATATATATATATATATATATATATATATATATATATATATATATATATATATATATATATATATATATATATATATATATATATATATTTATATATATATATATATATATATATATATATATATATATATATATATATATATATATATATATATTATATATATATATATATATATATATATATATATATATATATATATATATATATATATATATATATATATATATATATATATATATATATATATATATATATATATATATATATATATATATATATATATATATATATATATATATATATATATATATATATATATATATATATATATATATATATATATATATATATATATATATATATATATATATATATATATATATATATATATATATATATATATATATATATATATATATATATATATATATATATATATATATATATATATATATATATATATATATATATATATATATATATATATATATATATATATATATATATATATATATATATATATATATATATATATATATATATATATATATATATATATATATATATATACAATATATACCATTATTACGCTTCATCCCTTTTGGGGTAGAGAGGATAGATCTCAGCGCCTTTTATCTCTATGCACACAGCTCTCATCTCGTCCATTAATCACTCCACATATTATGCTCTCCGGATTGTCAAACTGCTTAATTTTCCTTCATTTCAATTTTCTTCAACTACCATCTCCATTATTTTCTCGATACACCTTTTCTTTATTCTCTATTTATTCCAGACAAATATATTTGTTTCGTAAGAATTCCCCAATTCATTCTCTTAATATAGTAAAACCACCTTAAAATTATTTTGTTGATTGACACCAAGTTGTTACCATACTTTTATTTGACTGCAAATTGTATGAATCACGTTTTGATATTTTAAAATAACATCTTGAATATCTGTATTCGCTCGCACTCTGAATTTTAGTTGTTTTTTGTAATAATTAATGGTCGAAATCAACTGTAAATAAATAAAATTTAAGACAATTTATTTTTTTGACACACCTTTTTTCACTAACCGGAATTTGTATTTTTGATGACAGTTTTTGTTTTCTGTTATTGATTCTGCACGTGTCCCCTTAATAATATAACAGGCATATTTTAATTTGTAATTTAAAGAAATATTTTAGAGTATAATATGTAAATTTAATTAATTTCATAAATTATAAAAGAACTTTAAAAATGTATATAAATTACTAATATACCACAACTCGTAAATATCACACTAGGCTTTTGTTAAAATAAAATTAATTTATTAAAAATTTTAATCAGTTTTAATCGTCGATAGCGAACGACTTATTCGTTCATTCATACATTCACACATTCATACACGCTCAATATAATTAGTTTCTTACATTATCAATTTATGTGGCTCGATGATGATTTGGGTCTTAATTGTCGTAATTTATTTTAACACATTGGTTCAATAATTTTATTTATTTTATTTTATTTTACATTTGATATTGGTTTGACCAAATAACAAATACCAAAGAAAAATTAAATAATGCAAATTTAATATACTCGTAGTACAATGACAACAGGAACAATATAAGACATGTCTCCCTGTTAAGTGACTTATAGTAGTTATACCTACTAAGAAGTTTAATCCTCAATCATAATTTACCGAGATGTGGAAGATGTCTTTATCAGAAAATTCATTCAATACGATTATTCCGTGTGCGAGTGGTGACGCTCTTAAGAGCTCAGTTTATGAATACGGCACTGAAAACAATCTTAATTCACAATATACGGCACTGAAAACAATCTTAATTGTTCAGTACATTAAATAATGCACAGACTCAAACACTATATTTTATTGTATTATACTTTCATTTAATAAAGTAAAAATAAATGGGTTTATTGCCATACCAAAATTTCTTTTAACCAACCAGAAAATTATTAAACTGGCCTTATGTGAAAATCAGACAATAACTTTTTTTTTTAAATCTCGTTACCATCGAGAATCAAACCCAAAATCGCTACATGGAAGTCAAGTATCTCATTAACTAGGCCACGGATATCATATATTTGCAATGTAATTTGTACATATATGAACATTCATACATATTATTTCTTTTTAATAAGAAAACAATGTTCCTGACATGTAGAAAGTGCTTCATTCATTACAGAGGAAATAATCCTTGAATAAACAAAATATAACAAAAAAGAAACAAATAAAAAGACTCATTAACACAATAAAAAAAATCAAATGATACATAAGTTAAGTATGCAAGTACATAAGTCAAAATTATTTCTAAAATGTGAACATTTAACAATATACGCATTTGATTATGCGATACAAGACCGATTCGAGACAGATCACACGCACCTCATGACACCGAGCGTCACTCTTGACATTTGTGCGAAAGAAAAAGTACAGTACATACAAATATAATTCTTATCTTAAATAATCATGGTTAATTATGGTTCGGGCCGCATCTTTCGTGGTTATGACTTTGACCTGATAAGCCTTATTATCAAAGGGAAGGTTGAAGATCGAATAGTTGTTGAAAGTAGACGAATACGTGTATATTGACTCTGCAACATCACTGAACTAGAGTAAGGGATGTTTAAGAACTTATTCATCTAGCTCAAGATAGTGTGACTTCGCCCTGGGGACTTATAGCATATGAAAAAAAATTGCAATTTGCTCTATACACATTCTTTTTTAATTCGTGACTAGTGTTCCATTATATTTTCCTGCAAACTGTTTATTATAAAAGCTTTTAAAGCATTATCAAATTCATGTCTAAAAGCTCTTAATATTGTTCCCTATAGCCCTCTCCATTACATATACAACGGAGAAAAATATTTGTTTTAAGACGAAATTCCTTCCGTGGTTGCAGTCCTAAGACTGGTTTGCAGCAATTTGAACTCTTCTCCTCCATTCCCCCCTGTCCTGTGCGGCGAAATTAACTCTTGTTAATTTTTAATTAACTCTTGTTAATTTAGACGTTTAAGTTAACTCTTGATTAAGTTAACTCTTGTTAATTTAGACGAATAACAAATTAAGACGAATGAATTCAAATAAAATAAATGTTTGCATACACATATGCCCTCAGGATACTTCCCTGACGAGGTAGGCAGAGAGACAGAGAGGCAGACTTTCAAATCTTGACACACACATCTTTCGCTTCTTCTACATCCATACTCTCTCTCATATAACTCCTACGATTTCTCTAACTTTTTATATTTTCTTCATTAAAAATATCATTCACTTGATCCAACCATACTTTTGTCTTTCTCTACCATGCCTTTCACTTACATTTTCACTATACTCTTTCTTCATTAATTTGTTCTACATGCCCAAACAATCTCAGAGTTCTCTCTTTCATCGTTCTTAACACATCAAACTTATTCATTCCCTATCACTTCAATCCGTATTATGTCATACATTGTCCCTCCATGTATTCTTGCCAGCGCACTTATTCGTTCGGCTGCGTTTAGGCTTTGTCCACGTTTATGTTTCACTCGTATACATCAAAGTTGTTTCTAAAATACTTTTGCGGACTCGCATCTTAGTAGATTTCGATACCGTTATGTTCGAATATATGTGTATTTTATTGCACCTTTGGCTTGGTTTCCTATCGCTACACGCCGTTTGATATATTTTCTGTAATCTGAAAACTATATTACCCAAATACCAGAATTTCTTAACTTGCTCCAATCTTTCGTTGAATATTCCTTCATCACCAATTTATTTATAGACAACATCGTAGGTAAGACGCTTGTCTGCCGACCCGAAGGTTGCGGATTCAATCCCCGCTGGAACCAACATTTTTTTAAAAAGGATTCCCAGTTTGGTTTTTACTTAGGGCCTCATTAAAACATTATTCTGGTTGGCTGGAAGAGATTGCCACATGGCAATATGCCCGCCAGGTTGTACCGTATACAACGAAAATGTAATACAATACAATATACGGTAGTACATCGCATTTACATTTCTTTTCAAAAATTTATACTTCAAATAAATACTGCTTTGATAAAATAAAGCTACCTAGATTCAAAACACGAGAGCTATAATTTTATCCACAAGTCTACGTTTACTGACTATAAATAAAATCGATTAATATCTTAAATTTTTATACGAATACCTTTGAATAATTAAACAGTATTTTAATATTCATAAGATAATATAATTGCAGAGAATGTCACATTCGACGAATATTTATTTCTGTATTCACCGTCGTCTTGGTTTTCATTTTATTTTGAAATATTTTTGTATACTTTATATTCTAATGGCGTTTTATTTCACGCTGATTGAGGCTTTAAAATATTTTTATATAAAAACCAAATTTAAAAACTATAAAAAAGTGTTAAATTCTATATTTTACTGGTCCTATAAGATAAACATCTACGAGCCGGAATGGCCATCATGTAATCAAGTTCATTGGTATGACCAAGTGTAAGGCCTATCTCGGTAGTCAAGATGAAAAAATACTTGTTAACTGATCTGGAGGGTGCAAGGTCGATTCCCGTAGATATCCAATTTAAACAAGTGTCTGATTTTCACTTCAGAACTCTTCGACATCTTTCTGGTTAGTTGTAAGATATTATCACATGACAAACCCACTAGGTTGTACTGTATACGACAAAAGCATTATACATTAAACTTTTTTTAAATACTACAGAAATCTAGGAGTTGATTTTTTATAGTTGTAAGATATTATCACATGACAAACCCACTGGGTTGTACTGTATACGACAAAAGCATTATACAATAAACTTTTTTTAAATACTACAGAAATCTAGGAGTTGATTTTTTATAGTTGTAAGATATTATCACATGACAAACCCACTGGGTTGTACTGTATACGACAAAAGCATTATACAATAAACTTTTTTTAAATACTACAGAAATCTACGAGTTGATTTTTTATAGTTGTAAGATATTATCACATGACAAACCCACTGGGTTGTACTGTATACGACAAAAGCATTATACAATAAACTTTTTTTAAATACTACAGAAATCTAGGAGTTGATTTTTTCCGTTTAATGGCATGATTTTATTCAATAATTTTATTTTTTTAGGCGGTCAACCTGTGGCATGTACAGTTTCAGAGTTTTTGTAACGTTTCTGTATTGTTAAAAACATTATTTTATAAAACGGTACTTATACTAGTATGTTTTATAAAACATTCGCGAAGTTAATTATCAACTGCTTCTATAAACACGTTTTATATTAATTTTCTAAGTAAAATATCGCATTAAAGAAAACCATACCGCCCCGATACATCACCTGATAGCTGATATCAAAACTTATTTAATTATTATAACGTATGCCTTACTTTATTTACAAAAGGCTAAAAATACTACGGCATCTGTTATTAGAACTCAGAACTATTGTTATTATTGTCGAAAATAATCTGCTTGTTAAACGATATCTATTTTTAGATAATACATTTATTGTTTTACTTAGGACGAATTTAAGAGCGTTTCGGTTAGATCTGGGTAATTATTATTAAAAATTAATTATTCGTTTTTCTTGCTGTCGAGTAATGTTTTATGATACTTTTAATGGATTCGCGTTGAATTGAATTCTCTACAATGGCAAATAAAAAATGTGTATTTTTTTAATTTAAGATTGTTTACACCATTAAGATTGACTGGAAGTAACAAAAATACGCTGATAAATCCACAAAATTGAATCCCTCAAAACAGTCCACGTGAAAAAAGAATTTATATTTCTTATATTTTATGGCATCTGATTTTAATCCTTACTATTAAGTTTTCTTTCATGTATAAAAATATCGGGGTTCCGGCGTCTTACCAACTAGGCTATGGAGGTCGCTATAACATATATTGTTTAGTGTTCATTTAACATCGTATATTTTGATGAGACCTCTCAAAAAAAGTTGGTTCTAAGTGCTTCCTAAATAATGGTTCACCTACCAAACAGAATAATGTCGATAGATTTCCTTTGCTTAAAGAAAGTTTTTTCATAAGAACTGTTTAACATGTGGGTTATGCAATCGAGTTAAAAAAAAAACAATCGTAAAAAACGGATAAACCTTATTTATACAACACTTATGTCTTATTCAAACAAATGATGTCACAAAGATATTTATCTTGGTGCATTTTATTCAAATATATTGAGAAATTACGCCAGCACGGTTTCTTTTTGTTTTCGCTATTTGTGAATTGAAAAACTTATATGACCTGTTTGCTTGATTCATACGTACAACTTATAATACATTTTAGGATTTTTTAAGTCATAAAATCTAAGTTCTATTAATGAATTAAGTAAATCAATTAAACCAGATATTTTTATTATCTGAAGAATATACAGGTATAAATATGATGTAACACCTATAGAAACATTTATTACACAAGGTAACGAGCTTAATTCCCGTTAAAGCCCAGATTTTACTAAAAAATTCAATGTGACTTTTATTTCAGATATTTAAACGCCTTTTTGGTTAGTTGGAATATACTGCAAAATGGCATTAAGCCCACTAGATTGTGCTGTATATAGTATAACATAATTTTTTAACATACAAGAACAAAACGATATAAAATTAAATGTTGTACCCATTATTTGTAAAGAGGCATTTTTGTCTTATTAAATATTTACAAACCATCTTACCATTCCCCTTTTGGGATGGGCAGAGATGATGTAGCGCTAGACTTTTCCATCTCGCTACATCTTTTTTGCATCTTCTGCATCCATGCATTCTTATACAACTCCTAAAAATTGTGAAAGGTGTGCATCGTGATTGAAAGGTCCCTCTCTCTTCTTTACTTATCCCAATGTTTGTATGGATAGTATTGAAAATAAAATAAAAAAGTTATCATTAATTTACACTAAAAATGAAGTCACTTGATTCATAAATTTCAATGATAACATTAACTGAGTTATTATTTTTCGGTATTAGGTTCAAATTAAGTGTTATTATTCATAATACATCGATATTAGTGAGAGACAATACTTCAAACCACTTGGCCATATGCCCCTGCCAACATCTGCTCCAAACCTCATAAACATTTATATTTAAAAACATCCCCATGGGCGTGAAAGGGTTTAAGATAATAAGGGACTAATAGTTATAGAGAAAATAAAGCAGAAACTTTGCATACACGTGCTTGTTTTATAATTTTAATCAAATTTAAAATTTCCACAAAAATGGAGTATTATTATTTTAATATCATAAACATACCATCACGCCATTTTCATATCGGGGTAGACAGAGTTGAAGACTTTCCTATCTCGACACGCATCATTTGCCTCTTCTACATCCATGCACTTTCTCACACACTTTTACTTGGTCCAACGATACTTTTCTTAGTCTTCCTCTGTTCATGTTTTCCAATAACATTTGCACGGTATACTATATTTTTTTGATTGGTTTTTCTTCATTCATTTATTCGACATGTCCGAACTATCTTCAGTGCTTTTTTCATCTTACTCGACATATTAGCCACTATCTCTGAGTGATTTTTTCATCTTACTCAACATATTAGCTTTAAGTCACATTCATCCCTAATCACGTATTCGGTCATGTATTGTTTTTCATGTAGTCTTCTAAGTGCACGCATTTTTACAAGATTTATTCAGCTACTTTCAGTCTTTTTCTACGCCCACGTTTCACTCCCATACATTAAAGTATGTACTTTGATACTGTTGTGGACTATCATCTTATCTTATCTAAATAAAACATTGACTAAATTAATATTATATATTATATGAGTATTGCCTACCTCAGAAGACCATACAACTTTGTACTATATGATGGTAATCCTATGTGATCGAAAAAGATTGTCAGATGATAAAAGTCTGTGCGCGTCTTAGATTATTGTGTGCAAGCTGTTACACTTAAGCTATTATATATTCTTGCAAGGATATCAAAGTTCCAAGACGATCTGCTGATTAAATCTGCTGCAATCTTTTTTCAGGCAAAATACAATTTTAGTAAATCTCTAGTTTTGCTACAATTTTTCTCCAAGTCGATCGGTTTCGTCCACTCCCAGCTTCCTAAGATCCTCCTTCAAGTAATCAGAAAGCTTCCTCTTGATGTGTCAAATAGCCTTTTTCCGTATTGTTAGGCTTGCATAATGAATTTCGTTGACCGTGCCAACTGATGTCTGCTTACATGACCTATCCATATAAACTATCGCGAATGTATGACTCGAGTAATAAGTTGTAGTTCCGTTAATTTTCAAGTTTCTTAATTTGATCTCATTTTCCAGTCTCCTGCAATCTGTTTTGAATCAAGTATTTTATTCGAAGCTAGGGAACTTTTTAAATATTTGTGTGTCACGATCTACGTTTCGGACCCATATGTTACTACGAGTAAGATGATTGAGTTGTATATTCTCAGTTTGATATTTCGAAACAGAATCTTACAGCTAAACAGTTTATGAAGTGCTGCTATCGCTCTGGTTTTTTTCAAGATGTTCATACCTTCCTCAGTTTTGTTGTTGATTACGATATGCTCTTTCATGTCAAATAACAATGCCTAGTATTTTTAAAATTTTCAGGATTCAGGTATTTAAGCGCCGATTGTAAGTATCGATCGATGGTGTTAAATTAGGTGATATATTTATTCGCTCAAAAATATGTGTGAATGAATAATTTGGTTCCGGTTCTATAAAGTTATGCAAAGGGTATATCAAAATACTGAAAATCATCATGACAGTGGTCAATATCTGATAAAAGTGCATACTGTTAAAGAAATAATAATAATATATAAATTTCGGTAACATTTCTCAATATTTAAAAGCAACAACTTTATATTAGCTGTAAATTGACGACATCCGTGGCCTAGTTGGTAAGACGCCAATCTCCCAAACCGGATGTTGCCGGTTCAAATCCTGCTGGAACCCAGATTTTTTTTAAAAGGATTGCAGTCTGTTTATCACTTAAAGCCTCTTGAATATCTAACTGTTAACCCTGTAGATATATAAAATATAATATAAATAAATATATTCAAATAATACATAGAAAAATTATCTAAAATTATATCCTTTGAATAAAACCCAGTAGATATTTATTTGGGGTTGATTTTCTTTCTTTTAGATTAATTTTATTAAGAATATGAATTAGAACATCTTTCCTATTATGTTGTTTATAGTTAAGGCATTAACGTTGTGGAGGTTTAAAGATATTGTAATATATTTTTATTAAACGCTGTTTATTCCACTTTTTTGTAACGGTATAACCCTACCGGTTTCAAGGCTTTCACCTCATCTTTAGGGGAGCACAAACAAGACTAAATTCTGTTCGAACTGGTACCGATATACACGCTTCAACCGTTGGGGACTGAGGGGTAAGGGAGGCATGGGACGATTTCGGCCAAGAGCGGAGAGATTTTTGGGATATAACTGTTTACCAGATTTTCAGATCAACCGGTAGGGTTATACCGTTACAAAAAAGAGGAATAAACAGTGTTTAATAAAAATAAATTACAATATCTTTCCTATTAGTTGGAAGAGATTGCCAGATGGCAATAAGCCCGCCAGGTTGTACTGTATAAATACAATTAAATTTTTTTAAAACTTAAATCAGTTGAAACTTGGAATTATCTAAAATTGTCATTTTTTAAATTGGTTTTGTTATAATACATTGACTCATGTCTTTAATTTGGTGGCACAAATCATCCTTATTTGGCTTTAGAATACTGTTTAGAATAACATTTTGTATGCATATAAATATGTCACAAAAATAAAAAAAATTGTCTGGAAAAGGGCAAAAAAAATTGAATATCAATCTCGTTTTTATTCATTAACTTTTTAAGGCTATTTTAATTTATAATGTTGGCAATGATGATGTGAAGTGTGCGGGATTTCATTTTGAATAATATATCATTAGTAGTATGTAAATCACGTTTCAATACAAAAGTACTAGTTGGTGATTTTGATAAAGTGTTTATGGGTCAACTACACAAAAGTTCACGTACTGGAAATTTTATCTACTTAAAAATTAAATAGTTAAACCAATATTTGTTTTTATGTTATTATTTTTTCGTTTTGTTGTTACCTGTTTGTTAATATGAACTAAAATATTATGAGCCGTTAGGGTCAGATAAATTACTTTTTTTAAGAAAAATATACATTTTGTTGTGAGCATATTTCTTAAATAAAAATTTTTGACCTTGTGTGTAATGATTTTTAAATTCAATATTAAACAAAACTATCACATAATGTGGGTCTATTTCTTATCTATATGAAAAAAAAACTAGGAAAGATTTTTCTCATACTGCAAGACGGTGCTGAGAATATATATTTATTTATATAAATAAATGATGCAATGTACCTTTTAACAGCAAGATAGTCAGTATTCAGCACATTAAGTAGAACAAAATATATAAAATTTAAAAAAAATTAACAATTACAAAAAAAAATATAAGAACGAAACAGGCACAACCGTACAAAATCGAATGTTACCAAAACAATACGGAGCCGTCAGGCGTACAGCCTGCACTGCGCCACACCAGGCGTCACTCTTGACATCAGTGCGAAAGGGATATTGTTACAAATGCAAATAAACATAAAACAAAATGTGTATACCTCAAACACAATAATGGGCTAACACTACAATACTCAATATCTCAAGACTTCAGTGTGTAATATTTAAGCAAGTGGAACAAAAAATAAAGTAAATATACCAATAGTTGAAAACAAAATATAAATTTAAAATAAATTATTACGGACGGAATCAAAAAGGTGCAATTTCACTCATTTCCTTCAACACGGAGAAAAAACTAGGTAAAAAAAGCTGCAGTTATCGGTTAAAACCCCGTTATAAAAAGTTCTTCAACAGTCGTCGTGGGGCAAGCGGGATTTAATTACAAAGTTTTAATATTCGGAAGTGCCCTTTCTGGGACTCCTTATTAATCAAAAAACTAACTATAAAAACGTACGAGACTGTAGCGTACTCATTTCCGATTCTGTGTAATAATTTGTAAATTCGGATTACATTACAGTCCTCAATGCATCGGCTTGCTTTAAATATTTTAATATCATCCACAAAAACCAAACATTAAAGTCCACCGAAACACGTAGATACTCGTATTATTATATTATATATATTGTTGACGAACAAATTCAACGTATATTCACTGTCTCGGTCCCAAGTGAGTATATTCACTGGCTCAAATATATCCTCATTACAAGTTATTCCACAAAATTGTGATATTCTAAAGATTTTATCTTTCGAGCAAAAAGAGTAATTAAAAATAAACTTAATAATTTTAAAGTTTTTATCACGAACTTTTGGAGTATTTATAAATTTCATATTAAAATATTCGTAAGTTTTAAATTAAATTCTATAATAAATTTTAATAAATATTATTTCAAGTGTAGCAAAAATATTATCATTTTCTGTAGCTAAGAAGTTCAGTAGAAGAATGAATATTGAGTATGAAATAATATACACATTAAGATTTTTTAACTCTCAAATAAGATTCGTTTTATAAAGCATGAGAAGAAATTCAAGTTGAAATGAAAATGAGTAGTTTAATATTTCTCTACATCTTTTTCAGACCCTTTTCTGTTATTGGTTATGAAACAAGAATTTAATTAAAATATTTTAGCATTTGCATCGGACGTATGCGTCACCTAAAATATGATTAGTGTATATTTTCTTGTTTGTTTGATATTTAAAGATGTATTGTTTGATGTACTTGCTGTGTACCTATTGTAATGAAATGTTCCTTATGCGTGGCCTTCGCGAGAGCTACTATCAAAAGTCGGCAGGCCCATGCAATCGAAAACGTGCGAGATACGTAGTATCTCGCAAGCCATGACGGCATACACGGGCAAAAATAGGATGAGCGATTGGCCGCACACAATGAGCGCAAAAAATACATTCTTAATTTCTCGAACGTCAACTGTGTTTTACTTACGACCAACTTCTACCTGCTAAAGAGGAATCTCTTCACCCTGCTACCTTTCACCGGGAAAGCACAAAGTGAACCGAAGTTTCCGAGTATTGAGCGACAGCCATTCACCTATTCTAGTCTTTGTACCGGTGCCGTACATCTAATAAAATTTAAAATACTTAATATTAAATTTTTAAAAAACATATTAGGTTGCAATAGATATATAAGTATTCGTAATATTTTTATATATTTTGATTTAAAAAAGACACAAGTTCCCCACAAATGTTGATTTTAATACTAGAAAGTAAGACAAAAAAAATGTAAAAAGGGACCCAATAGGGCCTGGGGTTTATTGCGCTCCCGTTGTTTTGTATCCCCCCTCTGCTGCCACGCATTTATTACAATATTACTAAGCCCTACTACGAATTAGAACAAAAAATATTATAACGTATTTTATGGATTAATAAACACAATACGTACCTGCGGGCGTAGATTTATGGTTATTTTGAAGTATTTCACTCAAAGGTGCATACAATTTTGATTTTAATATTAATTTTATGCATTTTGGCCGTTTAAACGGATCATCAAAATATTTTTAAGAATCATAATTTTCGTTTTTTATATTTTTTTCGTAATTACATTTTAATTTGAGGTTTCCTCCTTTTGTCCTGTTTGAGAATTTATAAAATAATACATGGGTCAATCATCTGTTGATGTTGTATTTTCACTAAACCTTGACTTTTGTTTTTAAAAAATCGTTCATTCTTCTTTGTAAAGCCTTTGCACTTCGGAAGGCAATCATCATGACTATCCTGAGCTATATATTGTTTATAGCTAAGGCATTAACGTTGTAGAGGTTTAAAGACATTGTTTTTGTTTATTCCACTTTTTGTAACGGTATAACCCTACCGGTTTCAAGGCTTTCACCTCATCTTCAGGGGAGCACAAACAAGACTGAATTCTGTTCAAACTGGTACCGATATACCATACACGCTTTTAAAGGTTGGAGACATTTGGGTTGGGGACTGAGGACTGAGGGAGGCACAGGACGATCAGGGCCAGCAGCGGAGAGATTTTTGGGATATCTTGGTTTACCAGATGGCTAATCATTGCCAACGTGAAAACCATACTTGTTCTATCGATGATACCAAATTCTTGCATATCAGTAGTAACGGAAATAAATTTGACAGTCCCTAGAAAAAGTCATCGAGGCGAACATCTGATAAACACATATATCACAAAAATCTCTCCGCTGCTGTCCGAGATCGTCCCATGCCTCCCTCAGCCCTCAGTCTCCCACCCAAATGTCCCCAACCGTTAAAATCGTGTTCCATATATCGGTACCAGTTCGAACAGAATTCAGTCTTGTTTGGGCTCCCCTGAAGATGAGGTGAAAGCCTTGAAACCGGTAGGGTTACAAAAAGTGGAATAAACAGTGTTTGATAAAACAAATTACAATATCCTGAGCTTTGAGGCAACAAATCTGACTAAAGATACCGTATTTCATCGAAATCACACCAGCAAGTTCTTTGATCAGAAGATGCGTTTTAAAATTAAATTTAAGAAAAGGACAATCTTACATATATAGAGACATTTAGATAGCAAAATCTCTTCTCGCACTACCATAAATTGTTGAAAGTACTCATATTTATCTCCTCGTAATATATATCCAAAGTACTCTAATTTGTTTTTTATTATATCAGATCGTTCAATACTTATCTGTCTTTATTCATTCGTTTCAAGAGGTCATGATTGTGAACTTTGTCGAATCATAATACTCTCAGCATTCATCGATAACACTACAATTCATTAACCTTCTAGTTTCTTTACGATAACCAGAGTTAGTGTTGATACTTCAACACCATATAGTCGACATCAGTGGCCTACTTAGTAAGACGCCTATCTTTCAGCTTTGAGGTTTGGGGTTCGATTCGTTGGAACACAGATTTTTTTTTTAAAGATTCCAGTCCGGCTTTCACTTAAGGCCTTTTTAACATCTTTCTTGTTGGTAAGAACGGATTGTTACATGGCAATAAGCCCACCAGATTGTACTATGTACAAACGAAAGTGTCATAAAAAAGTCAGGAAATTACGTAACAAAAAAATCACACATGAGCACATAAGTCAATATTGTAATCTTTGTTGTAGAGGAAATTATGTTTATAAAGAAACAACCCCACTGGTGTACGCGTTAAAGCATATATGATTTTCAACACTTGCTTCGAGATAGTTTAACTAGATTCAAGTAAGCTCCGAACTTGACACTAGAATTTTGAGATTCAGCAAACGCTTACCAGCATTGTCACTTACCATGTGGTTCTTTAATAATAAGAACCTGTCAATAGCTCACTAAATTATGATTTGTTATTTAGATGTATCCACTCGCACACATTCACATAACACTTTGTTTTATCTAGATCTTGAAACGAATTTAAAGATTCAGCAAATACACCCCAGAATCACGATTTACTATATGGAGCTTTTATGATAAGAACACTGTGAAAATGCACTAAATTAAGTTGTTTTGGATGTATCCACCTGCATACATTTACAATACACTTCCGTTTTAAATATTGCAACCTGGCGATTTTGTTGTTGCACCAACGTTAAATAGGCCTTATTAGAAAACTAGACTGAAAGCTTTTTTAGAATATTTGGGTACAAACGAAAAATAAGCCCGCAACCTACTGGATGGAAAAAGATTTTCCGTCAACCCCATTATTTCTTGTACAGTGTTTTAGATATACTTACTCGTACTATTTTATGGAATTTAAAATAACAAAAAGTTACCAAAAAGTTCAAACTCAGAACATTGTTAATAACGTAAAACAAATATTCTACCACCAGATTATAAAGCCCAACTAATTAAAACATCGTATACAGAGTCTTTCGCATGAAGTAACACAAAGCTACTTAGCGAAATTAATTCCAGTCAGTGTACGGCAGCTGCAGTGAAGGGGTTAAGGGGTATATAGCAGGGGGGCATCATTAATTGTAATTTTTTTTCATTTGCCACTTTAACCCCTTTGTCGCTGCCCGACCGACCGTCGAATGATTCGCACACACGAGAGTGTCCTTTGACAGATGTCATCTTTTGTAGATGACGGTTTTTGTGACAACTGGTTTGATGGATTTTTGTATCTTGTGTGTGTGTGTTTGGGTACTATGACGTTAATTGCAAGTTTGAAGCTGGTGTAGGAATTATGTGAAAGAAATTTACGAATATTTTTTTGTATCTTGTGTGTGTGTGTTTAGGTACTATGACGTTAATTGCAAGTTTGAAGCCGGTGTAGGAATTATGTGAAAGAAATTTACGAATATTTTTTGTATCATGTGTGTGTGTGTTTAGGTACTATGACGTTAATTGCAAGTTTGAAGCCGGTGTAGGAATTATGTGAAAGAAATTTACGAATATTTTTTGTATCATGTGTGTGTGTGTTTAGGTACTATGACGTTAATTGCAAGTTTGAAGCCGGTGTAGGAATTATGTGAAAGAAATTTACGAATATTTTTGTATCATGTGTGTGTGTGTTTAGGTACTATGACGTTAATTGCAAGTTTGAAGCCGGTGTAGGAATTATGTGAAAGAAATTTACGAATATTTTTTGTATCATGTGTGTGTGTGTTTAGGTACTATGACGTTAATTGCAAGTTTGAAGCCGGTGTAGGAATTATGTGAAAGAAATTTACGAATATTTTTTGTATCATGTGTGTGTGTGTTTAGGTACGAGTACTATGACGTTAATTGCAAGTTTGAAGCCGGTGTAGGAATTATATGAAAGAAATTTACGAATATTTTTTTATATTTTCTTTTTTTCTTTATATATGCAATATAATTCGGTATAACCGGTATCATTATCAAAATAAAATATAAACATATAATACATATCATCACGTTATCTCCCGATTAGGGTAAGCAGAGAGGAGAGAGCCTGACTTTTCTATCGCGACAAAAATCTTTTGCCTCTTCTCCATAGATACACCTAATGTAGCTCCTACAATTTTTCTGACTTTTATATTTCATTTTTTACAAACACTTGATCCTACCAGTCTTTTATTATCTACGTGTACTATACCACACATTTCACTCATATTTGCACTATATACAATATTTTAATTGTTTTGTTAAGCTTTCTCTTCATTTGTTCATTCCATGTGTTACAATATACAATATTTTAATTGTTTTGTTAAGCTTTCTCTTCATTTGTTCATTCCATGTGTTTTATTTATTTAACACTTTTCTTGCAAATACAATCTGGCGGGCTTATTGTCAGGCGGCAATCTCTTCCAACCAACCAGACAAAAGTAAATGAAGCAAGTTACGTGGTTGCATAAATCATTCAAATGATTATCCATCCCCACGAAATCCATAAACACATATGTTACGTGAGCGTATGCCCACGAACCCCACAAAGACGGACAATCACCCGAACATTATTTTTCATATAAAGTGAGATATCATAAATTAAAAGAAAAGGAAGGGATGATATTTTACTAACTAGAAACAAAGTTTTTTCAGTCGCTTCTTAAAGCATGCCAAGGACGGAGCGAGTCTTATATTGGTTTGTAACTGATTCCAAAGTCTCACTGCATGGACAGTAAAGGACGACGTAAAAAAAGAGGACTGGTGAACTGGAAAGGCCAATAAACAATCTCTGTTTGAGCGCAGCGCTAATCCATGATTGGAAAGACGCTGCAAATTTTCGGCGAGATAAGAGGGGGGGGGCGGGACAGTTAAGGATATTAAACAATAGAGACAGTATGTGAATTTGACGTCTATTTCTAACATTCAACCAGTCCAATGCCTTCTGGTAAGAAGTTATATGATCCTACTTTCATAGGTTTAAAATAAATCTTAGACAAAGATTTTGAAGACGCTGTAATTTGTCCAGCTGTTCTTCTGTAACATCATGTGTTTAGACCAGAGGTTCCCAACCCCGTGCCCGCGGGCACCATGGCGCCCGCGGAACGATTCGTATGTGCCCGCCACTATTCGACAGAGACATAATTTTTTCATAAACATTAATTAAAAATATGACATATTTTTATTTATTTGTTAGAGTTTTAATTTTTTTGAGTGCCTAGGTTTATTAAATACGTTCGTATGTTTGCGATATTGTATGAATGAGTGGTTCCTTTGCTGACAGTACTTGTCGCAACTTGTCTAGCGGCGATCCAGACTGCACTCTTCACGCTAGCCTGGAACGGGGAGTGCTATTTGCACATCACTCCTTGTACACGAAGAAAACCCGAAGTGAACGAACGCCACGAACTGAGCCGATGAACGCCGAAGGTGCCAAAATACATGGCACATTACTCTGACAGCTCTGTCTGTCAGTGAAAGCAATAAGCATGGCCCCGACAGCCAAACTGACAGTAGTCACGGGCTCGTACCGTCCCGATTGCTTCGGCGATCATCGGCTCACTTCGGGTTTTCGGCGTGTACAAGGAGTGATGTGCAAATAGCATTCCCCGCCTGGAACAGCGTTGTTGTCATTGTGATTGCGATTGCTGCCCCGTTCGGGTCGCGACAGTTAGCTAGGAGAAATCTTCGTCTGACGAAACACGAATTAGGAGTTTTGATATTCCTAAAAGCGAGGTGCGTAATCTATTATATTAATAAGCGATAACCTATTATGATTGTGGGGATAGTTATAGTCCTTGTTATAATACATTTATGCATATAATGTAGAACAGACGTGCGCTATAACATTGATATTATATTGTAGTTCAATTACTAAAATGAGTGGACCGAGTAAAAGACAACGAACCTATAATTTTAACACTGACTGGGAGGAATCATATTATTTCGTTAATTTGAAAAATAAATGCGTTTGTTTGTTGTGTAATAGTAGTATTGCAGTGCCGAAAAAACATAATGTTGAACGACACTTTCAGACAATTCATGCCACTTTTGATGTGAATTATCCACTTAAATCTGAAAGAAAAAAATATGTCAACTAAAATCGCGTCTAACTGCACAACAGACTGTTTTCACGAGACATGTGGAAAATTCTAAAAAGGCCACCATTGATTCTTTCAAAATTTCTCACATGCTCGCAAAAAAGAAGAAACCTTTCATTGATGGTGAGTTGTTTAAAGAACTATTTTTGACTGATGCCGATTGTTTGTTTGATGGATTTTCTAACAAACGTGAAATTGTCTCAGCAATACAAGATTTACAATTGTCAAATAACACCGTCACAAGAAGAATACATGCAATTTCAACAGACATACAAACTCAGTTAAAGACTGACTTGGAAATATGTGACTGGTTCTCGCTACAATTTGACGAGTCAACAGATATATCAGACACCGCACAGTTAGCAGTTATGGTGAGAATGGTATTTAGTCACTTCACAGTAAAAGAGGATATGTTGCAAATATTACCTATGAAAGGACAGCCAAGGGGTGAGGATACACAAAACATACGCCAAGTCAATAAATATGCCTTTGCACAAGCTACCGATGTACCGACATAACCACCGATGGGGCACCAGCAATGGTAGGTAAAAACAAAGGATTTATTACCCTCTGCAAGAAGGATGAATCATTTTCAAACTTTATGCCCTACCACTGTATTATCCACTAGGAAGCTCTGTGTTGTAAAATATTGCCACTTGAACACGTTATGAAAATAGTTACAAAAATAATCAATTCTATTCGAGCAGCTCGTTTGCAACACCGACTTTTCAAGGCCCTGTTAGAAGATACTGAAGATAAAGAACATGATCTTATTCTGCATACTGAACTGAGTACGTTGGCTCAGTAAAGGAAACATTTATAAAGGATAAAAAGGAAAATGATGATGAACTAGCTGACTCTCGCTGGCTGATTGATTTGGGATTTCTCACAGACATCATGGAAAAATTGGGAAAGACAAAAACATAGCTGAAATGATAAGCTCTGTAAAGTCATTTAAAGCTAAATTGGATTTGTTGATATCACATCTGCAGATCAATTCTCATTTCCCACATATGAAGAAAATGCTAGGTAACAATCAATTAAACGGGTCATTATTTATTAAGCATCTTCAAGTGTTAAAAAAACAGTTTGAAGAGAGATTTTTGCAGTTTACACATATCGAGCCAATTGTTTCCTTCTGTATATCAATCCCTTTACTTGCCAAATAAATGTAATGGAAATGGCCGCATGTATTGCAGATTTTGTTCAAGGTAAGACAGAAGAACTAGAGATAGAAATTTTAGACCTTAAGAATGATATTTTGCTAAGATCCTTAATATCAGAGGACTTTTGGAATACAGTGGACAGAGAAAAGTTCCCATTTTTGAAAAAAGCGGCATATAAAATTTAATAATTTTTCAGTTCGACATATTTATGCGAATCATTGTTTTCAAACATGAACTGAATAAAATCAAGATATAGATCTCGACTCACCGATGAGCATCTTTATGATTGTTTGCTAACAGGATTATCTGCTATCGTCATACTCTCCTAATTATGAGTATGAGGCACTGGCCAATGATATGCAATGCCAAAGATCACATTGACATATTGATATTATATTTTTTTATAAAATGTTTTCTTTGTATTTGTGTTTTTTGTTTACTTTGTTTACGTTTTGTAAATACATTTCTCTGTGTGTATGGATTTTGAATAATAATATTATTATTTTGAAACATTTTTGTTTATTATTTATTAATAAATTATGAATATAAGAAAATAAATCACGGGAAAATGAGAAGTTATGGAAGGAGTTTGTCGATTAAAAATAGGTGGTGCCCGCCACCCTACCGATATTTTAGAATGTGCTCAAGAGTACAAAAAGGTTGGGAACCCCTGGTTTAGACCATCTCAGAGTGCTCGTCTTCATCTTCCTCAAGACTCAATCAGCCTTAAGTTTACATTAATCTCTAATCACTTCATTCCGATCATCGATTCCTTCAAAATATTTTTTTGTATAAAAAACAATTTATCACTTACACAAAGTACTACTGTTTTTTTGGTTTGGTTTTAATATAAGTTATTACCCATAAATAATGAAGGAAGTAAATCATTTTATTTTTCAATAAGATGCTGCACTTGTCCTTGTGCTGCTTCATGTTGTCGTTGTGTTGCTGCTTCTCTCGAGTCTCGCTTGCTCGTGGTGATTGACACGATCGCATCTTCCTTCCAGCTCTTTTTGCAGCCACCTTATCATTTGCAGCCATAATAATAAGCCTGATATACTTTATACTAAAATTTTATCTTGCTGAAACAAAAAAAAAAAACATTTTTAGGTTATTTTTAATAAATGGTGAGTAAAATCTGTTTCCGGAATAAAACTGCCAATCTTTAATAATGTAGAATTTGAAAGAAACGAAATTCAGAATGGATTATCTTTTATATTGACTGAAAACTTTATATAAACCATGATATTAATGAGGATTATTTGTTCGTTGTTCGATTTCCGTTGTAAATCAATTCATTTTAAAATAGGCATGAGTCTGATTTTTATTTAATGCCCCTTGAATATTTTTCTAGTCGGTTGGAAGAGGCTTGCCATATAGCCAAAATTCGTCAAGTTTTACTGTGTACAATTTTCATAGTACACAGTAAAACCTGGGCAATAAGAGAACTACATATACGAATATATACTCCACCTTAAGCCAAATTTGTATTTTTAAGTCTAAGTGTTTTAGCAGTACGACTTCTCTTAAAAAGCTTTTTCCTTATCGCTTGGCTTCCTAAGGTAACACAAACATTTGCAGATACGAGGAAGTACTTGATGGCCGCAGCCGCCACCTTCTTCTCTTATACTCAATTTATAAACGAGTATAATAAGTTTTAATAAATTTTTTTGGTAGTTTTTTTACCTGTAATAATAGTACTTCGAATCCAGGGTTGAGCTCGTTTAAAAAGAGGCTTTCTCAACGGCGCTATATAAGTTATCATATTGTAATTTGTTTTATCAAACACTGTTTATTCCACTTTTTGTGAGAAAGCCCCTTTTTAAACGAGCTCTAATCCTGGATTCGAAGTACTATTATTAACAAGTAAAAAAACTACCAAAAATATATTAAAATTGATTATACTCGTTTATAAATTGAGTATAAGGGTAAGAAGGTGGCGGCTGCGGCCATTAAGTACTTACCCGTATCTGCAAATGTTTGTGTTCCCTTCAGAGGTCAAACGATAAGGAAAAAGCTTTTTAAATTAATACAAAAAGTGGAATAAACAGTGTTTGATAAAACAAATTAAAATGTCTTCAAACCTCCACAACGTTAATGCCTTAACTTTAAACAAAATATAAATTATCCTTTTATCATTATCATTTTTAAGTATTACAAAAAAACAATTATCGAAATTTTTTTACTCAGATTAAAACATAAAAAATATTTTTTTTAACATAAAACATATCCGAGTCCTCCGTGTCCCTTAGTGTTATGTAACCTCGTACCAAACATATCCGAGTCCTCCGTGTACCTCAGTGTTATGTAACCTCGTACCAAACTCATTTGAATTAAGGTATTCTATACATCATTATATTTTTGACGATCCATCGCAATCGCTTCTACATCCATACTCCTCATGAGATTTATCTGACTTTAAACATTTTCTTCTTTCAAAATATTATTAATTTGATCTAACCAAGTTTTCTTTGGTCTTCCTCTTCCACACTTCCCCCCCACATTTGCACTGTATATTTGTATTTCTTCATTCATTTGTTCTATAGGTACACGTCCAACATTTTTACCGATAGACAAATATAACCACCTTGTGTCTAATAAAGGGTTAAGTACGATTGTGTTTTAACCCTTTGTATACCATTACACAGGCACGTGTCCTTTTTTGTACCCGCCGTGTTGTTAACCCTTCCACAATACTAATAATAATAATTAATCGAGATTTTGAGATTAACCCCATCGGCAATGATGGCCATTAGTATAACAGATTGAAAGGGAGAGAGGCGGTAGTGAGGGCATGGAGATGCATAATTACGATGTCATTGTTTAGATTCTGTTCGCAGTCATTTGTTTCGACTGCGGAGGGTTATGACAGATTTAAGTAGTGTTATAGCAGTTGAAGGGTTAAACATTTGTTGAAGGTGGATAAAAGATGTCTCTAATGTATGTATATAGTTATATACTGTGTTCAAAGAATGAAAAACATATTTTTTGTATTCATTTGATAATGTAACCATTGATACACACATTGACCAAAAGCTATACCCATGTGCAAACTTATTACTTAATAATTAAAGGACTTATCTAATTTCTATGAACCAAATTAGAATATGCATGTACAGTTTGGGTTCCTCATCAGCTCAAATATAAAAACAATATAGAACAAATACAAAAAAAATCCTCAGATATAAGTGGTACAGAACAAAGGGCGATTGCCCAAAATATGCTCACAATGTCGAACTTCTCACGGTGTGTATAGAAGCCTCGGAACAAGAAGGCAAGAATCCATTGCGATATTCCTACTTAAGGTTTTTCAAGGTGGCTTTAACTGTCCCGCGATTCTAGAAGCACTAAGTTCATGAACTTAATAAATATAGCTGTGCAAGGAATCACCCACTGTTCTACATACCAACTTACAGAACGAATATCATGGCTAAAAACGTAGTCACGCGTGGTATAGAGATATTGAACCAACTGAATGACACTGTTGATATATTCTCGGTACCGCCTAGCAGTATGAGAAGAATCTTGGCTGATATTCTTCCTAACGAATAAGCTAATGCTAGAATCAGACCCTCTTTGCGTAACAGAAGAAATTCGTGCAAAGTGGATAAAAAAAAGTTATAATATAACTGTAGGGTGTTTTTTTTTTGGTGTGATAGGATTTAAAAATAAATAAAACACATATAAATTTTTTAAAGGTTTAATTTGAAAGAATATTTCATGCCGTTTATAATTTAAACAAGATGTCGTTCAAATGGCTTCCACGGCTTCTTTTGCACTGGTCAATTCGATAACGCCAATTTTTGATGACTCGGTGGATCATTTCCGTCTGCATGGCGCCAATAACACGACAAATGTTGGCCTCAAGTTCATCAAGAGGCATGGGTATGTTGGTGTAAACCTGTGATTTAACATAACCCCAAAGAAAATAATCCAGATGCGTTAAATCGCACGATCTTGGCGGCCAATTCAAAATCCACCCAAAAACACCTTTATAAGCTAACTTAATTTCAATTTCCTAACTTAATGTAATTTAAATTGTTTGATAATCATAATATTTAAAAATTCTTATAAATAGTTTAGTGTTGATTAGAATTAAATCTGGTTTACAATTGTTATAAATCATAATTTTAATACAAATTTTAAAATTGTTATACATATAGTCAACTATGTCTTTGAATTTGTATAGCACTATTTCATTTGACAGGTTATAAACAACATCGAATTATGAATTTATTTTTATTTCTTCATGTAACACTTTCATGTAAATACATCTGGTAGAATTATTGCTTTAAGGTAATTTCTTCCAATCAATCAGATTTGGTTTCAAAATCATCATCCATATCCTGAATCATGTTTTAGACTTGTCAAATTAAAATAATATATGGGCTTTAATATAAAATAATATATGGGATTTAATATAAAGTAATATATGGGCTTTAATATAAAATAATATATGGGCTTTAATATAAAGTAATATATGGGCTTTAATATAAAAAATTAAAGCAAATGTAAAAATTCAAGGAAAATAAGAACAATAATTAGACTTCTACAATATAAGAGTTAGATGTCCCTTTCTAAGATGTTTCTTGTTTCATACATTTCCTTCTTTCTAAATATCATTAAATTGATCCAATCACTTTACCATGCCTTTAATTCACATGTGCAGTGTATAGTTCCATCTTTGGTGTATGGAATTGAAACATCTACTTGAAAAATACTGAATATAGCCGAATAAATATTATAGAAGAATACATGTGGTGAAATGTATGATAGAACACAGAAAAAAGTGATTAAGCGTGAATGTAGTGTTGAATAAGTGGAAGAATAACACTCTTAGATAGTTTGGGCATGTAAAACGAATGCATTAATAAAGAATAAAAAAATAATTGTAATTTGTTTGGTCAAACACTGTTCATTCTACTTAATATTACGGTGTAACCCTACATGTTTCAAGATTTCCACGTCATCGTAGGAAAACACAAACAATACTTGTTTGTGCTCCCCTGATGATCAGATGAAAACCTTGAAGCCGGTAGGGTTATACCGTTATATTAAGTGGAATGAACAGTGTTTAACTAAACAGATTACAGCGTCTTTAAACCTCAGCAGTGTTAACGTCTTAAATATAAATAATATACTAAAAAACATATTTAAAGGTTTTAATGATTGAATTTGACCGTACACTATTAAAATAAATAAATTTGGAACAAACAAAATATGTAAAAGGAAACCACTTCAAACAGCATATTCACTGAAACAACAACAAAATTATTTGTCTGTGCTTCCCTGATGAAAGTGAAAACCTTGAAATCGGTAGGGGTATACTGTTATATTAAGTGCAATAAACAGTGTTTAATTTAGCAAATTATAGCGTCTCTAAACATCTTTAGTGTTAACGGCTTAACTATAAATAATGTACAATACTAAAAAGCAAATATACATATTTAAATGTTTTTATTATAAAAATCGACCGTACACTGTTTAAATAAATAAATAAATAAATTAAAAATCCTTTAAACAACGTATTCACTGGAACTACAATAAAATCTAAAAGTGTTTAACAATCGTGCCAATCGGCTTGAGGACTTCACTCAAACAAAACAAATAAAATCACTCCCAACAAAAGTTTAATTGTCGTTGTCAACGATCGCATTCCGAAGGGCAGTACCCTACAAAACACGGAATATCATTCTCCTTAAAGGAATGTAACACGGGCTTCGTACATCTTTATTTCAACTCGAATCCCGTGAGTTTATTTTAAATCTCTGTTAACATTTATTTGCTTTGCGCTTCATTTGCATACGATCGTAAGATATGTATCAGTATTTTTTTTATTGGATATATGTTTTTTATAGTAATCGAATTAGCCTTATGTTAAAATGAATAAATTATCTATCGGGCTGGAGGTGTTTTATAAATTTATGTTGGACGTTATCTCGCCCGGGAAGTCGTTTGTTTTAATGCGGAGTTGTTGTCGAGATTAAAAATGTAACTTTGTACGCCTTTCTTGTTCTCTTCGACACCTCTGCTCATTAATGGATTAGACCAGGGGTCAGCAACCGGCGGCCCGTGGACCTAATGCGGCTCACACCTGCATTTTTTGCGGCCTACATATAGATATATTTTACTATGCTGATATTACACAAGCGGCCCATATGCAAAATTGTTTGAATACTATTTTATTACCATTACGAAATTTTCCTGTTGAGGTAAGCAGAAAAGACAGAACACCAGACTTTCCTTTCTT
The DNA here is from genome assembly GCA_949825065.1 of Odontocerum albicorne. NCBI lineage: Eukaryota > Metazoa > Arthropoda > Insecta > Trichoptera > Odontoceridae > Odontocerum > Odontocerum albicorne. The sequence goes on from OX463845.1 coordinate 8,118,052, forward strand.
GACACACATCTTTAGCCTTTTCTACATATATATCCATACTCCTTCTCATAGAATTTCTACGGTTTTAATAACTTTTTAAGTTTTCTTCTTTCAGAATATAACAAACTTGCTTTTATCATACTTTCTTTGGTCTTCCTCTTACACCCCTTTCACTCCTATTTGCACTTTATATCTGTTTTGTTAGTCTTTCTTCATTAATTGGTTCCACATGCCCAAACCATCTTAGCGTGCTCTTCTTCATCGTATTTAACACATTAGCCTTATCAATAACCCTTTATCACTTCATTATATATTCAATCGTACATTGTCACTCCATGTACTCTTCTCAATGTACGCATTTCTACACCATTTGATCGGCTCCTCTCGGTCTAGATCCATATTTTGCTTCCAAATATCAAAGTTAGCACCAAAATACTGTTGTGGACAGATCTCAGCAGATTTTGATACAGTCCGGTTCGAGTACATAGATTGATAAATGTTTTTATATTACCTATTATATATTTCTGCAAACGTGTCCTAATATTTGTCATAATGTGTATTTTTTCCACCGTATAAGCGTTTCGCAAGCACATCTCGCTTTAACGTAAATTTTAGAAGAAATATTTTTTTCTTCCAACGACTGATGCTTTTTTGCATGCTTCAACGCGACTTCAATTTTCAGATTTTCAAGTGGAATTCGAAAAGAGACCTTTAAAAAATACAGCCCTTAAATTTAACTAAGTAAGAAAAATATAAAAATAAAAATTCTTTTATATTTTCAGATTTCGTTAATAATACTTTTTTTTTGATTTAATAAAACATTTTTGTTCTTTGTCTCGTATTTTAAATAATTTTTGTATTACTTAAGATTTATATAAAAAAAATTAAACGAAAGTGTTTTTACACGCTGCCATATTAATTAAAATAAATGTTGAATGTGACCCGTTCACCTAAAAATATTGCTGACCCCTGGATTAGACAACCATTGTAGATACGCAAGAAGATAAAATTATTAAAATTGTTTACTGTGATTTAGACTTACTACGTCATGGTTTGATTTCATATTTTTTCTAAGAATTCGATCGATTTGTTTATAATACGTTAAATAAATAAAAAAAAGCTAAGCGATCAATTTAATATTTAACAACAAATAACTTCGTTAATCCACTAATTACATGAATTACTACAAGTGTAATGACTACAAGTGTTTCTACGTCATATCCCGAAGCTCTCTTTAGGCGTAATGTTCTCGGTTTGTGACGAGAACAGTGTCTATATGAGACAGGTGACATTTTACTTTACTATGGACCACCCACATCAAAATTATGTGTGATACATGTCAGGAAATATTTAATTTTTGCTAGATTAATTGAAATATGTATCACAAATATTTCTTAGAATTCGCAAAGATTAATGTAGATAAAAATGTTTAAAGAGAAATGAAATCTTTTTTGCATTCTTAGGTTATTTATTACTTTTTTTTGCTTATGGCTTTGTGTATCTCTAATGTTTCTTTCGATTCATTATGTTTATATAATTTTTGTGACATATGCAAAATTTAACCTTAATATCTTTGAAATTCTAATTTGTCTCGATTATATAGTTTGCAAATTTTGAAAAAATATTATTAAATAGATAACGCTATGATATTTTATTCTAGTGTATATGATTTTTTGTGTCATTTCAATATTTACATATTTTTATTCCAATATATAAAGGCATCCCTCGAAAAGGGATCTAATATATATGAAAAAATTAAATTTTACAGGAGGAATTAAAAAATATTCACACTTTTATTGGATGGAATTTTTCATAATAAAAGTATTATTTAGATAAACAAAAACACACTGGGCTGTTTACAAAATATTTTTATTAAAAAAAACACTAAATTAAAAAAAATACAAAAATACGTTATTTCAGCGGAAAAGGGGTCTAAATGCGAGATAATTCATTTTTTATAATCTTTTCTTTTCAATTTTGAACACGTCTCTTACATTTTCGTTGTTTATTTCTCATTCTAAGTAGTGCTGCTGTCAAAGAGACGCTCGGCGAGTCTCATCTTGGCAACTGTCAGAATTATATAGACCCCTTTGTAGGTTAAGCAACTTAACGGAGTAAATTGTGTGAAATGCATTGCTAAGAAAAATAAATAAAAAAATCTGTATAACAATATGTCGACCATTTTTTTTATAATAAAATCACTTTTTGGTCCAATCTATAATATAGACCCCTTTTCGAGGGATGTCTTCATATACGAGTATGTACAATGTACATACTTTATAATATGGAGCTTAATTAAGTTAAAGCGGGAACCTTAGCTAAATTAAATGATTGGTTTAAGATGTCCTAACTAGAAATTTCACCATATTAGAAAGAGTGGCCGGGAGACTATATATTATCTTCGTACTCATACATCGAGCCTTCAGGTGTAGTAAGTAAACTTTTTGGAAAATATCTGATAGAAAGAGTAAGAAAGACTAAAAAAAGAGTGTGGGATGCTCAGGGTGCCTTTTTAAGCGAAAAATAATACGTCGATTTGATTTCATTTTTTAGTGTGTGGAGAAAAAAAATTATGGAAAAAAAATGTATGTTGTGCATTTTTTTAATCCACTTTGCATGGATTTTTCCTGTTACACAAAGAGGGTCTGAATCTAAAGTTAGCTTATTCATTAGGAAGAATATCAGCCAGGATTCTTCTCATACTGCTAGGCGGTGCCAAGAATATATAATATATCCAAGTGTCAATTTGTGGACTTATGTCTGCGTGATAAGCAGCAAACTATGGACAATTTTGAACGAATAAGGCATGCAATATAAATTACGTCTGTGTGAAGGAACATGTGCTTGGAAGTGATATACAGAGGAAAACATGGTTGATCAAATGAATTTTGAAAGAAAGTAAAGTGAGAAGCATGAATAATAGTGTTTGTGTATGACGTGATGTATGAATGTGGAGGAGACGAAAATTCGGTGCCTGGATAGAAAATTAAGGATAAGTTTTTCTCTCTGCTGATATATACATGCATGTCCAAGTATGTATGTATTTTTAAGTTTAAGTCAGTAAGCCATGGAAGAATCACTAAGTGGCACAGAAATAGTTTTGATTTTACAATACATTGAATTTGTTAATTTAAACCGAATTTTATTAAATTTATCTTGATACCTTCATAAAATTTTTAAATAATATGAAAATAAGCCTTTTATAAAAAAAAAACTAAATATAAACAGTGCAAAATAAAAATTGAGGTATCCTCATTCAATATTAAAAAAAAACTATTGGTTCATTTTAGCACATATGTTATAAGTCCATTAATCGTTTAATCCTAGGAAAGTAACAGAGTATGGATTATGACCTAATAGTATTATGTTAAGAAGTCAATCGCCTTAACAACACTATCAAGCACCTCTTATACGATTTACATGTAAAATGTATTTAATTTATATTAAAATTACATTTAAAACCATTCAAATATCCTGTACATACCGTGAGCCCACTTTCATTTATTTTTTCATCGCATAAATTTGCCAGTCTCGTCTTGTAGACCAGTGACATCTACCGTGATGGATCTACACTAAATTAAAGAATGATTGGATCGAGAGAATGTAAATATTGGAATGGATATTGAGATGCTTTAAGTAAGAGCCCTGATGCCACGCATTCAACACGCCCAAATCTTATCAGCTGGGGAATGAAGTTCATTTAATGGTTTATAATTGAGAAGAATGTATTAAACGCCCCCGCACACGTGGCATTTAACCGTGGATTGACTGACGATTGTGAAAATTAAAGTTGAAAATCATCGGAATTTTATTTTTGTGATAAATTATAAATTAATATAACGTTGAAATATATATTTACGAATAAAATTATTATTTCGTAAAGCGATCAATAATCATCATCATGTTAGTTCATGTTCATTAATTGCTGAGTATAAACATTGCTAAATGGACTTTCAAATTGAGCGTTTTTTTTAAATTCTTGTATAAAACACAGATTACGTCGCGAACTTGCCTGGGTCTTGTGATATTTGAGAAGTGTAATGTATGACATTTATAAAAATGGAGTCGTATAGTCGTTGAATTATTTTATGTATAGTAATCTCCGGAAACGGTGGTGTTAATTGGCCACCAAGATCATGTGATCTGACACCGTTGGACTATTTTTTCTGGGGTTACGTGAAAAGCCAGGTCTATAAAAATGACCCCCAATTAATTTCTGAGCTGAAGGACGAAATTATTTGCGTTATTGGTGAGCTAGAACCGCAATTATGCCAAAATGTCATTGAAAATTTTGACAAAAGAGTGGACGTGAAAATTTTGACAAAAGAGCTGCAAGATGTGGATATTTGGCGGATATTGTTTTTTTTTTGTTTAAATGTCATACATTATACTTCAATGACCAATAAAAAGTGTTTTTGAAATCAAAGCAAATTATGTGTTTTATTCGAGAATTAAAAAAAAATTGTTAAAAAAACCGCTCAATTTGAAAGACCCTTTATTAATACAATTATTGTTAATCATCGGCCCTCCGTATTTTTTTTATTATTATTACATTAAACTTTCGTTTCATACAGTATAACCTGGTAGGTTTATTTCCATGTGACAATCTCTCACAACCAATTAAAAAGATACCGAAGAGAATTTGAGGAGAACGACAGGCTAAAAATCTTTTTGAAAAAATTAGGTATTTACGGAAATCAAACTAGCAGCCCATGGGTTGGTGAATTTATTTCCGTTAATATCCAATTGGTGTAAAAGGTGTTTTACCAACCAATCTACTCAAGTTGTCATATATTTATTATATGACAATTCTAACCTAATCTAACCTAACCCAACCAATCTACTCAAGTTGTCATATATTTATTATATGACAATTCTAACCTAATCTAACCTAACCCAACCAAGCTACTCAAGTTGTCATATATTTCTTATAAAAAAGTATGAAATAAGAACATAAAAATAGTTTCAATGTTTTACCGTGTTTTAAAGACATTATCTTTGGAATCGATCATTCTCAGATGATATAAGGATTTCTCAAATAAAACTCATTACTTTCAGACATACATACATTACGCTATTTCCTTGTTGGACTTTCCTATCATGATACACATATTTCGCTTCTTTTACATCCATACACCTTATCTTACAGCGCCTACAATTTCTCTGATATTTTATATTTGGTCGTTTCTAAATTAATTTACTTGATCCAACCACATTTTCCTTTGTCTTTCTCTACAACACCTTCCACTCACATTTACACTATGTATTTATTTTGTTAAACTTTCTTCGTTCATTTGTTCTACATGTCTAATCCATCTCAGAGTGATTGTCTTGACCATACTTAATACATCGCTCTTTAGTTCACATTCATTCCTCATCACTTCATTCTAATATATATTTTTACTGTATGTATTCTTTGTGCATGCATTTCCACGGCACTTATTCGGCTTCTTGCATTCTTTCAAACGAAAAAAAATATCCACAACCCTCACTTATAGATCAAGCAAGAAAAAAATGGATAACAACGAGAAATCTCGTATTAGATGATAAACGTTTTACCAACTAGCGTGATCCAATTTTTAAGAAATATCTTTTACTTGATAGTTCATGTCTACAGATATTTAGAGGAATAAAAAAGCTAGATGGTACTAAAAAGCTAGATAGAACTAAAAAGCTAGATGGTACTAAAAAGATCGCCGTCTTTAAATAAGACGCTTGACTTGTGTCTGGAGTTTTGAAGCTCAATAACAGATAGTGACGAAACAATATTTTTTCCATATTAAGATTTTTTAAATATTTTTATATTTAAAACAGATGTATGTAATGATCGTCCAAAAATATTAACTCTCCTGTCATTATTTTATACAACGAAATTATAGCATAAAAACAATCGGTTTAGTGCGATCCCACCTCCACCCACGCTGTTATGGGGGACAAAATAAGTCCCCATCCAGCGCGATCTGCATTAGAAGATCGAAGTCTTCTTTATTTTTTATAAAAGTTCGACTTCACATGGTGACAAAGAATAAACAGTCCCAAGGGACTCCTACGGTGGCAATACACCTGCCTGTGAAAATAATAGAAGTGACGACGATGGTCCGACATCACGGAAAAAGGAAAATGATTCGCAGTGCATTTTTTTTTCTTATGAAATGGTTTAAGTCTGGAGTTCAAACAGCCCAGCAAGTTGCTAGGACTTTCACAGAAAATTTCGAATGTAACAAAACTATCATTTGACGCCACTAAATTGGAATATCCAATCGGTCTGAAGATGGATAGATATAAGGCTAAGTGAAGTCCCTTCGTAAATTACTAACTAGATTTTGACACACAATGTGCTCTGCAGATCGATTCATAAAAATCCATAAAATTCTTAAAAAATATCACAAATATCAATCAAACTCGTGTGTGGATATTCTTTACGTATATATTTTATTTCCTATGTTTTAATCAAATTATGCCTATAACTAATAAATATATAACCTTTTTACACAGTAACTCGGGCTATGTAATGTTTTTACCTTATTGCATATCTCTCATTTAACGCTCCGTGATATAAACTGAATAACCCATCTACCATTTGGTCTTCAAACGATGTGTCCCGTATAATTGCCACTTGTCCTTGGTGATCCGATTCGTGATATTCTGGACCTCAATTATTTCTCTAATTTATATTTTTGTACCTCTCTTGTAGTCTGTCCAGAGTATCACACGCTTCGTTGAGCCCTGCTTGTATTGGATATATATGTAACATACATGACTTTATCTTAAGGGTTCATGTGTCTGCTAAAAGAGACAGGCAGCACTTACTTGTCAAAAAACTCGAGTATTAATGCACTGCGGTGGTTTTAGACCATAAGACATATTTTAATCTGTGAAAAGCAGTTCATATCTTCGGGTCACTTTTTTAAGTTAAACGTCCCTTTCCAATGATTTTGGGTCAAGATGGACATATTCTACAGGCCAAAGTCTAGTTAATTGTGGTCTAAAAAATTACAGATAACGAAAAATATTATTCGTATTTTTGTACAGTTAAAACTCCATTTATTAATTTATTTTTTAGGTCCTTTGCACATTACATGTTTCCCTAACTCGTACAAGGACCAAACATAACAAGTACCAAAAGTACACGTATAAAACAATTCAACATTTTAAGAATTACAAAAACTGTTGTATAAATATATATGTTGCACTAAAACGATATGACAAAATGTAGCCTGTAAGATAATATAAAAAGATTAAATTATTTCAAGTACTACACTCAATTCAAGACATTTTTCCTAAAATAGCTGAGCGACACATGAAATACGTCTATATGAGGACACACACGATTAAACAGTGTGATTGCTCTACCTACCGGCATCTCCAAAGGCAGGTCGGTTCGACTTATAGGTTGATGGAATAATCTATGGGAGCGTTGTCTCAAATTATTATCAGGAACATACAAACCACGACTGTTCAAGACGGATGGGTTAACTTAATTACCACTGAACTACCAAAAAAAAATGGACACCAAATCGAAGAGATCTTTCACTTTTTTATGATCTATAACTAAGCACTCCTAATTCTCCCTTTTATCCCTATTTTCCTTAAAAAATATTTATATTTGATTTTTTGTTAGTTTTCCTTGACTATTGTTTTCGTTTTAGACACGACCTCGTATGCGAATAATAAATACAAAATAAGAACGGGTTGATTGGAATAAATTGCTTTAAGTCAATAAATCCTCCAGATGTATTTTCATGAAAGTGTTAAATAAATAAATAAAATAAATTAAATTACACCATTTTAAAATTAAATCGAAACACACTGATACACTATGTTATGTAAAGATTATTTTATATGAAAAATGTCAATTGATTTGATTATTATAAAATAGTTACAAAAGGGTTAACAAGAGTGTACCCTGGGTGAATGAAAAGACAAAATCAAATTGCAGGTACGATATTTCCGTTCTTTATTTGTTTCGCTAATTCTCAAACTTTGGGATTAAACTAACTATAAGAAAAAGTAGATTTTTTTTTCGGAAACGTGTTTTGATTTATTTTTTTGTTAGTTTATTGATTGAATAATAAATGAATTTTACTTGCAATAGGATTTTTGCGCTTTGTAATAACGATGGTAGGCTGAAGTAATTTTTCTTCATCACAAAAATATATTGATGGATTTTAAATATTTCAATAACGCAAAAGCAAAAGTTGAACGTAATTATTAATTTAAAAAACATAAATAATATTCAACGTAACTATTTCCAACATCAACGAATTTCCAAAAGTCTGCAGCAGTTATCGAAATATACATTTTAGAATTAAAATTTCAATAATATATAGTTAACATAAATGTATAAAAGCATGGTAAATGAATTATCAAAGAAGCAAGGGTATGCATGACAAGGTGTATGAAAATTCTAAAGCGAAATATGTGTTTAAGGATATAACGAATTGGAGAGCTGTTTTATCTGCCTATCCAAAACAAAGATATAACATTACGGTGACAACTATTTGAAACAGAAAGCAGAAATTGTAATTGCTTGTAGAGTTTGGTTGTTCTTTGTCACATCATCCAGTTATCTCAGCTTCGATCTCGCCATTATTTTACCTTCTATCGAACCGCTGAAAAAAGCCTTCCTTGCTGTATCAATGTCTTGCATGCGGTGTAAGTGTCAAATCCAGCACAGTCGGGCGTTATATTACTTTTGATATGCTAGCTTTACCATACACGGTGTTGAGTCCTTCGTTATACCTCTTAGTCTCTAGAAAATCTTGCTCTCAATGGTATCGAAAACTCTTATATGTAGGAGTAAAAAACACACAAAACTCAATGACACCAAATAACTTATGTATGGTCAAATACCAACATAGTCATATGACAGAGGTCTCATAAGAGATTTGTAACTACCCACAACCCACTCGATGACTCCGGATAGTGAGTATATTGATTCTTAGAGAGATAGAACTGAAATCCTATGGGCATGGATGCAACCGTCAAAATATATGCCAGTGGGCCGGGCCGTATGGAGATTTCTTAATCATCTATGCATCTACATACGTAGATCAAAAGAAAAATTCCTCAGATGGAGGATTGGCACTGAGTCTCCATCACTATGTATAGTATGTGTGATGACATTCAATCAATGTCGTACATGACAATTTGTCCACTGCTCCCCGTTAGCTGCCTGAAAGAGGAGCTGCTGAAAAGTAGACCCAATTCCATCACATTTACATATTTCTCAGCTGACACGATATAGATCTGATCTTGACAATATGATTGGAATAGAATCGAGAACTCTTTCATCCCGCTTTGTAAGTGTCCAGGTCTCCGACGCGGAAGTTAGCGCAGACCTAAAAGCACTCTTGAGGCGATATTATATTACGAAACAGCGCTATATAAATCTATTTTTTTGTAGTTGGGACTTGCTCGTATTAATGTTATTTATGTAAGAAAGATTAAATGAACAAACTGAAATACCTTTATTTTGTGTTTATCCCAACCAAATGAAAATAATACTTCAAAATGAATAAGACAACAGCGGTTGACAATTTTTCTAGTTCGTTACCGTGAAAATGGAGGCGTATCTTCAAAATGAATGATACAGATTTCGCGGATTTTACAATACATTGACTCAATTAAGTTTATAGGAAGGATATAAAGGGTCTTTTAAATTGAGTGGTTTTTTTATTCTTAGATAAAACACAGATGGCGTCGCGAACTTGCCTGGGTCTTGTGACATATGAGAAGTGTAATGTATGAAATTTATAAAAATGGAGTCGTATACAATTCAACACAGCGTTCAAATTGTTGAATTATTTAATGTATTGTAATCTCCGGAAACGGTGATGTTAATTGGCCACCAAGATCATGTGATCTGACACCGTTGGACTATTTTCTCTCGGGTTACGTGAAAAACCAGGTCTATAAGAATGACCCCCGATCAATTCCTGAGCTAAAGGACGAATTTCTTCGCGTTATTGGTGAGTTAGAACCGCAATCATGCCAAAATATCATCAATAATTTTGACAAAAGAGTGGACATCTGTGGAGCTGCAAGAGGTGGACATTTGGCCGATATTGTTTTTTATGTTTAAATGTCATACACTATACTTCAATGACCAATAAAAAGTTTTTTAAAATCAAAGCAAATTGTGTGTTTTATTCAAGAATTAAAAAAAATAGAATAAAAAAAACCGCTCAATTTGAAAGACCCTTTATGTTTAAAATTATGAGGATTTAAAGAAAAGAGAAAAAAATGAGAGGCACTGTTTTGAAGGATGCTGGCCTCACCCCAGAGGCGTCCCTTGCATATAAAATGTTCTTTATTAAAAACATAATAGTGAGATACCAAAATCATTAATAACTGAATATATTAAACAAATCTCTCTCGGCAAAAGTGTACTATTTACGAAATCAGTAAGGTTCAAAATGCCATACAACGAATTGAAAGCATGTTCAAAGCTTCTCTAAAATATTTATAAACTTGCATTCTAATTTAACCATTACTCGCAGTTTGAGTAAAAAATATATTTAAAAGATTTTTACTTGTATACGTCTTGAATTCCTACGCAATCTGTACTTACACTTAAGATATTCTTTCTTCTTCTAACAAGTGTCATTGGGAATACGCTCAAAAGGGACAGAAGCACAGTGATTGTCGTATTGTGGTTCGCATGGTTTATAATCAAAGTACTGGACGTGTTATTTTAATGTGTATATTAAATGAACTATTAGAATGCTATCTGATGCCTCTTTGGAAGAGAGGGTGTGGCGGAAAAAAGGTTCTCATTTTACTCTCTGCTGAAAGATAAGGATAAAATATTCAATATTTTACTGTTAAGCTGAAAATTATTAATATAAATAATTATTCTTGTATGATGCAGAAAGTAATAACGGAATTCATAATATGTCTTGATATTTTAATTTTTATCTCGCATGCTTTCTCTTTCACAATCGGATATTCAGATTTCTTATTCATGAAACAGTGTCATGAATAGCCTGATGAATTTCCGCCAGTCCTTCCTGGAGGAAATAAATTGAATTCAGTGGTCGTGATCCGACATCTAGCATTCACGCTGAGCAAGCGGGCGACCCAGGTTCAATGTGAGTTATATGTTCAATGTAAGTTATATGTAAAGCTGCAGTTAAAACTTGTTAATAGTCAAGAAATGTTAATAATCATTGCCGTTGAGACTTTGAGTTTGACCTGTCAAAAATGTGGGATTGCTTAAGTGCAGTAGCTTGCACATTAATTACCAATACACGCACAGTTGTATTTCTTCCACAATATGGTTGAAAATCATGCTCTATTACGAAGTATAACCTACTGCATTGTCATTTTGAAGACTTCCATGATGTGACTGACAGTGATGTGAATACAACGGGAAATTAATGAAACCCCATTTATGTAGGATGTATGCACTGCAACCATCACATTTAATGTATTTCAGGGTAAACCACAATTGTGTGATAGATCAAATCCATAGACACAATTGTGTGATAGATCAAATCCATAGACACAATTGTGTGATAGATCAAATCCATAGACACAATTGTGTGATATATCAAATCCATAGACACAATTGTGTGATAGATCAAATCCATAGATACAATTGGATCACTCAAAAGGTAAATATTACTTACGAGAACCAATTCCACTGCTGCTATTATCGCCTGCTTGGGGGACGATTATTGAATTCTATAAGTCTACTTTCTTAATTTCAAACTTTTTAATAATTGAAGGATTAAGTGGGAGTCGTGGTAGAGCAACACCGATAACAGTACGGTCGGATCAAGTGAATGCATTAAAAAAACGACATGTTAGGTGTAAGGGAAATTGAAGAGGCTGTATAAGAAAATTTATGGATATATTGGCACTCTTTTCACTTGGTATCGTATCGCATTCTTTTTACCTACCCCATTAGGGAAACGGCCCGATAGTAGGTATATACTAATACCTATTAATAATATACTAAGCAATTTTAATGTATTCTCCTTTGTGTGAGCTCCCATGACAAAAAACCCTTAGGTCTCCGTCACGGCTATCACATTTCCATTTCGATGTGATACCAGTTGAAAGTGATATACTTTTATATTTTTTTTCTCGTTCCAAATACGTGTTTCTCTAGATCAAAAGTCAATGTATTGTGTACATGATAGTTTGAAAGTCATAAAAAAAATCATGTACACGAATTCAATTTTTAGTACAATACTTGTATATAAATTTTTACAAAAACTTCTTCAAAGATTAATTCGAATAGAAACTTTTGTTATAGATTAATCTCATCTATAGTATGTTATATCTTATAAATAAAGTGATCGACTACCAAATGGATGTTGAATGGAGAGTCGAGATAGGAAAGCCAAATCAATGGGACACAAACTCAAACTAAGCTATCTACCGAAACGATGATTCAAAACTGTGTATTGTTATTGCCAAAATTTGTGTATGGGAGTGAACCGTGAATAAAATGTGGAAAATCGCATAATGAAGTGTGTGCTGTTGAATTGCGTAGACGCAGAAAGATACGTGGTATGTCAATGTTATTTAATTTATTTTTTTTAAATATATATGACCGAAGTCATAGGAATCCTTATGCCCTCGAACACTAGGCGGAAAAAATGCCTGTATCGTTCGAGGGGAGTAGCACAGCGCGGGGTTCGAACCGACTACCTTCCGGACTGAAGTCCAGTGCGTTACAACGCGGCCAATTATTACGGATTATTGAACTATAGACAATCGTATATGTGTTAAGTAAGGTGAAAAAAGCACACTAAAGTAGTTTCAACATGTTGAGCGGATGGGGTATGAAAAACTGAGTAAACAATTTTTAATTATAAACATCAGTGGGATCCGTGGTACAAGAAGACCGATAAAAATATGATTGCTTGGAAAAAAGTAAGGAGTAATAGAAATTGTATGATAAGATGTATGAATGCGGAGGAGGCTAAGAGAGCATGTAATGATAGGAGCGTTTCACGTCATCACTTGACACTGGCGTATATTCCTTCATATATAGGAGTTCACGGCCATTATTCAAAGAAATATATGTATAGAGAGAGAGAGAGAGAGAAAGAGGGACGCTTTGTATACTTTAAAATAGCGGGGTGATATGTATGTATGCATGTGCAACATACAAATTAAATATATTTTTATACTAATATACTCATAAGTGCCAAAATTATTCAACATACATTTTACCTCTTTTGGTATATTTAGGGAAACACAAAAACCACTATGCACGCAATTTAACCATGGCTTATAAGTAATTTAACCATTGCTTGTATGCAATTTAACCATGAAATACAGAGACCTAAGACAATATTGTCTCTCGGCCAAGCTCTGCACTATGTTCGAATCACCAAATTGGGATGTGTTGAGAGAGACCATACGAAAGAAAAGTGAATGTTTTCGATGTTTTAACTAAAGCACATAAAATGAACAAATGAGACGTTAGAGACGTATTGTGCATTTCTTCTTATAAAAAATGTTCATGTTGGCAGAGACAGTGATCCAATAAGTCCTTAATATTCAAAGTGTGATTGAATCGATGAATAAATGAATAATTTCAAGATTAACAATCAATAAATATACTCAAGTTACATTCCTACTTATACACCGAGTCATCTGTCAAGCAACAATAATCCATCAAGAGCCATAACCCCTTATCTATTCACCATTGTTACGGTCTTGTTAGGAGGCCATTATAGTATCAAGAATGCCTACCAGGACTTCAATGGAATCATTAACCAGCGCACACATTAAGGAACTATATAAGTAGAAGAGAAAAAAACTAAATACAAAAAGCTGTAATGAACACTATCCGATTGTCGACGTGAAAGGTTGATTTGCATAAAAACGGAATATATTAAAGCTTTTCAATCGAGTTTTGTTATATACTCGTATGTTATGACACTGCTGTCTCATTGTGATTTTAAGAACAAAATGTGTTTTGATTTTAAAAACGAAATGTGTTTTGATTTTAAATGTGAAATGTGTTCTGATTATAAAAAATGTTGTCATATTATGTGAATAATAATTCATATCAAAATATGTTGTAAATGTAAGGAAAAAATATGATTTTAAAAACATTTTTCTTTGATGTCTTTTTAAGAGGATAAAATAAATATACAGTGGGAATGAGTGGACGGAGAGGTAGAGGAAGACCAAGGTTTGGTTGGATCAAGCGAATGATATTTTTAAACAAGGAAAATTAAGCAGTGTGAGCTATATGAGAAGGTGTATGGATATGAAAAAGGTGAAATATGTATCATGGAAGGAAAGTCTGCGCTCTGTCCTATCTGTCTGCATTAACAGGGAAACGATGTGTTTTATTTATTTATTTTACACATGACAAGATATATAAATAATTTGCGAAAAAACAACAGGTAATTTAATTTGGACACACAATTTTAATGAATCTGGGTTTGTTGCCTTTCATTTGTCGTGTCCCCAGTAAACTAGGTTTTTGCCTGTATCTCACTGAGGACATATAGCATGAAAAAATAAATCGATACTTCTTTCCGATTTTATTATATAAAATCCTGTTGCACATTCTCATCAACCTTATAAACAGTGACACTCAATTACATTTGAATACATCACGCGAATCAAACCCCTCACACTTCATCACTCCAGGCAGACCAAAATGTTCATCCCATAATATACCGCACATAATCATAAAACAATAACAAAAAATACCACACTCAAGAGCTCACACAAACCTTCGCTACAAGTCATTCCTCTTGCAAGCCCAAATATTCAAACTCCGACGCAATAACAACCACACTGTTGGTATGTATGTTTGTATCCCCAAAAATAAGGTGGATAAAATCTTGATATTTACTAAAAAGAAGTTGTTAAGTACAGGCTTCGAACCGGCGACCTTCAATATAGAAGTTAAGCGTGTTGAACAAAATACGAGTATTTTATGATAGTATTAAGAGCATAAAATGTTGTATTTTTTGGGTAGAGATATATATAATCGCTTAGTAATTGTTCCGTCATTTATTATCTCCACATGCCCTAGCCATCTTCAAGATCTTTTTTTCTCTTTCTTAAAACGTATACTCTATGTATGCATTCATTTCTAATGTCTTCATTGTACCTTCATTCATACATTGATAACTCACAAATTTTATAAAACTGTACACATCTCTACATATTTATCTTATTTTGATTCTTTTTCTGCCTAGTCCATGCGTTACTACCACATGCTACAGTTGGTACTCGTACCAACACAGTATTATTTATTTTCATTTTTGCTACTTTTGATAAAGCGCGGTTGTTATATATTACGGTAAATGCTTCGTTTACGTTGTTTCCTGATGATACCCTTCATTTATATGATTTAGCAGTCAAGACTAAAAATAATGATCAAGATTTGAAATTCCGTTTTTGATAGGTATGCTAATGTTCAAAGGCTTGTCTGAAAATATAATAACATTTGACATTTTTAAATAAACTAAGAAATCAATGACAAACCATTTTAAAGCTACTTTTGTCATCTTACTTAAAACATCTATTTTATTTGTGCATTAATTTTTTATATGATAATTTTGTTTTGTTTCTCACAGAACATAAAACAAACATAGATGATAATAGTGAATCAAACAATCAAAAGACCACATATGCACAAAAACCCATTAAAATTTATTAACAACGACAAGAGGTGTCCCTTGTGACGTTGGAGACCTGAGTGTAGGCCTTTTATAAAACCAATTCCTTGTCACGCCCGGACCTTCATTACGAGAAGTCCGAGATAACCTGCTCGAGATATGGGAATAATCATTTCTGAATTATAGTCATTGTGTGTTGGGTTGATTAATCATTTGAACCATCATCATTATGGATTGTGTCCGCTGTATCAGGTGTTGTAACCCAAAATCGAAGTTGTGGTAAATAATCAGTAATGACGTGATGACTTCTTGTGTAGTCTTGATACATCAAACCTGAAAAACAGGGGAAGAACACTTTTAATTTTACTATATTTCAATGAAGAAATTATTATTCCTCTCGTATGGTATTCCTCAGCTTATATGAACTTATGATGCTCATATGTTGAAGAGTGTACCCGGGGGCAATATTGTATTCCACCCCGAGTAATCGAGCTTTTGGGTTAATACCATAGAGGCAGGTTAGTAATTCATAGTTCATCTTATGTATTGAAAATATATCGCACTTTGTCAGGCAACAATACTCTCATACGTCTAGCGCGTATGAGTATTGCTACCAGACGAAACCTTTCATCAAATCGGGATCCATTGTGGAATATTGAAAAAACAATACTTCTTATTAAAATGTTTTCTTTGGGTCAATATATTATATGCTGTGAAACATGACAAAAATTAGACCTACACATTGATCTCGTAACACACCGGGACCAATTCTTCTGAAGAAAGCCTTAGCATATGAGTTAGAAATACGAGTACAATATCATGTCATGGTCATAAATGTAATAATTGGAATCACCAATTAAATTTTTTTAAAGATTTTACCATTATTTTATTTTATTAATTTACAGTCGATTTTGAACATTAATAATGTTTACAAAACGTAATTATATTGCACTTCACTTCTTCTTGGTATACTCGTAGATGTTTGATCTGTTACGAAAATCATTCTTGGAGCGGAAAGCACCAGCTGTTTCTCCACCATATGGGTAGTTTTTTTGGCGTACAATATCCAGTGCGAATCTCGTGTGCCGCTACATATAAGACTGTCTCTACCCATTCTAACCGCATAATTATGCCAGTACTGCATCCTCTTCTTAATCCATCTTACGATATCCTCTGTGTTGCAGGTCTGTTGAATGTGAGAGTTTCTGAATCTATTTTTGAGAGATTTCTCTGAAATATCGGGTCAGACAACATGATTGATACATTCTATTGTCAAAAATTAATACGTACCTACAAGCCAGGACCCAGAAGACCCAGAGCCGTTTATTGACTGTCAGGCAGCGAGGACAGAACGCCAGATTTCCTTTCTCAACATACACACATCTTTCACCTCTTTTGCATCCATTGATCTTTACAGACATCTCCTACGATTTATTTGACTTAATATTTCCTTGTTTCAAAATTTCATTCAGTTGATGCAACTATACTTTCTTAAATATCTCACTCTACCAAACCTTCCCCCCCTCATATTTTTTTTGAAAGTCGTTCTTCATTACTTTGTTCTACATGTCCAAACCATCTCAGAGTGTTCTTCTTCATATTACTCAACACATGAGCCTTAAGTTCACATTCATCCTTAATCACTTCATTATGTATTCCGTCATAAATTGTCTCCTCATGTATTATTCACAGTGCACGCTATTCTAAAGGATTTAATCTGCTCCTTTCAGTATTTTTACATGTCTACGTTTCACTCCCATACATCAAAGTTGATACTAAAATACGCTTGAACAATATCATTTCAGCAGATTGGTCACTATCCGATGCAGCATTTTTAGTCCCCCATTGATTTTGTTTAATATCGCTTTGGTAAAATGAAAGGATATACGCATATCGATTTTCACATCTCTATACGCATATTGATGTTCACATCTCTATACGCATATCGATTTTCACATCTCTATACGCATATCGATTTTCACATCTCTATACGCGTATCGATGTTCTCATCTCTATACGCATATCGATTTTCACATATCTATACGCATATCGATGTTCACATCTCTATACGCATATCGATTTTCACATCTCTATACACATATCAATTTCGAGGTAATGTTACAGAATCTATATTATTTTTAAATATCTCTTATTACAATTGTGAATCAACAGTTTGACAACCGTTCCAACCGTATAAAACAGTTTAAAGAACACTGAACAAAGAAATCGTTCACCACGAAGTTACACGACCGTAAATCGAACCCTCTTTATCTCTCTCGGAGAACGTGCCTGTTAATTTGTCCAGCTAAGTAAGTTTGTGTGTAATTAGCGAGCCGAGTCTTTCTCTCGTCTGTTTACCCGCCTTGGTTAAGGGAGGGTCAGGCTGAGGCCCATCTCACGTAAACTGACTAATTTGTTTTTAATGGCGTCTTATCAAATATCGATGTTATTTATTTTTATTATATCGGTTAACTTTATTCTGTCCTCGAAAGTATACTGTATGGTTCGATTATTATTTTTTTTTAAATAAGAATTAAAAATATTGGAAACAAGCGCATTTTTTTAACACTAAGGCGTAGAAATGTTTGTTGCAATAAGATCAGTAATTCGAAATAAATAACTTCAGTGTATGAAATACTATGCGTATTCAGAAAGTAAGTGTACTGAGACTCTCACGACCGGATGGATTTTATTTTCGACATGTTGGCTACACTTCCGTGTAGCCTGACCCTTCCCCTCCACAAAGATACCAGTTCAAGGTCAGTACGTTGAGAAGTGTCGACGCGACAACACGTTTCGTGAAAAATGTCAATCCAATCTCCCGCCAAGTGCGAAATACGCGGCGTCATCCGTTAACTCGTTTGGAAGGGAAAACCTCCGGTTGAGGTTTATAATGAGGTGAAAACTGCATATGGTGATAAAGCTATGAATCTTACGAGTGTGTACAAGTGGTGTCGCGAGTTTAAAAACGGTCACGTTCAAAACCACAAAAGTTCAAAACCACAATTTCAGCCAAGAAAATCATGGCATCCGTGTTTTGGGACTGTCAAGGCATAATTTTAATTGAATATATGCCTCAAGGGGAGACCATCAACTCTGCAAGATACTGTGAGACCCTAAAAAAATTGCGGAGGGCGATTCAGAACAAGAGGAGAGGCATGCTGACAAAGGGAGTCTGCCTGCTGCACGACAATGCCAGACAGAAAAAAAATTATAACCTACAAAAATTCAGTACACTTACTTTCTGGATATGCCTCGTATATCAGCAGTGCTGGAAAACTAAAAGCTTCTTAGATTCAAAATATTATAGTATTTATCTAATTGTTTTGTAACATTTCGCTATCAGAATCAAAATTTTGGTTTGTTGAGGCAGTATTTTATGAAATACGATGCCTTAATATAAAAACACGTATATGCATAATTCATTTACAAAATAGAAAGTTATTTTCTTTATATTGCTTTTTATAGCTATGTGTTAGCTTCTTTCAAGGTTATACTTCTTACGGCCATCCAATGGGAACATCTTTTCAAGATTCTTTGCCCTAATGTTTCGTTTTACTAATATTTCTCACACACTCTTACTTGTCTTAATAATCATAACTTTCGAATATACTTAATTTATACTCAGCCCCTTTGATCCACACCTTTCATTGCTACATATATCTAGGTACAAATTTCATTGAAAACCTAAGAATACTTTCGATGTGAAGACGAAATAGAAATATGAGCATTTTTTTTTTTAATTCTTGGTTAAAACACAGATGGCGTCGTGAACTTGCCTGGGTCTTGTGACATTTGAGAAGTGTAATGTATGACATTTATAAAAATGGAGTCGTATACAATACAACAACGCGTTCAAATTGAGAATCTCCGGAAATGGTGATGTTAATTGGCCACCAAGATCATGTGATCTGACACCTTTGGACTATTTTCTCCGATGTTACGTGAAAAACCAGGTCTATAAGAATAAATCCCAATCAATTACTGAGCTGAAGGATGAAATTATTCGCGTTATTGGTGAGTTAGAACCGCAATTATGCCAAAATATCATCGAAAATTTTGACAAGAGTGGACATCTGTGGAGTTGCAAGAGGTGGACATTTGGCGAATATTGTTTTTTTTTGTGTTTAAATGTCATACACTATATATTTCAATGACCAATAAAAAGTTTTTTGAAATCAAAGCAAATTGGGTGTTTTATACGATAATTAAAAAAAATGAATTAAAAAACCATTCAATTTGAAAGACCCTTTATTTGCATATTAACTTGATTGACATTTTCGTAATAAACGTAATTGTGTGTGAACTTTATAATAAAACGAGATTAAAAAAAACATTTATCGTTTTGTATTGCACTTGCGTTGTATACATTAAAACTAATGAGTTTATTGCCATGTAGCAATCTCTTCCAACCAACTAGAAAGAAGTTTCGGAAATCTTAAGACCGAGGCCACACCAAAGTGCTTCGTTAGGTGCTAAGCTAGGTTTTACGTGACTCATATACTAGATGACTCCATGCCTGGCCACACCAAAGTGCTTCGCTCAAATTCATTTGACAATTGGGAGCGGTTGAGTCAACACACGATGTCACTCTCAAAACTAACTAATTTCATTACAACTGACCATCTTTACTTACTTTCTGTGCAACTTCATTTCAAAGTGATTTTATTACAGGTACATTTTTCTATAATTTGCTCGATGGGTTCCACAAAGGCTCCCTTTTATACACAGCTGTCATTAAAACTTCCGCCATCTTGTAAATAAACCAACACGTCTGTTCGCTAGGAGATTCACTCGATGACTAATCGTCATGCAACGTGGCGCGAAGCGTGCATGAAGCGTCGTCGTTTATGATTTACAAATTAGCAATATTCGAACATTTAACAAAAATAACCTTATTATTCTACTTATTAAATTAGTTCACGCTATACGTATTTCTACCTCCTATTTTAAGGCTTTCTTCAGGCGGAGTGTAGGTTAATTTAATTAGTAGAATCACAATGTAATTTATTGTTAAATTTTCTAATATTGAGTATCACATAGTCCGAAACTTTTCATAAATTAACAATATTCGCTCTAGATAAAACTTGGAGACAATAATTTGATCGTGAAACTCGAAGAGCAATTTATAGGCGAGCCCGTTCCATATTTCACAGCCGTAACATTGTTTTGCACTTAGGTCGAGTCTTGCGGAAGGATTTGTGTGTTTCAAATACATCCCGATGTCTTCCACGTTGTTAAGGTCCAATTTCTCAGCTGCGAGCTGCAGTGCTTTGCTGAAACGCTAATTGTGTTCTGCACTAAATGAGATTTATACCAGCAAAGTGTTATTTACTCTTTCGATAGTGGCAATTTAATTTCCCAATTGAAAATGACTCGAAATGGGTTTTATTGTATAACTATTAATTATTTTTTAATACAGAAAGAAGGTTTCATTCATCCCTTTCCGGTAGAAGCAATTTCTTACCATATGAAGCGCCAAGTTGAGGAATTCTTCTATTTGGATAGTATTTTCTCAGATAATGGACCATTAAAACATACATATTTGAACCGAACAGGATCAATATCTGCTTAGATGATAGTCCATAATAGTATTTTGGTGCCAATTTATTTGTATGGAAGTGAAACGTGGACCTGGAAAAATAATGAAAGGGACCGAATAAATGCTGTAGAAATGCGTGCTATGAGACTGATTTCCTATCTTGACAAACATCCTTAGCCTCTTCTATAGCCATACACCTTCTCTAACAACTTCTACGATTTCTCTGGCTTTCTTACGTTTCCTTCTTTCAGAATATCATTCACTTGACCCAACTTCTCACACACCTCTCACTCTTATTTGTACTATATATCTGTTTTGTTAGACGTTCTTCATTCATTCGTTCCACATACGCAAACCATCTAAGTATGATTTTCTTCTCTACTTCAACATATCAGCATATAAGTGCACATTCCTCATCAATTTCTTCCGTATTATGTTATTTATTGTAAACCCAAGTATTCTCCTCAAAACACATTATACAGCATTTATTCGGATTCTATCAGTCTTATTCATGTCCACATTTCACTCCCACGATAAATTACTGTTTTGGATTGAATCTTAGCAGATTTTAATGCTCTCTGGTTCTAGTGAATATATTTTAGTGCCTCATTGACGTTGTTACCTATTGCTACAAGCAGTTCTATACCCCTCTTAACTTATCCATATCTGAGAAAATACTACATAGATAACAGAATTATGCAAATTGCTCTAGTATTTCGTTCACTACATAGATAACAGAATTATGCAAATTGCTCTAGTATTTCATTCACTACATCGATAACAGAATTGTGCAAATTGCTCTAGTATTTCGTTATTCCCCATATATTGTATTTACTTTTCCTTTCGTCAACATTACTTTAGATTTCACAGCGTTACTCTTCAGATCTTTCTGTTACATTTTTCAAACAATTAATTCATCCTCATTCTCAGCTAACGCTTTTATGTCATCAGTTTACAGCTATCCGTACGCATCCCCATTAGCATTTATATGCCACTCATTGACATCTGTAGTTCCTTTACATAAAAATGGCGCTATAAAAATCTATTGCACGAAATGCTGTTTCTGATTAAATCTGGCAATCGTTTTGGAACTTTGATATCCTTGCCATCGGAACATTGCGTTGGATCTCTTTAGACTGTGTGTTTGCTGAAGGGCAACAACTTGAATACAATAACCTAAAACATGCACAGACATTATATCCATAGGTTTGGTGACATAATAATTTAGTACAAGGGACTGCTTGTAATTTTAATGTGAAGTAGCTTTTGCAGGTAATTAGTTCATTACTAGATCACAGTTCAGTGATTTTATTATAACATACGGGAAAAAGTTTTTTTTTATAATTCATAAGTTTTTCAATATATTCCCCTTGCATGTCGAATTGACGGTAATAATGAATCAACTAAATATTAATAAACCCATGTTCGAGTTTATCAAAAATCTACGACACACGTGTTTAGAAGTGATTTTGTAATTTGCCACATAATAATTTTGCCTCGGCCAATCGAAATAATTTAATCGGCGACATTAATCGGTCAATTTATGTCGCCGAAACACGAAATACATAAATCGGCGACACAATAAGGCGAAGGGTGCCGCTGGGTTCTATATTTTTGGAGCGAATTGTTAAAATATATTCTTAATACACTCATAAAATTAATAGTGTTATGTAGAGACTTTAGATTTCTGATAACTTAACAAAATTTTTATGATGGGGCTACTATACAGCTGGCTGAGGTTAATATGTCCGTGAAAATATCATCACCATCATCCAAATCTCTATTAAATAACAAAGAGAAAATTTGATCTCACCCTTACCCACAAGAGATGTCTTTGAAACATTAATACATCCTGCGTTCTTCTTTTTGGTTTAAGAATATAATTTTTCTGAGCACACTAGTATATGATTTTGTTCATTAATTCGTGTGTTCGTTCATTAATTCAGCATATCAAAATTGATGATGCAGACATTTTGAACAGTGTGGCTGAGAAAAACATAGCCTTCAACCCCTGTAACAGAGCCTTCGGTTAAGAATCATTGGAGTAGGAAGTGAGTCACAGTTCACCGTCACACGAGCTAGAAATATTACCGTACGTGGGCAGGCAACCACACTTGCGCAGGTTCCAATGGGAATCGTACACATAATCACTTGTCTTACCAACTTGTTCAAAGAGGTCATTCTTCCTCATTCTGTTATATATTATTCAATACAGGTGTCTTACCAACTTGGTCAAAGAGGTCGTTCTTCTTCATTCTGTTATACATATTTTTTTCACACATTCTGCCTAACATGATTTCTATCGAATTTATCTCATTTTCATCCTTATTGCAAAGTCCAAGTTACCCTCATAGTTTTTCATTTATCAAATTTGATTTAAATGGCATGTACAGCCATAAACTCTTGCCATTTGAGAGAGAATCGCAGAATCGAGATTAAATACCAAGAGCAATACGCAAAAGCTCCATCAGACTGACATGTCACTATTTGATGGTCAGCATGCCCTGGAAGTGATTTACAGCACCAAATCCCTCCATCTAATTTACGGGGTGCTAAACGATATGTAAATCAAAGAAAAGAAATAGTGGTCAGCGCTTGTGAGTTGGTGCACTTCCCCTCGAGGTTTTTTGAACGAGTAGGGCAGGGCTACCGAAAGTTATGAATAGTATTCAATTTTTATTATCTTAAAATAGTGGCTCTTAATAAGGGATGCACGTACCCTTGTGCTACCAAAATTTCCTCCTGGGAGTATAATCCACGATACGTAAACTTTAGTACCTTTCCTAACTTAAATAATATATTCGTGTCACAACTAGGTGTGTTATATTTACATTTTTATAACAAGGTATATCGATACATTAATATAATCGACAAACATGGAAATGATAAAGAAACAATGTTTTTTTTAATGAAAAACGACAAAAATATGTTAATAAAGTTACAAAATTTATTTTTTTACTGGTGGTACAAGAATCCATTTTGAGAGTTTAAGGGATGCTGGCTGCTGAAAAGGTAAGGAGCAAACTGTGTTTGTTATCTTTTCAGCGGCCGAGGTTAAACGATTAGTATTTACGCTAAGCAAGATGGCACCCTAGGTTCGAATCCTGGTGGATTCACTTCTGAACTGGTTTCACTTGGAGACAGTTTTAAATCCGTATTGACGTTTTTTACAGCCAATATGTTGCTCATCATAAATTCTTATAGTGCAATTAAGAAACGCAAAAATTGTACTATATTGAAAAAAAACTGACGAAACCGTCTCGGAATTTTGATCTACTTGCCATTAGAATGTTGTGTTTGATCTGTCAAGAGTGTGTGCTTGCTGATGTGCAACAGCTTACACAAAATTAACCAATATATGCACAGACGTCTTCCATTCATAAAATGGAGGACAATCCTATTCGATCACGAGGGATTATTTTGGTAAATTTCTGTGAATGAAAAAATAATAAAACCTACATATGTTTCATTTTTACTCTACATAAACATGGAAACAATATCTGACACACAGCTATTAATTTAATTATAATTATTAACTTAAGATTTATCGTGTTTGTATTGTATACTTTTGCTGTTTACAATATAAACTGGTGAGTTAATGGCCAATCTCTTTCAATCAACCTGAAAAGTGTTCAAAGAATCCTTGAGTGTAAATCTATACTGTAACCCTCTTTTTAAAAAAATATGTATTTTTTCAATTTATTAGAGAAAAAATGCCTAAAAGGTAGCATAAAAACACAGAAAATATATTTTTCCTTCTCACACATACGAAATCATAATATAAATAGGCCAAAACCCGTACGGTTGTCGCCAAAGAAAGAATACGAGAATTGAATTTTGAATACAAGAGAGCGGGAGAGGAATACTTCGAAACAGATGGAAATTATACTGAACGAACCGGTGTAAAAGGGGACGATGCCAATTTATTTTGAATTGTAATTCATTAAATAATTAATTTATTTCCTATTATATTGAACCTTATAATTACTTGTGTTCTTTTTTTTAATGCAGACAATTATATGTGGCTTTTTCAAGATGTCGGAAACGCGAAAACATTCAAGTCAATATATCTGAAACAAGTCTTCAAGGAAAACTTTATCAACGATTTAAATTGAACAACAGTAAGGTTTATACACAAAACATCGTGTATACAGAGATTTTTGAGAATTAAATAATTCATCAATCAAGATGTGCCTTTTTTATTTTAAACTTTAAACATTAATGAACCCAAAAAACTTTAAGCTGATCTTGCTCCATTCGGTATTTCAAAAATGTATAATTTGTTTTACTTCCGTGAATATTTCACGGGTTGCAACTAGTATATTACGGGCAGTGCCAGTTTGCATTATTTTTAGGTTAATTGGTTCCTTTTGAGTCAGTATTCAGTAATTTTAAATAGTTACGAGTATTTTGTTAAAATTGCATTAAAAAATGTGAAATGAAACTTAAGTATTTTTTTATTTGATTTACATTTTGTAGTTAATCCAAACTATAGGCTAAACTAAAAAAAATCCAAATGATCGCCAACCCTGTATTCACGTCGTTCCTTGACACCCGTTTAGAATGAGACACTTTCCGGATTATGAAAAGTAGGCACGAGTACCTTTCAACATTCTAACCACCTGCAGAGAAGAGACTATAGCCTTAAGTCAACGTTGCACACCTTCCCCTAAGTGTGAACGTCCGACACCGTACAGCGCTAAACTGGTAAATCCCATAACACTCTTCTCCGACTCGAGAGGGTCGAGACTGGAGATTCTTGACAGGCTCTGCGTATGCTCAGATGTCGCCTGAGGCTATCTACAGTTCAGTGTTGTTTAAAAATAAAGGAATATCAATATAATGATATTTGATATTGAATAGATAACCAATATATATTTATTCTGTTGTACAAGGTCTTTCTGAATGTTGTCTTCAGACTATTCTCTTATTAATACAATACATATTTATCTAGTCGCTAATCCCATTCATCAGTGAAGCAGAATTAATTATTGTTCGCTCACAAAATTCGAACTAAAGAATTGTGAGATCGCATTATACGCTTCTGTATTCCCCATATGCGTTGCCTCAGTAGTGCATCAAAACCTTGCAAACCACTTTGGGTAAACATCTTTGAAGCACTACACTATCTTAGCAGTCCAAATATGATTACCTAGATATGCATAATTATACTAAACTTTGAATACATATCATAAGCACAACGTTGTTAATATTACTCGATATTATACATTTACATTAATCTTTAAACACCGTTTTAACTACAAGTACGTTTCTACACGACATGACATTCTGGAAATTGTATTTTTTTAATACAAACATGTTTCCAAAATTAATTTGATTTTTTCAACTTTCATTTGTATCCCAATGTATTCTGGATCAATAGTGTTATATACTGCCTCTTTTATGATCCATTCCGTTTGTCAAAGAAACCATCTCGAAACTTTTTGGTTAATAGGTTTTTTAGAATGGATGTAATTTTTAAAGATAATACTTTCTTAATAATAAAATTCAATTAGAATACCAGTGCGGTGGAAATATTAAGGTGCAGCTGGAGTGTAGGGTGGATCCTAACGGTCAGTTTGTTTGGCCCCACAGGAGGGAGAAGCTTTTCTGGACTTTATAGTAACGGGGGATGAGACGTAGGTGTGTCCCTACACCCCAACAATTTTTCAACGATCAGGAGGTCGAGGAAGCTGTGACGAAGTGGCTGAAAGAGCTGGCGGCGGAGGTGAATGACAATGGCATACAAAAGCTGGTGCCCCGACTACAGAAATATCTCGATCTCGACGGCAATTACGTTGAAAAATAGTTTAATATATTTTTGAAGTATCCTGTGAATTTCAATTAAAAACAAGCATTTTTCGATCCTACATAAATGTTGTAACCTCACTTTCTGGATGACCCTTGTATTTTAATAAACCTGTTAATAATAGTTATATAATTTTATAAATAACATTTAAAATACGTTTTTACATGTTAATTATTTAGTACATATAACTTTTATCTACGGTTTATAAGTCTTCCGTTTAAAATTTCATCAGCTTTTTGCATAACATTTAGTGACTATAAACAGAAATAAAAAACGCCTGAGGATCATTTCGTGCCGTGACTTGAGCTGTGATGCAAAAATATGCACCAGTATGGGATATACTTTACCTGGGGTAAAGGTTAATCAAAACTGTGCTGCATTATTTACAGCGTTGTTTTTGCTACGTGTGAGTTTTACTGGGAACCAGTTAAATCTGTTGACGACTAACTAACGTAACTATATGATGCTCAAGTTAACAGTTCATTAAAACACTGAAGCGCAGATGTATATCAATATTAAATAAATAAATACCTTTAGTTTTATTGATAGCAACATAATATGTACATAATATATTTAAATTCACTTCAAAAAACACTTAAATTGAAGAAAATACATTAAAGACAGATGATATCAAAAGGTCTGGGCTCATCTAATAACATCCTCTCAGCAAAGATACACCCCATAAATATAGGGCGAGCCCAGCTACGGGGACATCAGATGTTTTTCAACCCACACCCTTGCGCATGTAGAATAAAAAGAAAAAAAAAAGAAAATAAATAGATGGCAGAAAAAAAAAACGAATCCACAAATACCACTTCAGATTAATTCAAACAAACAGATAAAGGTTCCCGACAGCAAAACAATGTGTACATATGATATATGTATGTAATAAACACATTCCG
This sequence comes from Odontocerum albicorne, assembly GCA_949825065.1. Taxonomy (NCBI): domain Eukaryota; kingdom Metazoa; phylum Arthropoda; class Insecta; order Trichoptera; family Odontoceridae; genus Odontocerum; species Odontocerum albicorne. Next base: position 8,145,892 of record OX463845.1, read on the forward strand.
AGTATATTAAAAAGTTTTATGAAAGAAATGTGTAATTTGTTTTATCAAACACAGTTTATTACACAGTTTATGTAACGGTATAACCCTAACGGTTTCAAGGTTTTCACCTCATCATCAAGAGAGCACAAATAAAACTTGTTTGTGCTCCCCTGATGATTAGATAAAATCCTTGAAACCGGTAGGATTATATTACATAAAGAGGAATAAACAGTGTTTGATAAAACAAATTACAGTGTATTTAAACCTCCACAATGTTAATGCCTTAACTATAAATAATATATGAAAGGAATATGTATTAACATTTTTAATACATATCTAGAGTTATTATAGAAATTTTGTGAAAGACAATTGTTACGATTCTGGAATAGATTGACGAGAAATCTAATATCCTTGTTTATTTCTTTAGTATGTGAGAAAAAAAAGGTTCGTTTAAGAGGAATGAACATTTTGGAAAACTGTGCTAATAGGGTAATGGTACATATGTTAGTTTAAACAATGATGAGTCTGTTACAGCTAGAAATGACGAGCGCTAGAAAAATTTTAATGTGATTAGTCTAAAAAAGTCGTCGAGGTTCCTCTCACCACTTCAACGTCAATGTTATGCTGCTCTTCCACGTCGATCGTATGATCTTCTGTGAGAAAGTATCCCGATCGTAGATGTGCACTCCCTCCCGCAGATGTCACATACATATGGATCCTGCTGAGTCACCTGGTAATGCTGACGCATGTTTGCAGCGTGCTGACTGTTTCTTCTAAAACAAATGCGAATGACTGTAAAATACATGAAAAATGGAAAAGTGTAATGTTGTGATGTGGTGAGCACAAAACTGATAGTGTGCGGGGTGAACGAATGATTGGCTGAGACAGGTTAGGAATCTGCCTACATGCCGAAAGGCTGGAGAACTACAGTGATAGTTCCAATATATAAAGGTAAGGGTGCAAGTATAGAGTGTGGAAGTCATAAGTCTGATGCCTGTAGTACTCGTAAATAAACTGTACGGATTATTTTTGTCAGAAAGAATGTGAAGAAAGATTGAAAAAAAAGCGTGGAATGCTCGAGGTGCCTTTTTAAGTGGAAGCATGAATCAGATTATCTTTTTTGAGAAGAGGCGAAAGATGTGTGAAAAGATAGAAAAGCCCAGCGCTTTGTCATATTGCTTGCCCCGAAAAAGAAATGACATGTATTTATTCATTTATTTTAAATTAAATCATTTCAGCTTTATTATCTTACCTCAATCATTTTACATTCGAAAACTAACATTTATATTTTTTTACACTTTGTCATTTTAAAAAATCTATACATACTATAGATAACGAAAAGTCTAAATACTCTCGACTTTTTCAATTGTTTTTTGAATTTCATTGAAAAAATTAAATCTTTTTAGTGCAAGCTATATTATTTTGATTTTTGCCATTTCAGTTTATGGAAGTTGAAAGTCACCGTGACTTATCGTGGGGTAATTAATTATTTACCTTCTTATAGCACACTACACCTTTTTGGGTCTACTTTAACTTCTTATAGCACACTACACCTTTTTGGGTCTACTTTAACTTCTTATAGCACACTACACCTTTTAGGGTTTACTTTAACACTTCCCTTACTGTGCTAAAAAATTACGCCAGTTACGGTGATGGCTACTGAGGGTACACTAAAAATGTATGTTTTAAATTAAAATTATGCAAAATCTATTAGTTTTTTTTTTTAATTAGCTATAAACATCATTTTATTGTGTAATAAAATGTCGAATAATATAAAATAAGTGTAAGAAATGATAAAATAATAGTTGAAACAGAGAAGTGATATTTCTATACGAATATAATTTTCCCACTGCGTCGTTCAGTCTGCGCAACGTTCAGAATGCGCATGACTGAAAAGAGGTCTCCAACCTTTTAACACTTCCCTTACTGTGCTAAAAAATTACGCCAGTAACGGCGTTGGACACTGAGGGTACACTAAACATGTATGTTTCAAATTAAAATTATGCAAAATCTGCTAGGTTATTTTTTGTTATTAGCTATAAACATCATTTTATTATGTAATAAAATGTCGAATAATATAAAATAAAGGTAAGAAATGATAAAATAAGAGCTAAAACAGAAAGGCATTTCTATAAGAATATTATTTTTACGCTGCGTCGTTCGGTCTGCGCAACATTCAGAATGCGCATGCGTGATAAGAGATTTCCAGCCTTTTAATTTTTTTTCATAAAATTATACAATAAAATGTAGTGTGTATTTTTTTGGCAATAAAACCATAATTCGAATAAAGACAATAAATAACATATAAACAAAATATAAAATGAATATATAAATTCAAAAATCAAGGTTTTAGGGCGAGAAATTTATATAGTATAAACAAACACGAAATTCAAAATTATATATAAACAAACACGAAATTCAAATCAATAAAATTTATGCAATTTGGAAAATATAAACACTACAGAAAATTTGAAAATAGGACAAACATATCATATAATCAAAGTTTAATCCTGTGGAGAAAGTTATCGCAATTGGGGCATGAAACCACTTTTTTTTTTACTCTATTCTACGTACTAAACACGCACGTGTTTGACAAATATTGCAGAATAGCCTGGTTTTTTTTCTCGAATGTTTTTAATAAAACCCACAACTTCCTCTTTTGAGGACCTCACGGGGTGCCAACAGGGTATTATTTACTAATGTTTCGGATATTGACTCGCCACAATATGTTAAAACTGTATTAAAAGCATCTTGTTGTTGCTATTTTTCCTTTTTAAGATATTGGGCATTGCCAATTCCAAACTTAACTCTCTTTTGAAATGTTTTCGGTGGTATTAATTATTTTGTTTCCACTCTGGATATTTGTCTATCCATAAGAGGTATGCATTCAATGCAGCCATATCTATAATTTCCATAAAAAGACGGAAAGGCCATCTTCTCGTTGACCTTGAGCAAGAGTACTCTCAAGTAATTTAGTCTCCCGTATCTACTCCAATTTTCGTATTATTATAATGATGTATAATTACTATAGTGGCTTTTGTTTTTCTGAATAATCAATTTCTGCATCATTGAATTGAGTGGATAATAATAATACTGCTTTATTTTTTGTGGTACACACGAAACAAGTATTTTATTTTCAGCTACTATGGATTGTTTTCTCTCTAGACGGTATAAATTCAAGTGAGATTACTCTTTTATTTTTTCGAAGCGTGCCAGTTAGAGTTAAACCTTTTAATAAAAGATTATCGGCTAATTTGATGGAGGTAATAAAAATACCTGTGGTTATCCTCCTGTTCGTGCCATACTGCAGTTGAACCATTTCTATAACTACTCAGTTACCTTGATTTATCTCTCTACGATTATTTATCATACCAGAATAAGCCTGTAAATTTGTTATGCGTCATATGCCGCCGCAGTCGGCAGCAACCCAGATTTTGATGCCATATTTACCAAGTTTAGACTTCATGTACACGCGAAATGAACAATTCTCTCTAAAGTTTGGCAAACGTTCATCTACAGTTATATTCGAAGATGGAGAATAATTGCTTTTGCACATATCCATAAACATTTTTCAAATCCACTTAATTGGTTCTAATTTATCTGAAAAAACCCTGATATCTCTCTTCTCGGGTTTCTTTATCATCAAAACGAATATGACTGTAAATATAGATGAATCTATCTCGAGACAGAGCTGTTGTGAAAAATGACTGGCAAAAGGGACTTTCACTTATCCACAATTCACTCAAAGATAGCTTTTGTGTTCGATTTCTGCCAGGTGCGAGCAATATTCCAATGAATTCATATAACTCGTCTTTTGATATTGGTTGGTTCTTTTCTGAATGAATTCGATTTAAATGACGATTTGTTTCTTAAACATCACTTTTACCACCTCTTCATTTACAAACAGACAACACATATCTTTTATGGAATGTACATTTATACTTGAATTTCTCAGTCCAGAATCTTCGATGAGAATATTTGATACCCGACCGATGCCTCGAAGATTGAGGTGGTACTCGTAATGAACTCCATTCGAATCCATGTTTTGATGTAAATAATATTTCTTCGTCTTCTTCACTCGTCTCCAAATCAGAATTTACTTCATCCTGTACCTCGACAAAATCTTCTGATTCTGATATATTGCCTGTCGCCTTAAATTCCAAATCGCTATCATCGCCGTCGATATTTCCCGCCATCTCAATTATTATATTTTTGAAAATGAAATTATAAATAAAATGTACATTTATTATAAAAAGAGTAATGGTACAATATAACATACCAGATAAAAAATGATAATAGAAAAAACATACCAGATAAAAATAAAAAATAACAATCAGGATTATAAAACTGGTGACGAACCCCTGGAACGGGCGCTATACGAACTGTCAAAAAAGAATGAGTGTTTGACATTTCGTCAATTCGCGATTTAAAATCATTAATTTCTGTTGAATTAACTATGAATGTTTTGTTTCCTAATGACATCATTCAAATCATAGAGGTTTCGATGAGGAATACATAAAGTATGAAGACCCTGCAAGCAGTATATTTCGAGAAATTAAATAAAATATAAGTCATGATCACTCGCTATCCATCACCGTACGGCAAGTGTTAACTTCTTATAGCACACTACACCTTTTTGGGTCTACTTTAACTTTAAATTATAATGTATTGCAACTTAAAATAAATACATATCCTGCATTCAGTTTTAAATTTGATCTTTTACCGGTTAACCATATTACAGTTTTGAAGTAAAAGTGTTTTAAAGTTCGGATACCAAATTAACTGTGTCAAAAGATTATTTTTAAGAGTTTTTATTATCGGATATTGTTTTAATTCTAGAGATAGTCAACACCATGGTTACCGATCGTCTTACTTTCAATTCCAAAAATAGTAAATACCTTGGTTATCGGTCATCTTTTTTTCAATTTCAGAGATAGTCAACACCATGGTTACCGATCGTCTTTCTTTCAATTCTAGAGATAGTCAACACCATGGTTACCGATCGTCTTACTTTCAATTCCAAAAATAGTAAATACCTTGGTTATCGGTCATCTTTTTTTCAATTTCAGAGATAGTCAACACCATGGTTACCGATCGTCTTTCTTTCAATTCCAGAGATAGTCAATACCTTGGTTACCGGTCATCTTTTTTTCAATTCCAGAGATAGTCAACACCATGGTTACCGATCGTCTTTCTTTCCATTCCAGAGATAGTCAATACCTTGGTTACCCGGTCATTTTATTTTCAATTCCAGAGATAGTCAACACCATGGTTACCGGTCATCTTTCTCCAGAACATATGTTTACAGCCTCTTATAATAAACTTCTTGCACCTTTTTCTCACGGTATTCCAACCGATCAACACCCAGCCTCTGTTAATTTTGGCATTCGCACTACCAGTCAGAATCAACCGTTAATGATTTTCGCTCTTGTCTTGCGCTGTCTCCAAACTATCCTTACATTATTCTTACATACAGTAAAGAGAGACACAAGTCAACCTTGAATTCTTCAACGACCTATCGATTGGTGCTTCTTAGATACTCCCAACTGATAAAATTGAAGTTTTAAGCAAAATGAACAATGGAGCTTTAATATGGTTTGGACATGTATAGAAAATTAATGGCAAAAAAAATACTAAGGGAGTACACAAGTCAAAAGTGCAAAGTGTATGTGTAAGCGTTAAACCAAGGAAAACATAGCTGGATCAAATGGAGCAGGTTTTAAAAGTAGGTAAATTAAAAAATATGAATGAAGATTGTGCATGACGAGAGGTATGAATGTAGAGGAGGTGAAGGTTGTGCGCTTGGATAGAAGAGTTTGATGATATATTCTCTCCGATTACCGTGCGTGTGAATAGTAGAAAGTTGTGCATGAAGATATGTATGAATAAGGATGAGGTGATAGTTGTTTTGCTTGAATAGAAAGTTTGGAGATCTGTTCTCTCTGTGTATCCCGCAAAGGACATTGCGTGATGATGTATATAACATATGTATGGTATGCGTACGTTTGGTAATAATACATGTTTCTGTAACTTAGTAATGTGAACACGTCGAGAGTAGAAGATGGGATGTGAACATATGGTATATGGTTCAATGCTGCCTAGGTTTAGAAGGAAGGTGACTGAAATGATGAAAGTTTTTTCTCTCTATCGACACATTTATAGTATTTGCACTAGTCTGTTAACATTGCTGAGTCTGTGCATGAGATCAACAATGGTAATTGGGTTTTTAGGAGCTAGTCCTTAAGGGAAGAGATGATGATGATTTGTTGATAAATAAAACTCGTTTGATCGCAATGCGGAAAGAGAGGACTTTTATTAGTAACGTAGGTATTTATATCATTTTAGAATGTGCGCGGGAATGCGCTCGCGATATGCCTACGTCTCGTTCCTGCGAATGCAAAAACGATTAATGTTGTATGTAAGTATCATTCAAATACGGAACTGGCGAGACAAGCGTGGTGCGTTCTCGCTCTAGTATGGAATGCGGTCCGCTCCGGGCTATGGGTTGAATGGCCGGCATGTGAACTTTGGACTTGTTTATTTAGATTTGTCGAGGAATGCAAAGGTCACTTCATCGGTCATTGACCGTGTGTATGGATGCCCACAGTGTTCCGAGCGTGCGACTGAGTGTGCGACGACCGCCACAGGTTTATAATCGTTGGTATTTTTAATTTATTCATTTCCATTAAGTATTCAATCAAATAAAAAAAAATTGTTTTAACTGAATTTAATAAAATAAAGTCAAAAACTAAATACATAGTTGGATTATTAAGTTTGTGCGAATAATTTTGTATACGATTCGAGTAGATAGTTTATACGGAGACACTATCAGTGCAAATCATATTATGGGTGTGCCTAAAGGGACCACAGCTATAAAACGTTTTATTGCCATATAAATGATCTGAGTGCCTTGCTTTTCCTGTTTCAACAAGCTGTACTACATATATATTGTGTACAAATAAATGTAAGGATGTATAATGTATGCGACAAGGTTGAAAAACTTTATTGCAGATCAATAAAGCTACTTGAATACAAAACCAATGTTTTTTGTCTTCATAATAATAACAACCTTCGTAGCGTAGATGGTAAAATGCCTGTCTTCCATCCTGGGGGTTGCAGTCTGGTTTTTCATAAGGCCTCTTCAACATCTTTCTTATTTGTTTGGAAGTGATTACGACATGGCAATAAGCTCGTCAGGTTATACTGCATACAAGAAAAGTATAATACAAAACAATGTAATGATGAGTAATTTAAACGATATCAAACCTTTTTCAAGGTATGAAAAGCAAATCTTTTTTCAAGAAAGATTACGTAATCTTATTATATTGCATCGTATTACACTTTCACTGTGCACAACCTGGCGAGTATAAAGTATATTGTGACAATTTCTTCCAACCAACAAATAATTACACCTAGGTAGAAATGAATGGCTACTAATAACATGAAACAAATAATTATAGGTACAAAGGAATGACTATAAATAATGCTAAACAAACAATTATATATAGGTACCGAAAAATGACTGTAAATGACATAAAACAAAAAAAAATACTTAATTCCTCTTAATGACGTAAAAAAATATTTTTTTATCAAAAAGAAAGCGATAGTAATGATATGAAACAAATAATTATAGGTACAAAGAAATTACTACAAATGATAATTTACAAATAATTATCCGTATAATGTAATTACTACATATTGTAATTTGTTTTATCAAACACTGTTTATTCCACTTTATGAAACGGTAAAACCCTACAGGTTTCGAGGTAGGGTTTACTTGTTTGTGCTCCCCTGATGATAAGGTTAAAACCTTGAAACCGGTAGGGTTATGCCGTTAAATAAAGTGGACTAAACAGTGTTTGATAAAAACAAATTACAATGTATTTAAATCGTTACAATGTTAATGCCTTAATTATAAATAAAATAAGAAATTGATGTAAATGATAAGAAACCAATAAGAAGAGGAACTATAAATTATATGAAACAAACCATTGTAGGTGCAAAGAAATTAATGGAAATTATAATTGACAAATAATTATGCGTACAATAAAATTACTTTAGGTAAACGACAAGAAACCAATAATAAGAGGAAAAATAAATGATATAAAACAAATCATTATAGGTACAAATAAATGACATGAAACAATTAATGTTCGTAAGATAATTGACACACAATAGGAACTAATACTTAAAGTTTTATAGGCAAACATAACTACAAGTCTAGGTTTTGTTAAGTAGATTATGACTTTTGAATTTATTGATACAGTTTTAATACTCGTAGCTAAGATTGGTTGCAAACCATTGGACAACAATTGCCAATATTTATTCCTCTCCATAAAGTATGTATAGTACTTGATAAGTGCTATCTTTTCATCAGACCTTTATATTATAGATTACTAAAATCCTAGCAATACATCATTTAGCTTCACCTTCGAACCTAGAACAACAGTATTCTTATGCTATCTATCTTTATTTTTTAAATTAATTAATTGAAAAGTGAAAGATCATGGTGCTCTTTGAAATATTGTTATTCATCGGTCCGCCATTTTAACAATCTGACATTGGTTAATTCCGTACGGAATAAATGTCATTGTTTTTGTTACAACAATAAATTCAATTAGGATTATGTATACATTATTATAACTAAACCGGAGAGCGTGATTCTTCTTACCCTTTCAAAAACTTCACTCAGAACAAGGGGCGAACTTGGGTCAAATTTATATATAAAAAAAGCAAGAACTATTCAATAACTTTCGGTTATTTATAACTTCGGTTACTTTGTTGACTTAGTCGGCAAGATACTCGTGTATTACGCGAAAGTTGGAGTTCGATTTCCGAACGATATTACCAACATATGTTTGAGCCTGGTTTATCAGTTCTTCGATGAGGCCATTGTTACCTTTCCGTGTACTAAAAAATAGTACCGCATGAACTCCGTGTATTCCGTGTACTTTTCAAATTATCATAGCAGATTTTTTTACTATCTTTATCGAGTATATATGGTTTAGTACCTTATCGACTTTATTCCTATTGCTTTAGTTCGTTCGATATCCCTCTGAACTCTTCCAGCATCTGCGAAAATACTACCCAAATAGTAGAATTATTTTACTTGCTAAACTCTTGTATTGTTTACCACTATATTGCATTAATCAGTTTTATATCACTTTGACTTTACATTTCTCAACATTTTTTTTAGATCTTTCTCTTTGTATCTCTCATACAATTTACTTATCCAAATTTGTAATTCATCTTCATTCATCGCTTACACTGCCATTTCATCAACATAAAGCAATCCTCATAAATTCCCATGAACATGTGTATCCCACCCATTGATTTCTGTATAGTTCCTTCACATATAGATTCATGTTAATATTAAACAACCAGGGTGTGAATATTAAATAATAGTGGGTTTTAACCTCGAGATAGAGCACCCCTTAGGAGAGTTTGCTCTCTAAACAGTGGATTATAAATTGTTATTTGATTTATATTACTATAACGCCATTATAACAACTTCAAATTGTTATGGAACTAACTTGTTCAGGCCAGAAACTTTCAGACCTAAGTGATACGCACATCAGCACACTACAAGTATTACTTATCATAAAACAACTATAATTATTAATTAAAGTTTTTCAATTTCAGGTTCATCTCTGTATTCTGACTGACCGGCATCGTGGAAAAAACATGAAATTTTGACGAGTCATCGGTCGAGTTCCACACAGCATTGTCTGTGCCTATAGAGCGCCGAATGCCATTAACGTTTATTATTTTATTATTTTAATAAGGCTATAAGATACACGCCTGGTGCTCGGATCTGTTAAATGTTGGCCAACCGATCGACTCCAGCAGATAGCACTGTTTTTTTAATTAAATCCTCTGTAAACAACAATCGGAACAATAAAAAAAAACAATCATTCGAACATTTCTTCTGTCGCTTATGCTCTATAGAGTTGTCTTGGTTCGAGATGGCTCAGCATTGCAAATGATAAATTGAAGAAAAAACTTAAATATCAGAATCAAAAGTTTATATTTCAACTAATTTTCTCTTAAAAGTAGACAAAACGAGGATGAGTGTACAACCCTTACGCATCCTTAGAAGGTCCCAATGATAATTGCTCACTGATGATGATGATCTCCGTGGCCTAGTAATTAAGACGCTTGTCTTCCAGCGATGAGGTGGCGGGTTTAATTTTCGTCGGAAACCAGTTTTTTCAAAGGATTCCAGTCTAGTTTTCACGTGAACATCTTTCTAGTTAGTTGGAAGATATTGCTATAATCCCGCCAGGTTGTATTGTATACAACGCAAAGGTGTTATGTTATACAATCATCATCCTGTCGTGCAGCTCATGACTGATCATCGTGACTCTCGTGATAACCTCTAAAGACTTCTCTCTATCCATCCCTGCACTCCGCAGCTCGAAGGGCAGTTATTTATGGTAGTCCAGCTGTGTCTCTCACTTGGTCAGTCCAACGCATAGGGATTCTTCCTCTTATGCGTCGTCTTTCCTCTCTTCCAGTAACCACAAACCTCTCCAAAATGTCTCCTTGACCACGATGAATGTGTCTAAAGTATCGGAGGACTTGTCGAATGTATATTGTCGATTATATAATATGTCGGTGATTCTCAGTTCTTCTAGAATAGAGACGTTAGTTCACCTTGCTTTCCATGGAATTCGTAACAACCATCTCCAACACCACATTTGAAATTAATTTATTCTACGTCTATCACTTGTTATACAAATAACGCAGTTATGTGGTCGTAAAAACTAGGGAGAACTGTAATACAATTCCAATCCCTTTACAACGAAATTCATGGGACCATAAAACATTTTTTTTTTATTAAACAAAGTAAATTATTGCACAAACATTTGTCAAGGCTATACCTATATACAAATGTATTACTTAACTAATCTTAATTATATGTTATCATTTATGAACTTACTTAATCTTATTTTCCTACATATAATTTTATTTTATTTCTTCAATCTTAATATATGAGATCTTAGAAATAATTAACACCTACATACTACTTATAACTAGATAACAATCCTTACACTAATTATTTAGCAAAAACAAGTCCACTCATTCGGGCTACTTGGACACCACATTAACTCAGACCTTGGTCATCCCAGCTAATACTGTAGGTGGACTAGTCAGGCAACAGATAATGCTTCGGGAGCTTGTGCTTATGACGGAAGGGTAGGTCGGATTTACTCTCGTAAGCCCCCAGGGCAGCGACTAAGGGATTGTTGTGATTTTGTTGGCTTTTATAGAACTTCACGGTCCAAGCGAGGATGTGGTGTTGTAGGGTTTCTACCATAAAAACATATTTCGTTATTCTGATTACGTGAGAAAAATGTTGCATTAAACAATTGTTTTATTGCAGAATAAAAGGATATATACACTCAATTATTTTCAAAGAACGATATTATTTTGACTTGACTATTTTTCCTTAGCATAATTGCATTTCGAATACACATAATATGGAATTGAAAAATATTTTCTGGGGTATCCGTGCTGCAGGATAGATAAATCCGAATATTTCTAAATCTATTAATACCTTCTTAAAACGAAACCTCCGTAGGTGACATAACTCCATTTCATTATTGTTTTCTTTTGTATTACAATACTTTTTTGCTCCATGTTTAATTTGCAGGCTGCAAAAACCTTGTACAATTCGGAGATAAAAAATCAAGTTGAACGTGTTCTATTTCGCATGTTCCATTATCAACTAAAATAAGATGTTTTCTTAATTAAAGCACTAACACTGTGGAGGTTTAAAGACATTGTAAGTCGTTTATTTAAACACTGTTTATTCCACTTTATACAACGGTATAACCCTACCATTTTCAAGCATTTTACTTCATCATCAGGGAGCAAAAAGAAGTCTTGTTTGTAGGGTTGTACCATTATATAAAGTGTAATAAACAGTGTTTGACTAAAAACAATACAAGATGTTTTCTTTTTTAACTTTTCATTAAAGCGTCCAAATTCATTACCCATTCGTTAAATATTGCTTGTATCTTCCAATCCCGTGGGTTTGCATCTGTTCATCGGTGTTTTTAGTTGATAAATATTCGTTATACTGATTTCTTTATGTCGTTTAAACGAAATTCTTTAAATATATTCTTTCATGTTCGTTCAATTCAACAAAAAATATTAGTTATTGTAAAAATTTAGTTTTTTTGGAAATTGTTATAATGCGATTTGACTTATAGAATATTTTAAAAAACGTATTTGAGCCACCTGCATTGAATAATATTATAAATAACTTTTTACTTTCAAAATTCCTCTAAAAACCTTTTCACTTTCAAAATTCCTCTAAATTCTCACAACTTTGAATTAAACTCATGCTTATTCTCTAAGTTTTTCATCAAGCAATAATAATTCTGATAATATTATTGCAAAAAGTATGTGAAAGGTAATAAAAAAATAAATCTTGTTATCATCATTCTCATAACCATCACACCGTGCCCTTATTGGATGGGCAGAGAGAACCAATCTACACTTCATTCTATCTTGGTATCCAGCTTTCACTTTTGTCACCTCCATACACCTCATCATGAATACTCTCCTATTATAAAATCTTTCTCTTTTTCCTATTTCGAACATTATTTATTAGGTCACACCACGTTTGTACAGGTTTCCAGCTTCTAATACCTTCTATACAACTCGAATAGATAATTTTTTGTAGATCTTCCATCATTCATTCTTTCTACATGGTTAAACAATCCCATGTCTCAGTATTCCTACCTTCATCTTAAGAACTGAATCGTTCTTCTTTTCTTATATCTTCATCCTGTCATATACCAAGCTGGAATAAATTTTTTGTGAATCTGGTTTTCAAAGGGAATCAAACCCGAAAAAACTCCAGTTGCTAGACAAATATCTTTCCAACTAACCTTGTCGTATTATTGTGGTGTACCACACCTGACCATGTAACTTATTATCAATGATTGCTCGTTAAAATCTTTCGATCGCTGATCTTCATGAAGCAACACCTGCTAATATCTTTGATATCTGGATTGTTGACCAACCTTGATTTGAACACTTATTTGTTTTTCTTTTATTCACCGGCAGTAAATCTGAAGTGGTATGTGCATGCACGGGTTTTCTTTTTTTAACAATTTTTATATTAATAGTCATTTATTGTCATTTTTTGTATAAAAGTTTATGTGTGCAAGAGGGTTAAAAATAATATGAGTGCTCATTTTTTCAACAATGTTTATAAAGGGTTTTTCAAATTGAGCGGTTTTTTAATTCTTGGATAAAACATAGATCGTCGCGTCGCGAACTTGCCTGGGTCTTGTGACATTTATAAAAATTGAATCGTATACAATACAACAACGCGTTCAAATTGTTGAAATATTTTATGAATTGTAATATCCGGAAACGGTGATGTTAATTTGCCACCAAGATCATGTGCTCTAACACCGTTGTACTATTTTCTCTGGGGTAACGTGAAAAGCCAGGTCTATAAGAATGACACCCAATCAATTCCTGAGCCGAAATTACTCGTGCTATTGGTGAGTTGTCCTTTGGACGAAATTATTTGTGTTATTGGTGAGTTGTCATCGAAAATGTCATCAAAATTTTTGACAAAAAAGTAGACATCTGTGGAGATGCAAGAGGTGGACATTTGGCGGATATTGTTTTTTTGTGTTTTAATGTCATGCATTCAATAACCAATAAAAAGTTTTTTTAAATCAAATCAAATTGTGTGTTTTATTCAAGAATTAAAAAAATTAATTTAAAAACCGCTCAATTTGAAAGACTCTTTATTTTTGCTCGTTTAATATCAGTTTTTGATTATAGTTTTTATGTTCAAGATACAAGCTGAAAAATAGCTGACGTCCTTGCAGCAAGCCTCGGCCTCCTAATGGTGGGGATGTGTTTCGACTGGTAGGGTATTGTGGAAAGAGCACGGATCTTTTGGTGACTTCTCTCTTTAATGTGTCTTTCTTTTCCTTTGTCTTAGCATGGGTGCGTGATCACGGGATATATATTTGCATGCTATTTTTTAATCGGCAAATCCATGTATTATTGCTTTAACTAAATATATTAATTATATTGACTTCTTATTTAGTATAACTTTTTTTAGTTTACATTGACAAGAGTGTGGGCTGAAAAACATATGATATTGGTGAGGGTTTATCTCGAATAGGAGGATGTTAGTTTTGATAGCTTCTCTTTCAAATGTATTTTCATTTCCATTACCTTAAATATGTACGCTATTTCAGGGTGTATGTACAGTCGAGTAAGTACATACTATGTTTCTATAATAAACCTATATTTATTTAACTCTGTAAAATAAATTAAATATAATATTCCGTCAACAAGTCACAAGTTCTTCTTTAAATGCATTTAGATGCAATTACTGTGCAACGCGATAAAAATTCCGAACTGTTCTTAAGGTGAAATTTCTTTCGGTGAGCACGTCGTGGGATGAATTTTCAAAATGTAATTTTTTGCGAGATAATGAAATGAATTAAATAATTAAGAAATAAATCAAGTCAATTAAGGGAGCCGCCACATTCAGCAGAGCCATATTCATAAGAAACTCGAATGGTGGGCATATTCCACGAAATAATTTCAATACTGGCGCAAATGTGTTAATGAGTGACTGTGGGTCGAATCAGTGGTGTGGCAAACACATGCATCCAACATTAAAAAAAATATCGTTTAAAATAATGTTTTCAATTATTTCGGAAATGCGTTTTATTCTTTTACTGTCTAGTTTTGATAGACCGATTTCTTATTATTGTTATTTTGTGTACATGGTTATACATGGTACATCTGGGGAGTTTATCGCTACAAAAGAAACTTGGCCACGTCCACCATTACAATTAAAATTTGATACCTCTATCAAAGGCAATATATAAACTGGAGCCGATAGAAGACGTGTTGTTTCGTTATATTCTAAAATGTTAAAAAAATCTACGGAGATAGTTTCTAAACGTTGTTTAATTTCTACAGGAGTCTTCTCTTCTTTTATTCTTCTGAAAGAAATGTAATAATCGCTATATTCATATTTTTACATTTCAGAACATAACGAAACAACACGACTTCTATCGACTCTAGTTGGTATACCTACTACTGAGGGCGTGATATCTGACAACACACGCTCTAACTTGATCATTCTGTCTTTCACCAATTTTTACATTCACGTATATGTAAGTAACGAGAGTTTCTAGCTTTTTCTAAAATTTCTTAAATAATCGCGATAGTATTCAGTCCTCCTTCATACTCTCTAAACTTTAAAGTTAAGAAATGAAACCACGTGACTTACTTATTTAACAATATGATAGTTTTAGTCATAAATGCTTCAAATTTTGAAATAAAAGCGAAAAAATGGCCACTTTAGGGTAGATGATATCTACTTAATTTTGTCGAGTTTCACCATTTTTTGTGTAGATTTACCTGATTGGTGTATAAACACAGGAAATGTGGTATTTAGAAGTGTAAATGTACCAAAATTGCAGAACCTTATATTAAAAACGCATAAATTCTTCCAGTATGAGAGTTTGTCAAATAATGAACCAAAAGCGATAGAATGGCCCCTGTATGATAGATTATATTCAATTTTGTCGAGTTAAACCATCTTTTGGATAGATTTACCCGATTGGTGTAAAAACATAAAGAAATATGGTATTAAAAAGCGTAAATGTATCAAAACTTGAAGATATTTTAAGTAAAAACGCATTAATGCTTCTAATATGAAGGTTTTAATCGTTTTAATCCAAGGTTTTAATCGTTAATGCATCGAATTATGAAACAAAAGTGATAAAAGGGCTCCTTTATGGCAGATTTACTCAATATTGTCGATTTTAACCATCATTTGGGTAGATTTAGCCGATAAGTATAAAAATATAAAGAAAAATAGTATGAAAAAGCACAATTGTAACGAAATTGAAGAAATTTAGAGTCAAAACGCATAAATGCATCCAATATAAGAATTTTAGTCGTAAATGCATCAAATTATGAAACAAAAGCGATGAAATGGCCACTTTTTGGTAGATTATTCTCAATTTTATCGAGTTGAACAATATTTAAGTAAGATTTATCCGATTGGTGTAAAAACATAAAGAAATATAGTACCTATTTAAAAGTATAATTGTACTAGAATTGAAGAAATTTAGAGTAAAAACGCATAAATTCGTCCAAAATGAGCGTTTTTGAGGTTATTGAATCAAATAATGAACCAAAAGCGATGAAATGGCCCCTTTATGGTAGATTATACTGAATAACTATATTTTGGATAGATTTAACTATCTTTTGGATAGATTTACCCGATTGGTGTAAAAACATAAAGAAATATGGCATTTAAAAGCATACTTGTAACAGAATTGAAGAAATTTATAGTAAAAACGCATAAATTCTTCCAAAATGAGAGTTTTTGGGGTTATTGAATCAAATAATAGACCAAAAGCGATGAATTGGGCCTTTTATGGTAGATGATTTTCAATTTTTTCGAGTTAAACCATCTTTTGGGTAGATTAACCCGATTGTTGTAAAATCATAAAGAAATGTGGTATTAAAAAGCGTAATTGTACCAAATTTGAAGAAATTTATACTAAAAACGCATAAATGCTTCCAATGTGAAGGTTTTAGTCGTAAATGCATCAAATTATGAAACCAAAGCGATAAAATTGCCAATTTATGGTAGATTTTACTCAATTTTGTCGAGTTTCGCCACCTTTTGGGTAGATTTACCCGATTGGTGTAAAAACTTAAAGAAATATGATATTTAAAGCATAATTGTAACCAAATTGAAGACATTTTGAGTCATATGTACTGCATAAATGCATCCAATATGAGAGTTTTTGAGATAATTGAATCAAATATTGAAACGAAAACCATGAAAGAGCCTCGTTTTTGTAGATTATTCTCAATTTTGTCAAGTTTAACCATATTTTGGGTAAATATACCCAATTGGTGTAAAAACATAAATAAATGTGGTATTTAAAAGTGAACATGTACCAAAATTGAAGAAACTTGTAATAATAACGCATAAATTCTTCCAATATGAGAGTTTTTGAGGTAATTGAATCAAATTATGAACCAATAGCGATGAAATTACCACTTTATGGTAAACTGATCTCAATTTGGTTCAGTTAAACTATCTTCTGGTTAGATTTACCCGATTGGTGTAAAAACATAAAGAAATATGGTATTCAAAAGCATAATTGTAACAAAATTTGAAGAAACTTAGAGTTAAAACGCAGAAATTCTTCCAATATGAGCGTTTTTGAGGTTATTGAATCAGATAATTAACCAAAGGCGATGAAATGACCCCTTTATGATAAATTACACTCAATTTTGTCGAGTTTAAGAAAGCTACGAGGAATTTATGCCAAATTTATATTAAAATACATTTTTTTAAAGAAAAAAAGCCAAGAGTTAGTCTTTCTCATAACACATAGTTCTATACATCATAGTTTGTTCTTCACCATGCTGGATTATGGAACGATCTTCCTGGCTTAATCAGATGTGCTACATCCTTATTGATATTTATGAATAATCTAAAGAAGCATTATTTATATCGAAATGTGTCTCTTCTCTAGCTCCCACACAATATCTAACTGTATTCTTATTTTCCTTGAAATTTATCTCACATTTTATTATTTGTAATTTTTTCAAAAATAATATTTTTATACACTACGTTAAATACACGAAAATGGATGCCAACAACAATTGTGAAACAAAAGCTGGTTGATTGAAAGAAATTGATTTAAAGCAATATTTCTCCAGATGTTTGGATGTGAAAGTGTTCAATTAAATAAATGATTACTTCGTTTTGACGCCAGACTATTAATTCGGGTCGAAGTGCTTCGTTAATTTAAAAATATATTAAGATACATTATAGATCGTTCAACCAGAAGTCCTTTTGCAATAGTGTGAGTAACAGTGCGTTTACAAAAACTTGTCACTTAATTTTTTTTCATGAAGTGAAAAAGCAAAAATATATAAAAATAATATTTTATATTCAAACATTGAAATGAACACACACGTTTTGTAAATTAAAAATGCTGTCAGCTTAAATTGTAATAATCATAAAAATAAAATGAAAGTAAGTTTATTTCACATATTAATTGTTCAGGCATGGCAGATTCTAGGAAACATTAAATAACTATAATGAAATTTTTCAAGATTAAAAATAAATATAAGTACTCGTACAAGTATTATAAAGTAAAAAATGTTCCTCAGCTTTAATTAGATTGCACATAAAAATAAAATGAATGAAAGATTATTTGACATATTAATGTATCATAATTACAATACCAAATAATAAAGTTTTAAAATAATAGTGGATGGAGTGATACTAAAT
Organism: Odontocerum albicorne; assembly: GCA_949825065.1. Taxonomy (NCBI): domain Eukaryota; kingdom Metazoa; phylum Arthropoda; class Insecta; order Trichoptera; family Odontoceridae; genus Odontocerum; species Odontocerum albicorne. The sequence continues at coordinate 8,164,199 of OX463845.1, forward strand.
TCTAGGAAACTTTAAGTTATAACAAAGTACATTCTAAGCTTTCGAAAAATTTTGAATTATACATTACATTAGACAAAAATCGCACTCCTAATTTCGACATGGTAATGTTTTTCTAATCACCGAGTATTTTAACAACAATACAAATGTGCGCTCTTCTCGAACCAATCGTGTGGCATTCTAAAACCAATACTACTACATAGGTTGTGTAATACAGAGAGTTTTACTCATCCTATTGCAAAATTAATCTTCTGACTGAACGATCTATACTAAATTAATATCTATTGAAGTTGGAAGACAGTTCTACTGAGATGGACATCTTTCATCTCCTCTAAACTAATACATATTCTTATACAGTTACTTTGAACTCCCTAATTTCAACATTTTCTTCATTCAACATTTATTTCATCAAACATAATTAAATCTCATTACTACCCACGCTGTTACAGAGAGTATAATAAATCCTCATCTAGCGCGATCTAAAATACAAGAACGAAACCTTCTTTACATATATTCTTGAGCGTGGCATCAAGTAGATATAATGAAAGAACTGCCTTAAGGGACTCATTCGTGACAGTGGTTGTTGAAATAATATTTTTTACTAGGTATAACCTTGCCTTTCTCGAACTTCCTCTTTTTAATTGTAGATATCTGCCCAAACGCCTGACCCAGCTATACGGGTGCATATATTCGTAGTTCGGTCATTATTATTCAATATTCAGAACATACTTCCAGGTATTCAATATTGCCATCATATTCAGAACATACTTCCAGGTATTCAGTGATACTTACGAGTTATTGCTCTAGAAGTATTCTATGGTATTTCATATAAAAAAAATAGCGTTTTACGCGTTATTTATATATTGTTGCTATACACAAATCTTGTACTGCAAAATCCAAGATAATTTTGTTAGTTAACCTAGATTTCTTATGACTTGCTTATAATAGACTCTTTCATTCTTGTCAAATATACTCGTACATCTAAAACCCTAGTCTAAATAGTCAGCGGATTTCCAAAATTATCTATTGGTTTTATTCATAAACACCATCAAATGCATCACCCTTCTTTACCAGAGTGTCATAACAATCAAGATATCTGCCCAAACATCAGAGACGATTTTGTAATAAGTAGACTTGTTATTTATTGTGGAAATTCAGGTTTTCATTTATGTTTTAAAATCATCGCATTTGAATTTATTATAAACCCAAAATAAAACTCTTTTGAAGTTAATATTTTTTGACAAAACAGTGGTCTACAAAATATTTGTGTGTTAACATTCTTTTTCTTTGAAATTCTTCTCGTTTTCTGGTGTTGGTGATTATCATTACTATCTTGACATTTGAGGCAATAACTTTGAAAAAATAGATATTGAAATTCTTGTTGCAAAAGAAATCCTGCATTTATGATAAAAATAAGCTGAATTATACAACCTCCACTGTCATTTCGATATGTTAAAACTGGTTCCATTAATAATCAATAAGATCGTACTCATGCATGTCATTATCATTATTCTGTATTTTGAACAGACTTATGTTACATTTCGTACATACACAAATGGAATATAGGAAATTTTATTTTCATTATTACAAGAAAATATGTGATTTGAACATATAAGATCTCGGAATATGGAATAAAGACTACGGCACAAGCATTGCGGGGGGCCTGCCTTGCTCGCCTTTGCTAATCACGATGCCCCATTGTGCCTCAGGTTTAATGAATTCTCTTCACGACACCAGCAGCGTGTCTTGCCTCGCCTCCTACGGGAGGAAGTAGGACCTGCGAGGAATATTACCTTCGATTTAAAACTAATTCAATGCCTTCGCAAAAATATGAAGTTATTGTGTAGCGACAAATCTTAAAGTAAACTTTTTTTTTAAATAATACAAGTGACCGAACTAATACATTAAAGAACTAATTTTAATATGTGTTTGTTAGACCATGGTCATCGTTTCTGGGCCTCGTAGTCGAGGATCCCGTCGCCATTACAACTTTAACGCAGTTAGAAAGCGAATCTGTGCCGTGGAGTTTTTTTCTCTTATTTAACCATTCCTTCCCTGTGATGAGTAACTAGTACACATTGCTTCTAAATACTTTAATATCTCTGTAAATATAATAAATACTGGGTTCAGATTTTAGGTAGGTATTCCTCCGTAATACATTTACGCATTGAATGAAAAAATAATATTAATAATAATTAGAACTTATCGGCCACATCAGAGATATTTTGTGAAAATCGGGAATAAATTCACCAATACAATCAAACGTGTGCCAGTATGTGACGTATGAGTAATCATTCTTAAAACCGCTATGGGTGAGGAAGCGATTCTATTCACGTCTCACTCTCACTCTACATCGGTATATGGGTCTTTTTGCTCGTTTTGTGAACGTCAGCCGATGTTTTTTTCATGTTGCACACAATAAACCAATGCACGCACATGCGTATTTTATCCACGAGATGGCTACACTCACATTTGTTCACGAGAGATATTCACGGTAATCACGGCTCAAGGAAATCGTAGTGATATTCTTGTAATATATCAATAGATTGGGTTTCATATAAATGTGCCCAACTTTTGGGCGTTTCAATAAAATCGTGCCCATTTTTTTGTTGAGGTAATCAAATTGCACAAATGGTTGCAGGCTGCACTTATACTTTGTTGACATATTTAATTTGTCGTTTTCGCTGGTTCCAGCTTACAATTAATCGATTTATTATTATAAATATACATAAAACATCATAATTTAAAAATAAAAATACCATGAATTAATTCGTCACCATTACGATATGACCCTACTGGGGTAAGCAGAGGTAATATATCTCGACTTCATACTATTCTGGTACACGTACTAACACCTCGTCGCTCATAATCTCCTATTTAAAAGGTCTTTCACTCTTTCCTCATTCAGAATTTCATTTTTTTTGTCACGCCATGTTTTAAAGGTCTTCTGGAAATGCTTGTACTTTACGTGTATAGATTATTTTTGCTAGTCGTTTAGTCCATCACCGTGGTCGAAATATCTCATGTTCATTTCTTCATATTGCGGGCTTAATCTTTAATTTATATTTATTATTATAAAAAGAATATTATGAAAACAAAATGTTTATGAATATTTCTTACCTGATCGGTAAGTTACTCGTACTTGATGTCACCTTATCTTCAGATCTTGAAATAATTAATGAACCATTGTTGGTGTTCTTCCGTAACAAAGCTATTATTATAAAGCGACAGACTTAATCCACAGATTAATCTTTTGAAGCCTTGGTTTATTTAAAATGTCAAATATTTTTTTCAGGTACACATTAATATATTATCAAAACAATAACGGAATATGAATTCATGATAATTACTATTATAGAAGAACACGCTGAAATGATTAGGACATGTGAAACGAATGAATGAAGAAAAACTAACATGACAAATATAAAAGGCAATTGTTAGTGGAAACCATGTGAGACAAAGACTAAAAAAAGTATGGTTGAATCAAGTGAAAAATATTTTGATAAACAGAAATGAAGAAAATCAGAGAAATCGTCATTATACGAGAAGGTGTATAAATATAAAATAAGCTAAAGATATGTTGTTTATAGTTAAGGCATTAACATTGTGGAGGTTTAAAGACATTGTAATTTATTTTTATCAAACACTGTTTATTCCACTTTTTTTTGAAGTGGAATAAACAGTGTTTGATAAAAATAAATTACAATAAGCTAAGGATATGTATCGAGATAGAAAAGTCTACGCCTTATCCTCTCTGCATTCTCTGATCGGAAAGTAGCATGATGGTATGTATATATGTATGTATGTTTAAAAAAAGGATAGCGACAGGGAAGAAAGTAAACGAAGCACTTGAGGTAATATGCAACAATCGAGGACAATCAGAGTGGTAAAAAAATAATAAATATAATATTGTGTTACAGCTCAGCTTGAATTATGAGAGTGAAGCAAATATTTATTAGAATACTTAATTCAAATTAATGCTGTGGATGCGAGAGCACCAAGATAAAACTGACTGAATTGTAAAGGTAGAAAGAGGGCGGAATGAGAGAAGATGTAAGAAATTAATGCAAAGATAAAATTGATGTTTTAAGTAAAATGAAGAAAGGAGTGTTAAGGTAATTAAGGCATGTGTAGAGAATGAATGATTAAGTGAGCATACAAGTTAAAAGTGAGTAGACTAAGTAAAGCGTGGTTGGATAAGTGGACCAGATTTCAAAAGAAGATGAAGGGAGAAGTATGAGTTGAACAACATTATGCATGAAAAGATGTATGGTTGCAAAAGTTGTATGCTGGGATATAAAAGTATGGAGATCTGTTCTCTCCACCTATCCCGCAAGGGACATAGCGTGATTATATTCAGTTCAATTCAATAAAGGTAAAGGGAGGAAAACCATTTAGACAGTCGATCGGAGCGTGGTTGTTATTGCGACAGGATTTTGAGTACTTGGGCTTTCAGGATGAATGACGTGTGGAAAAGATTTGTGTCGGCTCTTGAGTGTGAGTTTCTTCTTGTTGTTTTAATTTTTTTTGTTTTGTATTTGTGTTTCTATATATTTTTGTGTTTATTTTTATTCTTATGATTGTATGCGGTATATTGTGGGATGAACATTTTTGGTCTTTCTGGAGTGATGATGTGTGAGGAGTTTAATTTCGCATGATGTTTCCAGTTGTAATTGAGTGTCACTGTTTGTCAGGTTGATGAGAACGTGCAACGGGGTTTTGTTTTTGTGTAATCAAAAATGGGAAAGAAGTATTGATTTATTTTTTCATGCTAAATATCCTCATTGAGATATAGGCAAAAGCCTAGTTTACTGGGGATACGACAAATGAAAGGCAACAAACCCAGATCCATTAAAATAATGTATGTCCAAATTTAATTACCTGTTGTTTTTTCGCAAAATTATGTATATTTATTTTTATGTGTAATAATAAATAAATAAATAAAATATATGTTTTTCTATAAATAGGCAATTCACTTAAACTAGTTTGATTTATGCCACCAAATTATAAATAGGCAATTCACTCAAACTAGTTGGATTTATGTCACCAAATTAAAGACATTCTGAAATGATGAGTCAATATATTAAACAGTTTTAGATAATTCAATCAACTGATTAAGTTGATTTGTTGATCTATAAATGGAACAGTTGCTCAAAGAAAGAAGAAAAGCAACATTCTTTGGACGCGGAAAAGATATGGCTTTTAGTAAATCAAACCTATCTCCCAAAGGACAACCGAGAAATTATATAGTTCTATAGTTTCATCATTCCACAATACCCATTATGTAAAGGTGACTAGCCACCACGCAGTGGCCTGTCCGCAAACGACAAATAATCTGATGTTATGTATACATGTATGATTTTTTCATTGAATACTTGCATTGTAAAGATGTGATCTTGATCACTAACCAGATGATGTGGCCTTTAAAATTACCGTAGAGTTTTCCCTTACTATCTCTATCAGATATTTCTGTATGTATGGTATGTCACTTATGTAAGTTCGCCTATTGAATAACTTGTCTAAGACCAGCCCTGTTCGAAAGTAGAAGATATATCCCGTAAAATAATTGTATTAATTGAATGCTGCATTGATTAGGTTAGCCTTATAGAATATCGCTTTGTTAAAGCAGTCTATTGTCTTATTTTGCTCGTCATCTAGCAACTAGCAGATGTTAATTTTATTCCAACGCTTTGTAGATTCCCGTCACAAAAACGTTAATTACATTGTTCATTATTTCTTTTAATTAATTTAAAATAATGTATTAGAGTTCTTGTCTTTTTATATTTATTGTATTGAAACCGCGACGTTAAATAATAGTTTGTACATTATATAAGCTAGAACCAAGTGTAGTAATTTTAATAATTAATTTAAAATAATGTATTAGAGTTCTTGTCTTCTTATATTTATTGTATTGAAACCGCGATGTTAAATAATAGTTTGTACATTATATAAGCTAGAACACGTGTGTAGTAATTTAGTCCGGAACTAACTCAGTTTATTTTGTTACACGTTTCTTGTAGGCTCACTAAGTATTTAACGTTTCTTATTATTTCTCATAATCATTCATTAAAAATTAAAAAAACTGTCCTTCCCCGTTTCCACAAAATATCCAACCAAATATCATACCAGTCAGAACTTATCCGATGAAGGAGTAAGGCGTCCTACCATTGGACCGAGACTCCGAACGAGATATTCATCACTTGTGTGTATTGTAGGCTCACTCGGCAAAATGTTTTGTTCGATAGTGAAGCGACTGCAACTTATTATTTGTACAATCTGCATAACTGCACAGTTTGTTAGTCAATATGGGAATTGCATGAATATTCATATGACATTGGCTACTTACAAGATCACAGTGAAGAAATTGTTCTTGCCGAGATGAATTGATTGAATTGTGTGTATGGATTTGCTAAGTAATATTGGTCAACTTGTACTATTTTTTTTTTCTATTTTATAACATTGCTTACATGTCAACGTTAAATTATATATGTTGTTGTTTTTGTATCTTTGTATCAAACAGGTAATTTGACCGTTCAAATGAAATAAAATTAAAATAAATAAATAAAATAATGAAAGAATTACTAGATATATTGAACATCGTATATCGATAGGAATAAAAGTTGATGGAGCACTAAAACAAATTTTAACATTAACAATTCTAACATAACCCATTAACAATTCTAAAATAACAAAAGTATTTGTAATTTATTTTATCAAACACTGTTTATTCATCTATTTGTAACGGTTTAACCCTACCGGTGTCAACACTTCCACCTCATCATGAGAGGAGCACAAACAAGAATCTAATGATGAGGTGAAAGTCTTGACACCGGTAGGGTTATACCGTTACAAAAAGTGGAATAAACAGTGTTTGATAAAACAAATTACAATGTCTTTAAACCTCCACAATGTTAATGCCTTAACTATAAATAATATATAAAAATAACAAAAGTGTAGTTTCCAAACTCGATGACCAAAATGAATCAAATCGTTACATCTTGAGACATCACAAAGTAAACAAACGCAGTCATCAAGTTTCCAGAAACCGTACCCAGTTCCAATACAGAAGACTTGAAGCATTGTGTGGAAATAATTACTCCCTTGATTATGATTTATTGTGGTCTGTGGAAGATGAATAATTAAAATGGCCGCTCCACGATAATGGCGGAGGTCGAGATTTAAACGAGAACCATTCCCTAAAGACGACCTATTCAATAACATCAGCGAGGTCCTATATCTCTCAGAGACTGTGTTCAATCTTGTACGTGAATCATGTGGGTTTTATTATAATTCTTGCATCCGATTGTGACCCTTGTGATTCTGTATATTTTATCCGTTTGTTAAAGTAACCAATGACAAACAAGAGCTCGACCACTGAAGTTCTTAATGTCCCCCTATCTCTCTCGATTAATTATTTTGATTCGGTCACATAATTCATCTTTTGGTTAAGGTTGCGTTTTCCAAACTGTGCTGCGCGCCTTCTTGTGGGGGTGGACGCGAAACTATTAAATCTTTGAGTTGTTGATGGAAAGAACATCTAATCCAGCTTGGTTGAAAAATATATGACATTTTATTCCTCAAAAACTATACGAAATACAAAAATATATATGTATTAAAACTAGAACTAACTGCGGCTGCGTACAGTTTAGTTGGTTAAGACTAGAACAAACGTAATTATACGCAGCTGGTGTAATAAAGATGTATCGTTTGAATGGGACTAAATTGTCATCCATGGGTAAAATACGATATCCGGAAGAGGTTTGATCCCCCACTTTGTACTGTGCCATGATAATGTATATCTACAGGAGTGTGGGCTGAATAAAATCTGGCGTTCTAGCGGGCGGAATTACCCTCATTTTGGTAGAAGTGTATTTCGATTGACTGTGTTATGAGATAAGGCAAGATCGTTTGATAGTTTCTGTCTCAAATGTATTTTTTCCATTGTTTAAAAAATTATGTATAATTCCATACTGGGCAGCTAATCGCCAAAGATGGGTAATTTTCTAGCATCCATGTGAACCTTACGAAATGAAAATAGATCTTTGTTATTAGATGTCATAATGATAGTGCAAAAGATAAAGACGCACTGCACGAGACTATTAAAAACATTATAGTTCAGCACAATTGAGAGCGAATAACATCAGATATAGCCAAATGGCACGGAACTCTGGCTAGTTATCAGGGACTCAATTGAGAAAGAAGACGCAGATATGATGTAAGTACTAAAATTCTTTGCCCTACTTACAAAATGTTATGCCTATCATAAATTGGCTTGCAAAGTCATCTCCGGTGGCGTCAATGTCACATACCCTAGCCCCATACTTTGTTTTGTGTCTTCTATTATACTCGTCACAGGTAGTGAGCATTCAAAGTGTAATAAATATATTACTAAATTTACATTTCTTTTTAAATAACAAATACAACTAAAATGGATATTAAACCATGGTCTCCGTAGCTAAGTTGATAAGACCTCTCTCTTTTATATCATACTAGGGGCTGTAGATCGATTCCCGTTGGTATCCAGTCAGTTTTTTTTAATTAAAGCCTCTTTAAAACCTTTCTGTCTAATTAGAAAAAAAATAGCTGCATGACAACAAGTCCGCCAAATTTTACTGTACAAACGAAAGTGAAACAAATAATATAAGTTTTTATATGTGCAGATTCGTAAAATATTTTTCTTTTCGTTGTGTTATTAAAATACCATATATCATGATCAAAAAATTATTTACACAATTATACAGCAATGAACAACGAAGAAGCAGAAAGATTTTTTTTGTCAGTACATAAAGTTTGGAAACCACTGGATTAAGGCATGGACTAATCAAGTTAAAGACATGAAATTATTATGAATTGATAATATCTAACGATCTTGACTGTGACTTGCTGGATGAGGTTTTTAATGACCTTTTGGTCTTGAAATTAATTATTCGATGCGTTGGACGATTATTTCGTTTTTTTTCTTCATATCTATAATGGACGATGAATAATGATGAGTATTTGAGATTTGTTGTATGAAGGAGTGAATATTAATCTATTTTCATTGTTAGTAGTTTAACTAACTTAACTAAACTGTAAAATTTCTACATTTGGGGAATTTCAAAATGACATTTTACGAAGATTTGTCTGGGAAAAAAGGAATAAGGTAGCCTTTTATTGAATTTTTTTATTATTTAAATAAGTAAACCTTTTTTTAAATTTTCATACATGTATTTTCTTCCGTTGTTTATGATCATAAGTTAGTTTATATTAATATTTGGGAGGCAGTCATATTACCAACTGGTAATATGCCTATCTTCCAATCTGGAGATGTGAGTTCAATTTCTTAACTGGTTTCTAGTACTCGAAAAATAAAAAATAAAACAAATCCTTGTCTGGTTAAATAATTCTCGTAAGTAATAGACGTCTGCGAATATTGTTGCCTCTTCACATACGTTATCACTATTAATACGTTCAATTAAAAGCAAAGATTTCTGTACCTACTACAATAGTCTTAACCCCGAAAGTTCAATTATGGATTCGGTTAAAAGCTGAAACCCATATTTAAAAAAAACATTAGTGCAATTCAACAGTCATTCGTATCTTGCTAATGCCTGAAATTGAAGATATAATTTAAGTTTTTTTTTAAAGAATATATATGACCGAAGTCATAGGTATCCATATGAGATACAGGCAAAATCCTAGTTTGCTGGGGACGCGACAAATGAAAGGCAACAAACCCAGATCTATTAAAATTGTGTCCAAATTAAACTACCTGTTATTTTTTCGCAAATTATGTATATTTCTTGTTATGTGTAAAAAAATCTAAATATATACCCTCAAACACTAGGCGGAAAAGTGCCGGTATCGTTCGAGGGGAGTAGCACAGCGTGGGGTTCGAACCGACGACCTTCCGCACGGAAGTCGTGCGTTACCGCGCAGCCATGCACCTCAAGTCTAGTTGGTAAGATACTTCCATCAGGGGTCTTCGAATTAGATTCGCGATAAAATTACAAACAAATATAGAGTCTCATATAAGAGGTCGTCTGGTAAGCACTATACGTAATGTTGTTACCCCTCATGTGTGGAGTATTTCTAACATTTAATCCCTCGTATTTCTAACACGTGGGATACAAACCGCGGATGTGCTTTTAATCTAACCAAATCATTTATTCGGATGTGTCTACAGGAATAAATAAAATACCACACGAACAAAGATACGACACGAATGAAGGTACCACACGAATAAACTAGTTGGCATGTAAATTTTACATTTGAAAGCAAATGCGAACTAGTTTCGAAACGTAATCCTCTCTTTCTCAAGCCACATTGTATCATATACATTATGCCTTGAAAAAGAAAGGATTACTTCTTCATAACTAGTTGACTTAATCGTACGTGTGATTTTTTATTGGTTCATTCGTACAGTGCGTCTTGACATACTCGTATCTCAATTGATTATTCAAACATGTTGAAGAACATTGCCGTGAGACAAATTGTCTTTGGTTTAATTGGACCTTCAGATTAAGCGCCAATGGAGCAGACAAGTAACTCACAGCTTGTCATCGTATATCTTGGAAATATTACCGCACGTGGATATGCAACAAAACTTGCAAACGACTTGCATATGGGAGTATTGTTACCAGACGAACTTTTTAACTATTCTGGCCCACCTTTTATCTAACCTTTTATTCTTAGAAGATCAGCGCATAACCATCTATGCCACAAAGGTTGTCTTAAATGCTGAAATAAAAAAAAGTTATCGTAATTTTAAATAATACTTCATCCAATTGCCAAAAATTATAAAAGGGGTAAAAAATCAAGACAACACGAAGTCTAAGTTAAACGAGAGGTTAAATACCAGACGCTTAACCTCTTGAAGGCTCGGCAAGCAACCCTCGAGATGTTTGATTGACCACAAATCAATATTAATGACCGATAGCCAGCGGGCGGGCTCAACCCCTCCAGGACTGCGGGGGTCCCGCTGTACCCCGCCGACACTAAGCCAAGATGATGATTCTGCAGAAATGCCTGCTCGCGCGTTCAGGGTTAACAGAGTGACACTATTAAGAGGCCCAGTGATGAGGCAGATTTCATATGAATAGGGTTGACCAACGATTGTTATTTTCGTAACCGATATATCGATTTCTTAAGGGAATTTTAAAATTCAATGGCGAAATAACTACTAGGATTTCTTAATAAGAAATGAATTAAACAGAATCGTGGTAGCGTAGACGTGGAGAACTAAACTTGATACGGATGGTGATGCCATTCAAGCAAACCTCAAAATAACAATGAAACTAACTTCATAAAATGAAAATCTAAAACAAAAGTGAAAAATATCAAAATTTAATTACTACCAAAATGGAAAAAAAATATACAAGTACATCAAAAATAAAAATTACAATTACGCTTTTTCATTAAAACTATGATAATTTAAAAAGTAGTCATTGATGGGCCTTTATAGTCGAAGATCCCCTCACCATTCCAACATCAATTCAGTTGGAAAGCGAAACTGCGCTGTGGAGTTTTCGTTTCTTTCTTCTTATTCTTCTCCTCTTTAAGTGAGTGAACTGTTGCACACCAGCAAACTCACCTGCCATACTGATGTAATTGATCCAATGGCACAGTGAAGTGATACAATCGGAGTACTCTGAAACGAAACAAAAAGCTACACAATTCAGATCGAAACAGCAATGAAATGTAATTCATAAAAACATATTATATATAAATTACATATAAAACACAATTAAAATTTAATCAATAACAAAACTTTGACATGCACTCAAAACAGAATAAGAACAAATAAACTACTTAAGTACATGAAAAAAAATACTTGTCATACAAACCAAAATAGCAGTTTAAAAAAAAGTTATATCGATTGATATACTCGTAGGTGCATTAATCGCATTAATATTTTTACAACATTTTAATATATGGGTTTGATGGAAATATGCTCAGCTTTTGCGTGTTTCAACGAAAATGTGTTAATATATTTTTTAATTAAAGTAGGTCAAATCTTATAAGCGGCTCAGCTTGAATTTGATTGATTATTTCTGGGTTGTTCCAGAAGTAATGAGACTAGATATAAGCCGTTTATCTTATGTAGAAGTATGTTAAATATTTTTGGTTTGTTCCAGAAGTAATGAGACTAGATATAAGCCGTTTATCTTATGTAGAAGTATGTTAAATATTTTTGGTTTGTTCCAGAAGTAATGAGACTAGATATAAGCCGTTTATCTATGTAGAAGTATAGAAATACTTCTGGGTTGTTCCAGAAGTAATAAGACTAGATATAAGTCGTTCATCTTATGTAGAAATATACAAATATTTCTGGGTTGTTCCAGAAGTAATGAGACTAGATATAAGCCGTTTATCTAATGTAGAAGTATGTTAAATATTTCTGGGTTGTTCCAATAGTAATGAAACTAGATATAAGCCGTTTATCTTATGTAGAAGTATGTAAATATTTCGGGGCTGTTCCAGAAGTAATGAGACTAGATATAAGCTGTTTATCTTATGTAGAAGTATGTAAATATTTCAAGGCTGTTCCAGAAGTAATGAGACTAGATATAAGCCGTGTATCTTATGTAGAAATAAGTAAATATTTGAATAAATAAATTTACGAAAATAATGGGAAAAAATTTAGATACTTTCATAAAGAAAACTGAGATTGTATGCAAACCATAACCATATAACAACCAGCAATCCTCTAAAATTGAGGACGATATAACATAAGCATTCATAAATCGATAGATTTAAGCTAACCTCTGGAACAGCGAAAAATTTGTAAATTAAAAGTGAACAAAAATCAATCAAAAGTGTTGTAACAAATATCTCCTACATGTTAAAGTTTTAAATACTTCCTAAATAAAACTGCCTCTTTGCATTTCTTATGTTTTTTAGGCATTATCAATAATCCAAACCACGTGTGTGAACCTTGAAAAGATGAAATCAAAACACCGATACTTTTGATTGGATATATTATTGTTGTAGGTTCGTTCATTAATTATTCATATATATTTTATTTATTCTGTGTGCCTGTTGCTGAAGGTATTTGATCACATTCTTAACATTTGTTTTTTTTTTTATTTCATACATTTCAAGTTCTTAAATGAATAATCAATAATACAAGTCTGAAGAACATTATTGTAACCCATAAAAGAGAACTTTTTAAAATTTATTTTGATAACTTAAGTTAGTTTTCATAAAGATTCAATAAATGTTCTGAATTTAATGTTATTAGAACAAAAACAAACGTCTGATATGGATCTTTATTATTTCAAAACGCCTTTTGAATAATAAACTAGGTCAGTACATCAACATTGAGTTAGAAGGAAATTTTCAGGGAATTATTGACATTTCGAATAGGAAAATACTCGTTTTTTGATTGGTTTCAAACATTCATAATGTGTTTTAAAATTAAGACCATTTTAAGAAATCGTGTTTCCAGATTTAATAGTTTTATGAATAAAACATAATATAATTTAAATTATTCTTATTTGGTGTTTTAAACATAAAGTTATTGAGAGTTTAATTTAAATTAGTGTTAAAGTACTATTTAGGATTCTGAGGATTATTTGACCCTTTTAAATCAGCTATTATGTCTACTAAGTTTTTGTAAGGTATAAAATACCACAAAATGCCAAGTTTCTCACTGTCTGTAATGTATCTTTAATTCGGGCATAGGTCTAATATATTTTTGTACAAACATGAATATTTATTTATTATTTATTTATTTTACGCATGACAAGCTTTTCAATCGAGTTTTGTTATATATAGTACTCGTATGCTATGACACTGCTGTCTCATTGTGACTTTAAGAACAAAATGCGTTTTGATTTTAAAAACGAAATGTGTTTTGATTTTAAATGTGAAATGTGTTCTGATTATAAAAAAATGTTGACATATTATTATACACATCAAAATATGTTGTCAATGTAAGAAAAAAATATGATTTTAAAAACATTTTTCGTTGATGTCTTTTTAAGAGGATAAAATAAATATACAGTGGGAATGAGTGGACGGAGAGGTAGAGGAAGACCAAGGTTTGGTTGGATCAAGCGAATGATATTTTTAAACAAGGAAAATGACAGGGACTTAACAGGGAAACGATGTGTTTTATTTATTTATTTATTTTACACATGACCATAAATATACATAATTTGCGAAAAAACAACAGGTAATTTAATTTGGACGCACAATTTTAATGGATCTGGGTTTGTTGCCTTTCATTTGTCGTGTCCTCAGTAAACTAGGTTTTTGCCTGTATCTCACTGAGGACATACGGCATGAAAAAATAAATCGCTACTTCTTTCCGATTTTGAGTTATTGAAATGAAATATGAAATATATGAAACCCTTTTGCACATTGTCATCAACCTGACAAACAGTGACACTAAATTACAACTGGAAACATCACGCGAAATCAAACATGAATGTTTTCTTTAAATAATTTTCTTCAAAATAACATTTTTTAATGGTTTACAATCTAATAAATTAAACTAATTCGTATAAATGAGTTTTCAAGACACCAAAATAATTTATTCGACTTGATTAATGTAGATTATATCAAAATACGTTTATTTGAATATGTTCTTAATTTATTTTTGTCCTTATAACAACGTTTCTCTGAATCATATGGTGTGGGGTTAGTTAACGCAAATAGTATTTATATAATGGTCCCAAATACACCATGCGGAGGTCGGATGGGGGACCATTAATTATCCCATCGATTATGGCAGACACCTCAGCATTGTTGTGCCTGCCTGTCGGGAACACAAGAAAAAATAACTCCACCGCGATGGATGGATCACTGATGGATGGAAGATATGGGTAATTGTTTATTTTTAACTCCTTCGGGCCTTTGTTACGTAATATATGCTGCACTTCTCCTCAAGACGACATATCACAAAGAATTATATAAGTTTAATTGTTATAATTTTAGGGATGGAAGTGTTTTTTTGTAATCTATAGAAAGAAGATTAGTGCTAATGAAAAAGGGGGGAAAAAATGAATAAGATGTAATGATAATATATAAAAACACTGTTGGTAGAGTGATAAGAGGTTGTGAATATTTTTTTACGTTCTAGGATTGTGAATCGATATTTAGCAACTTCGTATGGAACATTTTAAAGACAGAATTTATCCATTAAACCTGAATTTTGCTTTTTTTTCATATACATAGATATTGCCGCTTGGCAATAATCCCACTTGATTGTTTTTGCAATGAAGTTTTAATACATAAATAAAAATTATCTATGATTCTTCAATCTTTCAAAAAGAGGAAAAAAAAATGTTTTGTGGGTTACTAAGGGAATATGAACTGCAAAGAAACCTTTGTAGATTGTATGATATGATAGTGACACATTTGGCTTTAAGTGTAGTGTAGTATGTGTATAATGTTCATAATAATATTATAAATTCTGTGTAGTGTTCATATACCATAATAAATTCCACTTTCCTTAGCTTTAAAGTATGTTCAAGATAAACATAGGGCTGAACTTTCTTGATTATCTTCTTCAAGTATGATGACTGCTGATTGGTGAGTGTTGTACAATACCTTGGTTTTATTGTAGTTCATCTTAAGGCCTACACTTAGCGATTTCTATGAGAATTTCAGCAATATCATTATTGAAGTATAATATCTTCTGCGAACCGTAAGCAGTTCAAGTATTTGATGCTGATATTACTTTAACTTCAGTCCAATTTCTGGAAGACATATTCTAAAACGAGGGTTAAAAAGTTTTGGTGAAGTATGTCAAATTATCTTGCGCCTCTGCATATTTTGACTTTATTAGACATTTCGTAGAGTTAGATAGAGAAAGTAAAGTTATTGTGTGTATTAACTAGTGGGAATAAATACAAAATGTCTTAAATTGATAAAGGATTCAAATGACTTATTTATAAATATGAATATTTATTCATATTTATAAAACGTGAAAAGAGGTTTTGTTTGAATACACAAATGTTAATTTTATATAACAGACTAATACTTCAATTTAATATTTTAATTTAAAAAGTAATTTTTTAATATACTTTCGCATATTAAAGCCAAATATCGCTTTTATCTATATCGCCAAAGTCCTCAGATATACTCGTAGATAAAAATAAAGGAATTGTAATTGTTTGAATTATAGTTTAAAATTATTCATCAAGATTATATTTTACACCTTTCGAGCGTTATGACTTTATATTTAAGAAAAGTAAATGCGATATATAGGTGAACAATTAAAAATCGGAGCAAATTGAGGAATTCTTATATTTGGATAGTATTTTCTCTGATGATGGAAGGGTTAAGTGGGATATCGAATGGCACGCAATGATAGGAAACCAAATCAACGAGACACTAAAACATATGTACTCACATTGAACAGTATCAACATCTGCAAAGATGATAGATACTCACATTGAACAGTATCAACATCTGCTAAGATGATAGATACTCACATTGAACAGTATCAACATCTGCTAAGATGATAGATACTCACATTGAACAGTATCAACATCTGCAAAGATGATAGATACTCACATTGAACAGTATCAACATCTGCTAAGATGATAGATACTCACATTGAACAGTATCAACATCTGCAAAGATGATAGATACTCACATTGAACAGTATCAACATCTGCTAAGATGATAGATACTAACGTTGAACAGTATCAACATCTGCTAAGATGATAGATACTCACATTGAACAGTATCAACATCTGCTAAGATGATAGATACTCACATTGAACAGTATCAACATCTGCAAAGATGATAGATACTCACATTGAACAGTATCAACATCTGCTAAGATGATAGATACTCACATTGAACAGTATCAACATCTGCTAAGATGATAGATACTCACATTGAACAGTATCAACATCTGCTAAGATGATAGATACTCACATTGAACAGTATCAACATCTGCTAAGATGATAGATACTCACATTGAACAGTATCAACATCTGCAAAGATGATAGATACTCACATTGAACAGTATCAACATCTGCTAAGATGATAGATACTAACGTTGAACAGTATCAACATCTGCTAAGATGATAGATACTCACATTGAACAGTATCAACATCTGCAAAGAAGATAGATACTAACATTGAACAGTATCAACATCTGCTAAGAAGATAGATACTCACATTGAACAGTATCAACATCTGCAAAGAAGATAGATACTCACATTGAACAGTATCAACATCTGCAAAGAAGATAGATACTCACATTGAACAGTATCAACATCTGCAAAGAAGATAGATACTCACATTGAACAGTATCAACATCTGCAAAGAAGATAGATACTCACATTGAACAGTATCAACATCTGCTAAGAAGATAGATACTCACATTGAACAGTATCAACATCTGCAAAGAAGATAGATACTCACATTGAACAGTATCAACATCTGCAAAGAAGATAGATACTCACATTGAACAGTATCAACATCTGCAAAGAAGATAGATACTCACATTGAACAGTATCAACATCTGCTAAGAAGATAGATACTCGCATTGCACAGTATCAACATCTGCTAAGATGATAGATACTCACATTCAACAGTATCAACATCTGCTAAGATGATAGTTCGCAAAAGTATTTTAATTTCAAATTGTATGTATTTAGGGAGTGAAACGTCGATGTAGGAAAATAATGAAAGTTGCCGAAAGAAAACTTTAGAAATACTCGTACATAGGCTAAGAAATACATAATACATGGGGGGACAGTAAATGATTGAATACAGAATTATTTGATATGGGATGAATGTGATCAAAGAGGCGTTGAGTAAGATGAAGATGAAGAAAAGAGACGAATGTGAAGTTAAGGCGTGTTAAATAAGATAAAAAAAGATAAGTGGGAGAGGGTTTGGAAACACAACGAATTAATAAAGAAAGACTAACATAAAAATATATGGTACAAATCTGAGTGAACTGCGTGGTACAGAAAGACCAAGGAAAATAAAATGGAATCAATTCAATGATACTTTCAATAAAGGAAACGTAGAAAATCAGAGAAATTGTTGGAGATGTAAAAAAGGCGACAGATGCATGTCGAGATATTTCAATCTGGCGCTCTTTCCTATCTACCTATCTCGATAGAGAAATGGTATGATGGTAGGTATGTATACTATTTTACATAAACAAAATTCTAAGTCTTCTAAAGAGTTCGATAGATACAAAAAACACCTTTTGATATCTTAATAGGATTGTCATTTTTTTTTTTTTTTAATAGCTGTTTGTTTAGTAAAAATGACAACCGTGACCTAGTTGATAAGGCTTTTGGGTACAGGATTAATTCCTTAGATACTCAATATTTTTAAAAAGATTTTTTAACTATCCACAATACAACATTTACAATTAACATTGTTACGATTTAAAGGCGAATAGCATAACATAATACACAAGAATGCAAAAAAACCTACGTATTTTGGATACGATAATAATTTTACTAGACATGGCCTATGACAAATGATTTCATTTCTTAATAACAAATTTTGTTTTTTACCCTTAATACTTAAAAACTAAATTGAAACATTCACGCTCTGCACTCTTTACAAATACTTAAACCTCAAGCTTTCAAACACGTCGTTTTAACAACTATGTCAAGACCACGTTCAACAACTTCGTATTATTTCTGTTTAGTTTCCACTTAAGGCCTCTTTAATGGTTGGTTTGTACAGTTTGCCATATACATTTAAGTAAATCCACCAGGTTGTGCTGTATACAATGAAAGTATAAAACAATACAAAAAATGCTGCAGTCATAAATTCACCGGATTTTTTAAATACATGAAAATGGCGCTCAAAAATGAGGAATAAAATAAGAAAAAAACAATGAACGAAATTTTTATTAAAGATGTTTTATATTTTGCATAAAAATTAGCATCTTTCAAACAGCCTTCAAAGCAATTTAAAATTTGCATACGTCATTAATCATTTTAACACCACAAGAGCTTCTTTCCCAGTAGCGAAACGGTTAACTACAAACTCACGATCTCCGTAACCGTCATTCGAGTATTTTTCGAAAATATACATTCATTGGATAATACTTGCATATCTTTTTAAAAAAATCTGAATTTATTCTAATTTTGTTTTTCACTTTCGTTGTGTGAAATCGCATAACCATAACCAAACATACAAACCATCACGCCATTTCCCTGTCGAGGTAAGCAGAAAAGACAATGCGCCAGACTTCCTATTGCGACACACATCCTTCGCCCCTTCTACATTCATGCACCTTCTATGTTTTCTTCTAATTTCTACGTTTTCTCCTTTCTAAGTGTAGTTTCCTTGATCCAACCATACGTTCCTTTTTTACCGTTAGAAGTCCAACTTTTACCGTTTGATGCGTCTAGTCTATCGGTCACAGTCCGGGCATAATTCAGTCTTGTTTGAGCTCCCTTATGATGACTTGAACACCTTAAAATATTTTCATCCCGTTATGTAAATAGAAATGTTTTAAAAAAATAATTAAAAATTAACCAACTATTTTTAATTGTGAAAGACAGCCAAATTAGAAACTAAAAAAATGTAATTTTTAAATTTTATATAGTTGTTCTCCCTCTATCTACAACACATATACCTATAGTTCGGAAATTCTAAGATGAGTCCTGTGACAACTCACAAATTTGCCCCAATACAACCTTATGTAATGTATTTACCTAAATAACTTGCTATTTATTAGAATTGATGCTTATATTAAAGTTGATAAAATAATTAAAATTACTGAACATCGTTACAAGGTTGTATTGGGGCAAATTTGTGAGCTGTCACAGGACTCATCCTAGAATTTCCGAACTATACCTAAATTTATGAGGTTGTTCTCCCTCCATCTACAACACATAAACTTGCCTAATTTTATATAGTTGTTCTCCCTCCATCTACAACACATACACCTACCTAAATTTATATAGTTGTTCTCCCTCCATCTACAACACATACATCTACCTAAATTTATATAGTTGTTCTCCCTCCATCTACAACACATACACCTACCTAAATTTAGTGGAAAAACAATTATTTCTTTTTATTTTAACTACCTTGACATTCTTATGTCAATATATTTATTTTCATATCATAGTTCCAGTCTAGATTAAAATATTTAGAACAATGTTTCCTTTATAATCCAAACTACATTAAAAATATATTTTAATGAAACACAATAAAATTCTATTTTGAGTAAAAATATTGCTTATTGTGTGATAAAAATATACGTTTTTCGTAGTCTTGCTAACCCTACACAAATATTCATGTATATGATATCCTTAAAGATTGTTCAAAATAATCTTCAAAATTAAACATAATTTCGGGGCCTGGTTGGTAAGACGCCTACCATCCAGCCCGGGGCTTGCGATTCCCGTTCGTTCTTAATGCCACAAAAGTAGTATCGTTATTTTTCATATAAAAAAATAGGAATATCGTTGGTTTTTGTATTTCCTATTTAATTATTTAACAAACTCCTTACCCATGATAGAATAAAGCATGGTAAATATATAAGTATAATATTTTAACCTTTTGACCTCCTGCTGCGTTAATTCGTCTGTTGGTATCACGGCCGCAGCGAAACAAGTAAACGGATAATTGTAATGACGAAATAGCTTAACAAGCTTCGTCAGGGTAGGCTATGCATTGAGACCTGTAGAACTGTTGCCTAGAGCGATTGTTAAATTGAATCTTGCATTCTCATTTTTCATCGTCCGAAGTACTGAGGTGCCATCATGGGCTTCCTGGTATATTTATCGCCCTAAACTATAGAAGTCATCGTTTTTAAATGTACTCGTAGGCTGTACATTGGTTTAGTTGAGACGGTCCAGTGACGACTTTGAGGTATCGCTAAGTGTTCTTGGGTCATACAGTGGTAGGAAAGGGCTGCTAAGTGTTCTTAGGTCGTACAGTGATAGATTGTCTTTTTTCGATCTTCAATCGCTTGAGGCTTGTAGAAGTACTTTCGAACTTGTATTTATTTATAAAGTCTTGAATAATTTTGTAGACTCATCTGTGATTGTGGAACATATTAATTTAAATGTTCCCTCAATTCTGATATATTTATGACCCAAAAACCGTGACTTACCAGTGTTGGTCTACTATCGCGACAGTTCCAGGGTTTGAGGAAAACCTTAAAGGTGGCTTGTACTAGAATCGGCCATTAACTCAATACAAGTGAAATCTTTGCCGGTACATGTTTTCTACTTGTTTACTACAACTTCTCAACATTTCTACAGTTCTTCTTCCCCTTCTATTCAATTCGTGTTTGACTCTCATTGTTTTGGCATGTGGACGATGGGTGCAAGCTACTGCGATTGTATGCTTGTCATTTCAGAGTTAAGCGACTTTTTAAAATCAGAATTCGCTAGTCAATAATTAATGTTTTTTTTTTAACTACGTCTCTAAAGTGTTTCATCTTCAATGCTTATTATCTTGATATAGTTTTTTTTCTGTCAAAATCCTAGTAGTATTTTATGGTAATTTTCATTTTATAAACTTCAAACTACAATTTCCAAGTGCTAACTTAGACAACGGTCTATTGTTGGATGTGATGAGTCGACAACCTTGTCAGACATGAGAAAAATTATTGACTTTACAACATTATATAATTTTTTTCTGCTTATAGTTTAACAGTCCGAAACTAATTGAGCTTGTCAGGCTATAAGTTCCTTTTATCAGGATTTTTTTTTATCCCACAATGATATAATTATGTATTATTTATAGTTAAGGCATTAACATTGTGGAGGTTTAAATACATTGTAATTTGTTTAATGAAACACTGTTTATTCTACTTTTTGTAACGGTATAAACCCTACTGGTTTGAAGACTTTCCCCTCATCAACAGGGGAGCACGAACAATACTTGTGTGTGCTCATCTGATGATGAGGTGAAAGCCTTGAAACCGGTAGGGTTGTACCGTTACAAAAAGTGGAATAAACAGTGCTAGATAAAACAAATTACAATTATATAATTATAAGTAATTATTTGTTTAACCCCTGTGTAAAAACATTCAGTATTATTATGGACATTGTACGGACTTCCATTTTACTTATTACAAGAGTAAAACAAAGAAGTGGTTTTTACTGAGAATAAACAAAATTTTGCTCTTTACTGTATCGGGTTCCTATTGCTTATCTTGTCTTATTCTTTTGGCAGTCGTGGTCTATCGGCAAGCATTCACACTAAGCAAGCGGGCGCCCTAGATTCGATTCCCGTTGGATTAATTTCTGTATTGGTTTTACTTTTACATCGTTTTAAATCTAAATTAATGTTTTCTGTAGCTTAGATGCAGTTTATCATAAATTCTTAAAGCACTACTAAGCTAATAGCGTTATGTAAAAAAAACTTTGCCCAACGAAGTGTTGCAGGAGATTTAATCAACCGATCATTTTGAAATTTGAATCTCCCTGCTGCTGAAGTACAACAGTTTGCCAACAGTAAATCATCATACTCGATCACGAGGGTTGTGTATCATAATCGTCTTGTTCTGGGTTTGTCTTTTTCCATTGTTTTGAATAACATGTCAATATTGATTTTTAATTGTTATTTTTTAAATTTCCTATGTCAAGAAAGATTATTTGATTATTCACATCAGTGATTCTGACTGAGATTAAACTCGCCATTTGTATAATTTATAATGAAATATCTGTATAAGAAATAAAGTAATATGTCTATTCATAAAATATATGGTATATTAAGAATTTACTGCATGTAATTTTTTAGTGAAATTGTAATTTGAAAGCGAAAGCAACGGTTATGGTTATATTATAGATAAAAGGAGTGGTAAAAATGTGTGCGATGTATGGGTTAACTCAGATAAACTGGAGCGGGATAATGAGTTATGTTATCTAGGAATTATGTTTACGTGTAATGAGTGAGTTGAAAGAGATAACGAAAAAAAAGGGCAATGACAGGGAATAAGGTTAACGGAGCTCTTAATATTATATACAATTACTAGACTATATAAAAAGTAGCAAAAATGAAAATACATAATAATGTGTTAGATCCCATTTTGAAGTATGGAGGTAAAACTTAAACTTAACAGAAGAAGGATAAATGGAAGATTAACTGTGCGGACATGCATGCACAAAGAAAATTTTGAGCATCAATGTATGAAAGAAGGCAGAATGAAGACATCAGAAATGAATGTATGAATAAGATGTATTAGATCGTGCATCTAGCTCGTTCTCCCAGAAAATATGTGGATAAAATGGATGTTTAAGTAAGACGAACAACGGAGTTTTAAGTTCGTTGGGACATATTGATAGATTGAATGGCGAAAAGATGACTACCGTATTAGTCCGACTATAAGGTGAGGATTTAAAAAGGCGACACGTAAATAGGGGGGTCGCCTTATATTCGAGTCTCAAGTCATCAAATTGCCAATGAAACGATCATCAATGGATTTAAAAAATGTTGCATATCCAATAAAATGAACGGTGCTGAAGATGACATATGATTGAGGATTCCGAAGACGATAATATCACTGAAGATGAGACTGATGCTGAGGATGCTATAGCCAAATGTGAATCTGACTGACCTGATTAGCTATTGTACTCGTAGTTGGATTTTTTTATTTCTTCTTTTCATGTTTAAACGTATACTTTACTGGGTACTTTGTTTTAGTAAATATTTTTCGTTAAACATTATGTATTTTATTTTTCCTAATATTATAATGGTGAGGGAAATATTTTTTCTCCAAAAGCAGATTAAAAAATAGGGGGTCGCCTTATAATCAGGGTCGCCCTATAGTCGGGTCAATACGGTAAGTTAGTATACAAGTAAGAAGTGTGAGTGTGAATGAGGTTAACTGAGAAAACATGGCTGGCTCAATTGGACAAGATTTAGAAAGAAAGTAAAGTGAGTAGTATAAATAATATAAGGTTGTATATCTTCTTCTTCTCCCTGGCTCCATCCCAACTCATTGTCTGCGAAGACTGTTGGGGTCAGCTCTCCTCGTCTTCAGGTTGTATGCTCTTCTGTCCCGGACTACGTCCCCCAGGCCGTGCCTCTGCATCAGGTTATCTTTTTGCACCACCCATAAATTCTTTGACCTTCCTCTGGTCGCCACTCGAGGAAGATCCATGGAGATTTTATGTGACGAAAGGTATAAATTTGGAAATGAAGAAATTTGTTGTGTTTGGATAGAAAAAAATGTTCTCTCTACCTATCCCGCAAGGGATAAGTATATATACGTGCTTAAAATATCTTTTGCTTGAGAGAATATTCACTTTACAATACCTAATGTTGCCCCTGAGTCACATAGAATAAAATAATTGCAGCAATTATACGAAACGTAGAGGTTCAAATCCCTGCATAATAACGGAGAATGAAATATTCAATAAATCTTAATTTGCTTAATTAAATCGTCAAAACAGCGTGATTACATGCCGTTCCCATTGTATAATTGTAGGGTGGGTTTCTCTATTGAGCCGATTCAATCAATTTTGTTTATTTTTTTTCCTTTATTTAAATTTGTAATTACAGGTTTTATTGTTTATTTTATCCTGTGTTTGTAAATTAAATTTATCTTTGCATATCGGTATATGTATTTTGATTTAATTATTGTATTAAGATGTATTCAACTCCATCCTCTGAATATAAAAGCAATATAAAATTAAAACACGGTTACTTGGTTTTATTCCACTTAATTTATTGAAAATCACGATGCATTTCAACACTTGCTGTGTCAATTTAAACATATGTTTCATCCTCTTAACTGACGAGAGGTACAACGTACGAGTACGTAGGCAAAGAAATCATTTAATGACTGAGAAGGGTTATTTAATTTGGTTATTTTTTATTCAGGAACTTAACCATACAATTAAATTCATAGGGGGAGTATAATATTTAACTGTCAATCGATATAAAGTCCCATTTGATAATTAGAAATAGCAATAATCGGCAAAAAAGGAAGAAAATTCACACAATGTAAATAAAATGAAATAAACTCTCTCAATACATTTAATTAATTAAAGGTACATCGTGTGATATATTAGATCAGGAAGAGGGAGAAGAAAAATAAAAATAAAAGGTAGATACTTTTCTTTGTGTGTTTCAGTCACTTCGGAGCAGAGGGCAGAGAGATAATATGGAAATAAAAATAAAAATAAATCATTTATAAAAAAATTGCTAGAAAATCAAAAAGTGCAACAACAAGATAAATGGAAAAAACATTGATGTGGTTAAACCACTAACTTTAAATTATATAGGTTCGTGGTATTGAAGAGTGCTGAGTATAGGAGGTTATACAAGTCTGGATATAAAAGGGATAGAACATCAGGTTGTAACCTGTCTATCTGTAAGTAATGCACAATATCAGTATTGTTCAGGAAACATATAAGCAGCAGAAATATTAAGAAAAGGCAGAGGATGCGTGTTGTAACAACACGCAGTTACTTTTTAGCCAAGGTGAGGGAAGGTGTGTTCTGGTATTTTTAGTCGTTTTGAGTCCGATAGTGAAGCAGTGAACTCGTATTAGTTTTCTCAATTATGTTTCCATTTACAACTGTACAAATGTTTTCCTTTGATTCTGTTTCAGATATGTTATTATTTTTGAACGTATACATTTTTGGTGTTGCGTGCTTAAAATTGAATCTGCGTTGAATTTCAAGTGATTGGGACATGACAGCTGCTAAAGCTTGAAATTATATCAATTTATGTTATTTTTGCGGAAAGTTCACATCTGAACTAATTAAAACACAAGAACATATTTTAATATGAAACTATATAATCTTAACTTGGAATATTTTCTTGGTGATTAAGACAAGGATTGGACACGCCATATTTTAGCATTAATCGCTTTGTTATTTTGTAAAAACACTTGATAGGGAAGATTAAGGTTTCGAATAATTTAAACACATTTCCAAAACTCAATAATTTAAAATTAAGATGAGATGTTTTTGTGAGTGGTGTATAAGAAATCCTTTTATAGATCCATTATTTGATACTTGGTTCACCAACTTGCTGCATGAACTTTGTGAGTGGTATATAAGAAATCCTTTTATAGATCCATTATTTGATACTTGGTTCACCAACTTGCTGCATGAACTTTGTGAGTGGTATATAAGAAATCCTTTTATAGATCCATTATTTGATACTTGGTTCACCAACTTGCTGCATGAACTTTGTGAGTGGTATATAAGAAATCCTTTTATAGATCCATTATTTGATACTTGGTTCACCAACTTGCTGCATGAATTTTGTGAGTGGTATATAAGAAATCCTTTTATAGGTCCATTATTTGATACTTGGTTCACCAACTTGCTGCATGAACTTCTTTTAAAACTGTGACATTATATAAAAAATACTTTTCTACTTGATTTAGGAAACCAAACTACAGTGTAATTACCCATTTTTATGACAGATGCAAAACCAAGAATTTTACCCATTTTGCAGTGCTCTTTTATTAATTTCAGTTTACAACTTTTACTTTATCAGGTCGTCCTTTAATGTCCACAGTGTTTGCCTCTGGACCGAGCTGCAGACAAAAAAACTCACTCCGTCGTTGACGTGTTTCAAACAGCGACGCAAGATGTCCTTTCAATGACTTTGCGTGTTTTCCAGTTCCCCCAATATCCTTCTTCCAATACTTTCTCTTATCTCCCAGCCACAGATAAAATTGTTAATCTTATAATTCTGTAATTTATCGTTTTATTTTCTTTGTATAAAGTTCTAACGTAAATCATTCATTCAACACAGAAAATACTTTTTAAACCATAATTTATTATATTTATTTATAGTTAAGGCATTGTGGAGGTTTAAAAACAAACCAGTATTCTTTGTGCTCCCCTGATGATGAGGGGAAAACCTTGAAACCGGTAGGGCTATACCGTTACATAAAGTTAAATAAACTGTGTTTGATAAAACAAATTACAAATTTATTTATTGTTTATATGATAAGGAAATACACTTTGATGAAAAACACTTCAATAATCATTTAAAAATGTGTTAAAAGTTCTCTCGCCATGCTTAATTTTTATACATAGCATAGATCTGCTGGCTGACTTACTAAGTATTTATGTTTTAATTCATATCTGTTTTATACTATTCGTCAATAAATAGAACATTAAAAAAACACAAATTATTTTATTTTAAGGAATAAAAGACGTTAAAAGCAACATATCAGATTTTAAAAAGATGTTAAAAGCAACATACGAGATTAAAAAAAGACGTTAAAAGCAGCATATTAGATTTTAAAAAAAGACGTTAAAAGCAACATATCAGATTAAAAAAAGACGTTTAAAGCAACATATCAGATTTAAAAAAGGGCCACTCTCAACTAGGCATATGATGCATTAACATAAAAAATCTGCAGTTAAATGCAACAAGCAACCCATAGATTATAAGATCGCCATCACTCTTTTCATAGTATAAAAAACCTGATTTAGCAATACCTTGCAATACTTTCCCATCAAAGTCTATTCATTCGTATGGTACCCTTTAATATATCAAAACTGATGATATGGACATAGTAAAGAGTGTGCCAGGGAGACAATATTATCTTTGAAATCAGTTATTCTGCCTTCGGCTTAAAAACACTGGAATAGGAAAATCCCTTACAGTTTATTATCTCATAACCTGGAAATATGACACGTGGACAAGCAACAACACTCGCACACGCGTAACGCGAGCGAGTAATGTTACTAGACTATTTATCAATACCATATCGGAGGTAGTACTTTGGTTAGAAGAGGTTGCCTTTTAGCAATAAATCCTTGGTGCGGACACCTCATTGTACATTACCATATACAACGAAACGTTTCAATAAATAATATTTTTAATAACACAAACAGGCTTCATTTATTGATTTTTTTAATTTTCATTACGAATAATGAAATGTTCGATGTAAATATAAAAATACAAATGAATAATTAATAACATCCGGTGCTGCCATCATCATCATCATTACTGTACATTAAACAGTTAACATTTTAAGTCACAACAAGGAGACCATGGCCTGCTCAATTTAATACATTTTAACAGCAGTCATAAATCAAAAAGGTATTAAAATCCCGGCTTTCCAAGTGACGGCCGCACTTTAAATGAATTTAAAACGAAAAAAAAGAGCTGTAATTCACAATTAAATGGACGCAGTGTTTTTTATATGCGCCCGTTTAATGGCCGCGAGGGGAGAGGAATTACTTGTTACACAAATTGGTATTAATTAACTAACACACTGTGGTCAATTTGTACTAAAACGCAAATTAAACGCACTCGTCAATGACAACCTCCATGTCTATCGTGGTGAAACGTTTGGCTTCCATCCGATGATCTCGGGTTTGATTGTCTTGTATTGTAATTACATTGTATTGTAACATATTGTATTGCATAGCGTTATATTACTCTTTCACTGTATACGGTACAACCTGCACGGCTTATTGCTTGTCAAGCAATATTTTACCAACAACAAGAAAGATGTCGAAGAGATCTTAACAAAATAAGATGGATATGCTTTTTAAAAACAATCTAGGTCCCAACGAGAATCCATTTCGATCCCTCGAGTCGGAAGGCATGCGGCTTACCAATTAGGCCACGAAAGAAGTCCACAGTTGATGAATGATAATATAATAATAAAAAAATATTCCATGCGTAACAATTAAAATAACAATGCTCGCACGTGCTAGATGTGAGGGAGTAAATATTTATGCTTTGAAATGTGGTAGTTTTTCGAGTGATGAACTGAGAGTTACGTGCATACTACAGCGTCTCGTAAATTAAAAACCTTCTTATGTTACTTTGAGTATAACTTTTAGTTTGTCTTATAAAACGTTGACATGGAGATATAAAATATGGACACATTTGAAAAGGGATGAAGAAGACTGAAAAAAGAGAAGTGGAAGAAATTTTAACTAAGAGAATAGTAAGAATTATGAAAATCCGAAGATCAATAATGATTTAATTTATTGATGTAGACTAGATACAAAGGATGTTCACATGGAAAGAAAGGTGTGGCGATCTGTCAGCTCTGCTTATCCCAAAAGGGGCATTGCGAAATAGCATGTACGAGTATGTTATACGCAAAAAGGATTTACCCAACTCACAAAACATTATTTTGGTTTATTTGAAATATCAAATAATGATACTGCAATCTTATATGAGCGTACGTATGCTTAAAATACCCAACTCGCATACTAACATATGTACTCGTTTTGAGATAATTGTAAAAACATTACACAGTTTTGACGAAACATAGTTTATATTTTGTGACTCAAAGGTTTGGAATAAACCTATTATTATTTACATTCATTAAACCCTTACAAACTGATGTAATGTTTCCTTAAATATCTCAAATATTCATAAAATACATATTTCGTCCACTACAAGTAAATAAATGACAACTTTAATGTATAAAAGTGAAACGTGGACGTAAAAATGAAAGATAAATTGAAAAAAAAACCAATAAACTCTGTAGAATTGCGTAGTGAGAAAAATACATGGGATGACAATGTATGACAGAGTACGGAATGAAGAAATTAGAAGTGAATGTGAACTTAAGGCTGATGCATTAAGTAAGAATTAGAAAAGCGCTCTAAGATGTTTGGGACATATTTTTTTTTTATTAAACAAAGTAATATATGGTACAAGTATTTGCCAAGGCTATACCTATAAACAAATTTATTACTTAACTAATCTTATTTATGTATTATAATTTTTGAACTTACTTAATCTTGAATTCTTAGAAATAATTAACACCTACATATTACATATAACTAGATAACAATTCTTACAACTAATTATTTAGCAAGAACAAGTCTACTCATTCAGGCTATTTGTATTCCATCACATTAACTCAGACCTTGGTCATCCCAGCTAATACTGTAAGTGGACTAGTCAGGCAGACTAGTTTGGGACATGTAGAACGAATAGATGAAGAAATACTAATAAAAAATATACAGTTCAAATGTGATTGGAAAGCGTAATAGAGGAAGACCAATGAAAGGATGGTTGATACAAGTGAATGATATTTAGAAAAAAAGTCAGTAAGAAGAGTAGTAAGAAGATAAAGGTATGAATGTAGATTAGGTGAAAGATGTTTATCATGAAAGGAAAGTCTGGTGCTTTGTACTATCTGCCTAATACAACCGGGAAACGGTGGGATAATATGTATGTAAATATAATTTACGAGGGTCATCCAGAAAGTAAGGTTACAACATTTATGTAGGATCGAAAAATGCTTGCATTTAATTGAAATTCACAGGATACTTCACAAATATATTAAACTATTTTTCAACGTTATCGCCGTCGAGATTGAGACATTTCTGTAGTCGGGGCACCAGCTTTTGTATGCCAGTGTCATAGACCTCCGCCGCCAGCTCTTTCAACCCCTTCTTCACAGCTTCCTCGATCTCCTGATCGTTGAAAAATTGTTGGGGTGTAGTGACACATCTACGTCTCATCCTCCGTCGCGATCGAGTCCAGAAAAGCTTCTCCCTCCTGTGCAAAACGATTCAAAACTTCACGCGCGGCGGTCACGCGATTTTGACGGTGCTCCGGTGTGAGCATTCTGGGCACCCATCTCACACACAACTTCTTGTAACCAAGTTTTTCCGACACAATATTATTTATTTTTATTTATTTAACACTTTTATTGCAATACAATCTGGCGGGCTTATTGCCAGGCGGCAATCTCTTCCAACCAACCAGACAAAATTAAATGAAGCAAGTTACGTGGTCGCATAAATCATTCAAATGACTATCCATCCCCACGAAATCCATAAACATATACGTGAGAACATGCCCACGAACCCCACAAAGACGGACAAATTCATAAACACATACGTGAGCGTACTATATGCCTACAAACCCCACAAAGCCGGACAATCACTCGAACATTATTTTTCATATAAAGTGAGATATCATCAATCAAAAGGAAAGGAAGGGATAGTGGAGAGGAAAGAAAAAGAAAAATCAGGAATGAAACACGTTATTTTACTGACTAGAAATTAAAAAAATTTTCAGTCGCTTCTTAAAGCATGCCAAGGACGGAGCGAGTCTTATATTGGTTTCTAACTGATTCCAGAATCTCACTGCATGGAAAGTAAAGGACGACGTAAAGAAAGAGGAACGGTGAACTGGAAAGGACAATAAAAAATCTCTGTATGAGCGTAGCGCTAATCCATGATTGGAAAGACGCTGAAAATTTTCGGCGAGATAAGAGGGTGCGGCGGGACAGTTAAGGATATTATACACTAGAGACAGTATGTGAATTTGGCGTCTATTTCTAACATTCAACCAGTTCAATGCCTTCTGGTATGAAGTTATATGATCGTACTTTCGTAGGTTGAAAATAAATCTTAAACACACATTTTGAAGACGCTGTAATTTTTCCAGCTGTTCCTCTGTAACATCCAAGTAACATACGTCCGCAAAGTCCAGAATCGAGACTTCGAGAAATGGAGAATATTACCTACGAGACTTCGAGAAATGTCAGGAAATTCTTCGTGAAGGTCTTCAAGCGTCACACGGCGGTCATTTCGCACTTGCACTGGCCTCTTCATGAGTATCAGTACGGCCTTCTCTGAACAACCTAACCCACTTCGTGACATGTTGTCGACTCATCACATCACTACCATAAACTTCCACGATCTTCCGGTGGATATTCGCGGCGGTATTGTTCTGCAAAGTCAAAAAACTGATGACCGCGCGGGTCTCGTCTCGCACGGACGAGAGTTGGCAAGAGCGCACGACGACCTCTCCATCGGAAGAATTTACTGTGACTGAACAAAATGGCCGACAAACACGCGGGACCAAACAAACTGACCATTAGGATCCCCCCTACACGTCAGGTGCACTAACTTTGAAACCAAAAATTTGCCCCGGCCTCAGGAGTCCTTGTAACCTTAGTTTCTGGATGACCCTCGTATATAAGTATCAAACGCACTCTTCTTTACAAATTTATATTTTAATATGAATTGAAATAAATACGATGTGTCATAAGAAAAATAATATTTAATTATAAAGCTCTTCTATTAAGAGGTTAATGATAATATTCAACTAAAAGGTTTAAAACTCCTTAGTGTAGATTAATTACAATATGTATTTGATAACGAACTAATCAAAACTCGTAATAACGAATAACATTGTTATTGTTGATGATGATGATCAATTTTAACCCTTTCAGTCCCTATGTTGATACAAAACATCAAGAATATAAAAAAATCATGTCTCGAAACATGACACTAAGTAATGTAGATTTGTTTTCAATGCTGAAAATCCAGCTACGACATACGAGTATTACTTGACAGCTACCATTTGGTTAGAAACATTCGTGCTGTTATGTGCAAATATCACTTTCGAAAAATGCTTTTTTGGAATTCATGTTTATTTTTAAATAATTGTATTCCTTAATTAATGAAAAATAGTGATATATTTTTGTTAGTTCTACTAAGACCATCGACTCATTTCACTCTACATGCATCAAACATCCCTTGAAACAGATATAAATTCATCAATTCACCCTTTACGTTTCATTAGGAACACAGAGATACTCGTATCATAAAACACCTCCTTCCTGATCAGTTCACTGAGCCTATCACCGTGAAGCGATCTATGGCTATTGCATAGTTTATTTTAAGAATAATGGAGAATTAACCACAACGGCCCTGAGGCCTGTGGGAAACCCTAAGTGTGGTTAATTCTGAAGTCTTGTTTGCGTACATTTGTTTTTTACAGGTTACCGAAAAATACTACCTGATTAAAATTGGGATTGTACCCCGAGCGGACACGCTTCAGTACGAAAACTCTAAAAATATTCAAAATCAACCAAAAAATATTAATTTCAACCAAGATTTCGTTGCTGGAATAAAAAAATTAAATTAGTTAATTTTTCATATCTTTTACTAATATTGATATTTGTCTCGTTGATTCCTTGAGATG
Organism: Odontocerum albicorne; assembly: GCA_949825065.1. Lineage (NCBI taxonomy): Eukaryota > Metazoa > Arthropoda > Insecta > Trichoptera > Odontoceridae > Odontocerum > Odontocerum albicorne. Next base: position 8,197,034 of record OX463845.1, read on the forward strand.
TTGTTTTGTAAAAAAAATTACTTAAAAAAAATTAAAACAAACATACATAATACCATCATGCTATCACCCTGTTAGGATAGGCAGACAGGGCAGAACTCATGACTTTCCTATCTCAATATATATTCATATATTTAACCTCCTCCACATCCATACAACTTTAGTATTTATCTGACTTTCTACATTTCCTTATTTCAAAATATCATTTACTTGATTCAATCATACTTTCCTTGGCGTTCTACTCACACGCATTTCACTCACATTTGCAACATATATTACAATGGCGTTTTGGTAAAGAGGTACAAGTCATCAATTACTTATTTGTCAGTTTGAAGTTTTGCAATACTTGCATTCCTGAAATACAGACCTCAGGTAAACTTTGAATACATAACTAATTTATGTATTCAAAGTTTACCTTTAAAATTTACCTGAGGTCTGTATTTCAGGAATACAAGTGTTGCAAAACTTCAAACTGACCAATAAGTAATTGATGACTTGTACCTCTTTAACAAAACGCCATTGATTTGTTTTGTTAATATTTCTGCATTCATTCGTTCCACATACCCAAACCATATCAGCGTGCTCTTCTTCATCTTACTTAACACTTCAGGCTTAAGTTGACATTCATCCCTGATCACTTCATTTTATATTCTGTCATAGATTATCACTCCATATATAAGAATACACGGATTGATTTCTCAACGCATGCATTTCTACAGCATTTATTTGGCTCCTATCAGTCATTTTCCATGTCCACGTCTTACTCACATACATCAAAATTTGCACCAAAATACTATAACAGATAATAGGATTTTATATTGCCCGGTTCGAGTTAATAAAACTATTTAAGAAAAAAACAAAATTTAGTGATACAATCCATATATCGTAACTGAAAGGGTTTAACAAGTTCGTGAGTATGAAAAAACACAATAATAAGTTGATGTCTACTAACTGCTAGGTTCATTAACAAGGTTAAAACGTTGAACATTAATTTCGATGTAAATGAACCCAGTGTATCCATGTGTTGATGATGCATCAACAATAATTGCTTACCAGTTTAAATTAAAATATGTCTATTTCACAACTTGCGTGGTCCAGTGGCTAAACATTTGGGTAACACCGGAAGTTTCCAGTTCAATTCTTAAATATTACGAATAAAAAACTTCTTGTTACTTCGTCGCATGCTCTAAAATAGTAATTTTGATTCACAAAATATATTTAAGAAAAAATACGAGAAATACAATAATAATAAAATGATAATTTTAAAGTAAAGTATAAGGATAGGAAAGTAGTAGCTGCGGCCAATATATTAATCAATTCCCTGCACCTGCATACTACTATGTTTAGAAAAATATATATTTGATAAGAAAACTTACCTAGGGAAGACAAACTACAAAGAAATCTAAGATACAGTGGACAAACATTAGAAGTCACTTTTTAAAATTCAACAAATTAACGATTTTGTGCTTAAAACTGTAAATATTGGTATTAAACCAAATAAAATAGTTATTACTATATGGTATACGTACTGCTCATTAAAATTAATAGTTATACTTAATATAAACCTGTATGATACTATGATAATGATCTTTCAACAGAGTATCTCTCGGGTTGGGCTATTTTATTTCTAGTACAAAAATCGCTAATTTTTTAGACGTATTAGTATAAAACGAATTCTCGTAATTACTAGACCCAGTCTTCTCAGTCTTATGCTATAACAAAAATTTTAGCGCATTAACGGATTCGCATGTCACGAAAGCCTTTGCAAGAAGTGGTGAAAGTTTCGGTGCATGCTAATTTTATTCACTAATTGAGTTACATTCGTACCATCACACCGTTTTCCTTTGGAGTTAGGTGGATAGGAGAGTTCCATACTTTGGAGTTAGGTGGAGAGGAGAATTCCACACTTTGGAGTTAGGTGGAGAGGAAAGTTCCACACTTTGCGTGTATCGCGACACACATATTTCACATAGCCTACACCTCATACAACTCCATCGATTTCTCTAGCATTTTACAGTTTCTTCTTTAAAATACCATCCACTTAATCCAGCCATATTTTCCTTGATCTTCTACCTTGCGTTCCACTCACATTTGCACTGCTAGTTTTGGCTAGTCTTTCTTCCATATTGGTTTTGGTTAGTCTTTCTTCGATATTGGTTTTGGTTAGTCTTTCTTCATTCATTCGTTCTATATGCATCTCCTTCATCTTACTTAATACTAAGCATTTGATCCCGTATACTTTCAAATATTAATACCCCAAGTATTTTTCTCAATGCACGTATTGCTACAATAGTTATCCTAATTGAATTGGTATACATATAATTGTAACAACAGTGTAATTTTTCGTTTCATGATTTTCACCTAAATGTGAAAAAATCGACACAATTCACTGTATTCGGCACTTTCCCTTTATACAAATTAGTATAAAACAAAATCTAGAATATATACTTCTCATGTTCTTCTCCTGAGCCCATCATATGTGTTCTAGCCAGTACTGACGACCTCAGTAGCACAGTTAGTAAGACGTCTGTCTCCCAATCCGGAGTTTGTGTGTAAGATTCCCGTTGGAGCCCAATTTTTGTAAAAAGAATTCTATATTGGTTTTCCCTTCAGACTTCTTTAACGCATTGTGGTGGATTGGAAAACATTGCAACATAGTAACGTGCCTGCCAGATTACATTGTTTACATCGAAAATGTAATACAATATATTTTATTTAGAAATTCAAATTTATCTTTGGTTGGAATAAATTAGGAAGTATCCCACCAGATTGCTGGAAAAATTAAGAATAATTATCATTATGTTCTATTCGAAGGGTGAAATAGAAACCTTAAGGTTGTAAGCTTTCATTATTAGTGTCGGGGATGGACAAAGTGCCAGAAAAAATTTGCATCGGGGATGGACAAAGTGCCAGAAAAAAATAGCGTCGGGGATGGACAAAGTGCCAGAAAAAATTAAGTTTCAAAGAGTTCGAAAAGAACGTTCCCCGTACCCACCAGAAATCAAACCTTAGATAATAGAATGCTAACATACAAACAAGCACGCGAGCTGATAGATCACGGAATAGACAACATTATCTTGTAGTGCCTGTTGAAGCAGCAAGCTCGTGATAGTTTTTTTGTTACCCTCGCGCCAATAAGTTGATCCGTTTGGTTTCCTTAATTGATTAATAGACGGCTGTCTGGTGCTGGGGATCTTTTGAATCAAAATTAATTAGTGTTTTGTGCTCTCATCAGACCACTCAACTGGCTCATTTGAGCGATTGCAGAGATAGACAATCTGAGTTTAAAATAAATATTAAATAAAACACAAAAAATATAAATATTCTTAATCCAACTCACTGGGAAAAAAATGTGTTAACTTGAGCGAGAATATTATTTTTCAAATCGTTATTTACTCCATGCAGGGGGACTGTTGAACTAGTTACTAATTAATGTTATATTAGATCCGCCATTGGCAGGTTTTAAAAAACAACTAAAAAACTCGTATTTTCAAGACATCAATGTAATATGTTTCATTTTCAATTTTCCTTTCCTCTTTACCATCCGTTCCTTTTCCTTTGATCAATGATTTCTCCCTTTTATGTATATTGTTCATGAATTTAGTAGAAATAAATAATGATTAAAATAATTTTACTCATACTCATACATCCTCAATGAGATACAGGCAAAAATCTAGTTTATTTATTTAACACTTTTATTGCAATACAATCTGGCGGGTTTATTGCCAGGTGGCAATCACTTACAACCAACCAGACGTAAATGAAGCAAGTTACGTGGTCGCATAAATCATTCAAATGACTATCCATCCCCACGAAATCCATAAACATATGCGCGAGGACACGCTCACGAACCCCACAAAGACGGACAATCACCCGAACATTATTTTTCATATAAAGTGAGATATCATAAATCAAAAGGAATTAAAGGATGGTGGAGAGGAAAGGAAAAGAAATATCAGGAATGAAACACGTTATTTTACTGACTAGAAATTAAGAGTTTTTTCAGTCCCTTCTTAAAGCATGCCAAGGACGGAGCGAGTCTTATATTGGTTTGTAACTGATTCCAGAGTCTCACTGCATGGACAATAAAGGAAGACGTAAAGAAAGAGGAGTGGTGAACTGGAAAGGCCAACAAACAATCTCTGTTTGAGCATAGCGCTAATCCATGATTGGAAAGACGCTGAAAAGTTTACTGGGGATACGACAAATAAAAGGCCATAAACCCCAGATTCATTAAAATTGTTTGTCCAAATTAAATAACCTGTTGTTTTTTCGAAAATTACGTATATTTCTTGTCATATGTAATGATAAATAAAAATTAAATTACCTTATAGTGTGAATTGCGCATTGTAAAAAAATCCTAAATCAAACACACCACAATGTACTCAGACATGCCAATATGCCATTTAAATACCACATGCAGTGGCACTGCGATATATTACACTATATAACAAATAATAATGTTGTCAATACTTATTACTCCTATAAATAAATTTGTTTCAATTTGCCAAATGAAATACAGCATTAAACACAACAATATCACCCCGACACGTCAACAGATAGCTAATGTCAAAAGTGTAAAATTTTCACTCGCTTCTATTATTTATTCGACACATCAGGATTTGGATTAAAAAGACTATTTTAATTTCATAATTGAATCATTGCAACGAAAATTATGCGAAATCTGTCATTATTACAAATCAAAACCGTCTTAATTATTATCAACAATAATATGCTTTTTGGTAAACATCTGTTATAAACCTTCGAGATTGTTCATTATTTTTCAATTCAGGTGAAGTTCTGAGCTTTCCGGATAAACATGGTTTTTTTTTAAATAAATTTATCTAATATAAACATTGGCCAAAGGTCATACAATTTACAAATTTATATTGTAAGAACTAATCGGATTCATATATCATTTATAGTTAAGGCATTAACATTGTGGAAGTTTAAATACATTGTAATTTATTTTATCAAACACTGTTTATTCCACTTTATGTAACAGTATAATCCTACCGATTTTAAGGCTTTCACATCATCATCAGGGGAGCATAAACAAATCTTGTTTGTCTTTAAACCTCCACAGTGTTAATGCATTAACTATAAATAAATAAAATAAATTACGATGTAAAAAGTATTGTGTTGAATGAATGGTTTACGTTAGAATTTTGTACATCGTAATTATTTCTCTTATCGTAATTTAATTTGATGCTTAACAACTAAAAAAATTTTGAGAATTTGTCTTGTTAGCGTCATTGTTTCTATAGTTTTTTTGGACGACCTTGTTGTATACTGACCATTGTTTCTATTGTATAATTGGTGGGACGTTTATCTTTTACCCGGAGGTTTCTTTTTCGATCGACCCCTAAAAATGCCATTGTCTTGATACAGGGTCTTCATTTAATAAAGCGTTAAATTTGCGCGCTCGATTTATTTTACTACACGGAGATTTAAAATTTATATACGAGTATATATTTACTATATTATGAAATAATGAAGTTGTAGTGCTAGTAATAAGATATAATTTATACTGAAGTTATATTTATTGCTACAATAATAAAAAGAAAAAAGTGTACAGAACAAAAAAGAAAACAGCGTGTTTTATAATATAATCATTATAAATAACCTTTTCTAATGGCCGCAGTCACTACCTTCTTATACTCACACTCAACTTATCTACATTTATTTTCTTATATTTTTAATTTGTCAATAATAATCGGTTCAATTTCGGAGTTCGAGTGCCCTTGAGGAAAGTTTGCTCTCTAAACGACGTTGTATAAATTTTCATTTTGACATTATCGTTTTAGCATGTGGTACTATTTATTATCAATATACAAGATGGTATAAAGTGAATTACGACCTATCTCCAGTGATTGTGAACCAGTTGGTTTAATTTATGGTAAGAGGACAGTAATATTTTATGGTCAAAAAAATTTTTTTTTGTCTTATTTTGAACCTAAAAAATTTGACCATGTATTTTTTTCGGCTTATTTTGAAACTTAAAAATATGACCATATATTTTTTTCGGCTTATTTTGAAACTAAAAAATATGACCATATATTTTTTTCGGCTTATTTTGAAACTAAAAAATATGACCATATATTTTTTTCGGCTTATTTTGAAACTAAAAAATATGAACATATATTTTTTTCGGCTTATTTTGAAACAAAAATATATGACATATTTTCGAATATCGTGCCAAACTTAATGGCTTAAAATAAGACAGTGAACAGTTTAATTTTCTGAGTATGACCGTCTCTTCGGTCTGGTAGCGGAAAAAATCTATATACGCCAATGCATCACACGGAATTATGATATAAACACCACATTTTGTAGTTTATTTGGCACGAATTTGTAACGATGTTCTGACCTAATCAGATTTGCTTCATTTCTTATCAATATTAAAGAAAATACTAAAAATGTATTATTTATCTCCAATTTAAGTTCCTCCCTTACTCCGTCACAATTCTTTTTTTTTAACCTGTCGAGTTTATTGCCATGTGGCAATCTCTTCCAACCAACCAGAAATATGTTTTTATAGGCCCTAAGTGTTAACCAGACTGGAATCCTATTTAAATAATCTGGGTTCCAGTGGGGATCGAACCCGCAACCTCCGGATCGGCAGACAAGTGTCTTACCACCAGGCCACGGAGGTCATCTTCTCTCATTCTTATTCTCATCATTTAACCTATTTTCCTTGAAATTTATCATTCAATTTAATTTTTACCTTTAACTGAAATAATATTTTCATATACCTAATTTAAGATAAATCGTTGGTTCATTGAAAAAAAAATACGATAAAGCACTAAATCCACTAGATGTATTCACATGAAAATGTTAAGTAAATAAATTGTATTACCATCAATAATCTGGTAGTTAACATTATTGCAAAGAAACATGGCTATGCGAGTTCGATTGATGATTTTTTTGTAGCATTGGCGATAATTAGCTGCTTTATATAATATATAAACATTTTTAGGTATATGACAGATAAATTTAGGTTTTTACTAGTCACTTTTTTTAATTTACTTTTATAAATCAAACATACAATAACAACACCGAGCTTTATCTTTTTGAGGTTGGCAGAGAGAACGGATCTGTTTTTTTTTTTCATATTTATTAACATTGAGTTGTTTTGTTTTTATTTAAATCGTATATTTTCTTTCATGACCCCAACGTACGATATCTGCTCTTGGATGAATGCATGAATAGGGGTAGTGTCTAATGGCACCCTCAAGGGCCCCGACCCGGCGGGGGCAGAGCCTCTGCTCACACCCAGTACACGGCGCCGTGGAGATAATTCAGTATTAAATCAATTCTTCGAGGACACATAAAGGATAACTACGGCCCTCTTGATAATGGTGTACAATGTGAGTGTTGCTTCATATAACATAAGGTAAATTTTGTGCAGTGCCGTCGAGTGTAGGACGAATGTTCACTTTTTCCACAAAATAAAATTATATTTACATTAAGTAGCAATACAGTTAAAAATATTACACATAAGTATTGTCATCAAAATTTTATGGTTGTTAAAGTTCTTATTTGAAGGGTTTCATTTTATGGAAAATAATTTGCGAATCCAGCCTTCACAGAAGATCCTATGGCGTTCTTGGTTTGGCCAGTTCATCGTGTTTCTAGTCTCCCTCTGCTTCGACGTACCTTCATACTGTCCATTAGCATGAGTCGTTCGAAACTTATTCAGGAAATATGAGAAATATATTGGTCTTTTTTTTGTTGCTATTGAAATTAAAATTGTATTTTTACAACTCTTGTAAAAACACAGTTTTAATTTCAATCGTTCCTGAAATCAGGAATCGGATTGTAGTTGTTTAACCATAATTTTCAGAAATAGGAATGTAAAATTCATTGAATTTATAAAATATAATTCTAATATTTATGTTCATTTATAATATATAGCGCACATCGTCAAAAGGTCATGAAATCAATAAAAAAAAAATGACTTCAAAATGTCCATATCTAATTTGCGATTATGAATGAAATATTTTAATTTCCTTGTGAATTCTTGAATATGTATTTTTCTGTATTATCACTTCAACGTGACTTAAACTAGAGTGACTTTTAATTGGTTGATAAATCATTATCGTATTTTAAACAATAAATTTATTGTGTGAAATAATACAATTCGAAAAAGTACTTAAGATTAATGTAATGATTCAAAATAATTAGAAAAATGTCTAGAATGTAGTAAACCCTATTAAAACAACACTAAAAGCTATAGTAGGGTATTTATTTATAAACCCATAAATATGCGGAAAACATGAAAATTAAAGCCAATTGCTTAATTTAATAAATACCTTGAAACGATACAATAGTTCGACATTTTAATTTAAATAGTTTATATTCAACCATACGACTCCTTTCTCATAACATAAAACTATTTCTAAAATCATTTGAATTTTTTTTTACGAATATTACCTATATATTTTCTCTAAATTCAAAAATTCTGAGAGTGAATTTGACAAGGATTTCAATATTCTATTTTTCTCTTTTTCAACACATTCATATAATTAGCAAAATATTTTAAAAATACAAGTAGATCTAATTTTTCAAATACTTGTAATATTTCGATGCTCGTCGGCAAGAACTCCACGGCATCGTGAAGATGGTCGCGCCCCCTAATTTGAGAAGCACTGTTCAAATAGATTAATTGTTTCTCTTACTCGTTACTTTTCCTTTTTTCAAAATTTTATTTAAATGTATCCAATCATACTTCGATCGGTATACCTCTACTACAACTCCCATTCGTGCTGTATTGTAGATGTTTTAGTGAGTCTTTCATCACCTATTCGTTTAACATCTCCAAACCGTCCTAAGAAGTTCTTTTGAATTTCTTAGGGCGGTTTAGAGATGTTAAACGAATAGGTAATGAAAAACTCACTTAAAAAATGTGTAGTTCACCTTTATGTTACACAACTATCATTCTTATTATGGCGTACATTGACAAACCGTCTTTTCTTCTCAGTACACGCATTTACCCCACATGTTCTGGGCTCCTTTTATTAATTTGTTTTCGATAATAATATAAATAAAATGCGCTTAAATAAACTAAATATAAGTACAGTTGGATCAAGAAATTGGCGTTTTGAAAGAAATGGTACATAGGCATCAGTGAAACAGAAGCAGATGAATGAAACATATGTGGATGTTAAGAAAACGAAATATGTATGATACAACAACCCTCCCAGCCCAGGGGTTGCGGGTTCAATTCCTGTTGAAACCCTGATTTTTAAAAAAGATTCCAATCTGGTTTTTACTCAAGACCTCTGTAACACTGGTTTATTGGAAGAGATTATTACATGGTAGGTACTATATACATATATAACAAAAATGTAATACAATACAATAAATAGACTTTCGAAGCATCATTTGTTACCTGACTAGTCCATCTAGAGCAGTTGTTCCTAACGGGGTCGGTACCGCCCACCAGTGAGCGTTGAAGGGGGCGTTTTTAGTTCTAGGCAAATTTAAGGGGCGTTGAGGAGCAACTACCGCCCCCCTGGACAATACTCGCAAGAACGCGCTGAAAAGTTTGATTAATACAAAAAACATCGAACGCATGTTTCAACAAATAGTTCTAACATAAATATCTTTTAATCAAGATCAGTCCGTATTAAAAGTAGGTATTGGTTCATTGTAGCTTTGTTCCTAATACCTTTTTGACTAGTACATGCACGACTCGCAGCATGCGCAGTGCACCACACGGAGCACCACAGTGTGTGTATGTGTATAGTATGTTCCAGGCCAAAACTATGGGTTACATTAATGATTTCAAGAACGGGAGTCGGTGTGTTTTTTTTTTCTGAAAAGGGGGCGGTGAGTTTTTTTTACGAAAAGGGGGCGGTAGGTCAAAAAAGGTTGGCAATCTCTGGGCTTCATTATTGATTTCAAGAACGGGAGTCAGTGTGTTTTTTTTTTCTGAAAAGGGGCGGTGAGTATTTTTTTTAAAGAGGACGGTAGGTCAAAAAAGTTTGGGAACCTATGATCTAGAGTATTAGCTGGATGGACCAAGGTCTGAATGAATGTGATGAAATGCAAGAAGCCTGAACGAATGTTAAATAAATTTGTGTTAAAATAATTAGTTGTAAGAATTGTTATTTAGTTGTAAATTAGTATGTAGGTGTTCACTATTTGAAATTGAATATTACGATTATTCAAAATAAAATTATAATAGTTCATAGTTATAACATACGAATTAGATTAGTTCTCATAATATATTATATAAATTTGTATATATGAATAATAAATAACCTTTGTCAAATGTTCATATTATAGATTACATTATTGAATAAAAAAAACAATACAATTCCATAGAAATATCTCGAAATTTATCGGCTCAACCTATTTCGATAAGAAAACGGCATAATGGTATGAAATTTAAAAAGCATTAAAAAATTAAATTTGTAAAAATCACGGTCCACCAATGAGTTCGCATCTTCGCCTCGCCGGGCGTAGAGGAAGTGTTGTAGAATAATAGAAAAAGAAAAGAGAAAAAAAGCATTAATTTAATTTTATGGTTTTTGCGTTTGTCATATCTCGAGTTTTAGTCGAGATTTGTGTGAGTGTAGAGACCGTTTGGGTGCGCGCGAGGGGGACGGCCAAATACGAAACCAACAAGTGAAAAAGTGAGAGAGGCACCCCTGGTGGTGACAATAGTATGAAATAGTAGGCATAGGTGGTCCATTATTATTACCATTAGGAAAAGAATTTGTGTACGAAAAGAGGACGGTGAAGAAAGAGGATTGAAGTGGAAGAATGAAGAAGGAGGTGGATTAAAACGTCCGAGCATCTAACGATACAAAAGGAATTGTTAAGCTCTTTTTTGGTTTAGCTTATAATTTAGAGCGGATATATGGATTTATTCCATTTTTTTGTTGTAATAAATGCGATGCGTAGAATTAATCGTGTACATCCTCGACTAAAAATTAAAAATATGAGCTATTTGATGTTTTAAAAAAAAACTATTCCAATTTTAGTGTTGCGCTATTTATCGATATTTTTTTTAATGTTAGCGAGATACCAGGATTACTTATATAGAATTAAAGTTATATGGTTTGTTTGAAAAATAATTTTGTATTTTTATATATGACAGAAAAGTAAATATAATATTCGTCTATATTTCTCAAAAAAATAAATATGGAGGAAAGCGATAGTTGGAGACATTTCAAATGATTGAAATTTTAGTATGAGAACAGAACAACATGTACGAAAGATGAAGTGAGGGTTCTGTTCATGGATTTCATTTCTGTCTATTCCAAAAGTGGCTATATTGAATCAAGAAGGTAATTTCGTGTTTTTAGGTCAAATTCACTACTTACACAAAATACATTTGAAAATCTTTCATCGTTGATTCTTTCTTCATGATTAACTATCTAATTGTTTCTTTTATTCATCTTGATTACTGCATGTTATATTAATCAGACACATTTCTACCACATTTATCTTACTTTATCACTTTTATACCGCGTCAAGATTCGCTTGCATATCCTAAACTTGGAACCAGATTTCATTATTAGAAGCCAACTTTACTTCCTTATTTTACTGTACATTATTTTTCCTCACACTAACGAATAACATATAATAAGTAATATCAAATGATATTATTCGTTCGCTAACTAGCAATAAAAAAAAAAAAATATATATATATATATATATATATATATATATATATATATATATATATATATATATATATATATATATATATATATATATATATATATATATATATATATATATTAACAGTTCGCGAAGTAACTGAAAACCTAAAATAAACATATATAACCCTTCGCTAAAACCAAACAAAAAATCACATATTAACCTCTACAGAAGTGTAATGGGCTTTGTCAAAAGCCAAAAAAATATCCGGCTTGTATTACAAACAATGATGAGGTATTGATAGAATAAAGAGGTTTCCTCAACATCTGTTAAAAAAATCTTACCATTGTTCGTCAACAAATGGCATAAAGACTAAAAACCATCTTGTCTGCACTAAGAATAAAAACATTTAAATGATGTATAGAGATGAATCTATGGTATAATGAGGAATGTTGCCTAGGCATAAAGTGAGCACTTAACTCAGCCTTCAAAGGTGGTCATAAGTCCACAAAATACCAATTAAAATAGATACCGTCTCCTGTATATCCAAAACAGAGAACTATGTTACTAAAGAGTCATTCAGGCCAAAAAATAAAAAAATGCTGTAAGGAAGCTGCTGATGGATCTCCAGGTAGATCTGATGTCAGAATCCAATATTTACAGTTCGCAAAGTAACTGAAAACCTAAAATAAACATATATATATATATATATATATATATATATATATATATATATATATATATATATATATATATATATATATATATATATATATATATATATATATATATATATATATATATATATATATATATATATATATATATATATATATATATATATATATATATATATATATATATATATATATATATATATATATATATATATATATATATATATATATATATATATATATATATATATATATATATATATATATATATATATATATATATATATATATATATATATATATATATATATATATATATATATATATATATTAAGATAGTTTTTCGGTTCACCGCGTATTGAATTTATAAGTAATTCGACGTTTCGTCCAGTACGTCTGGACATTTTCAAGAATTAATAAATTTGACGTAGATGTTAAAACGTCATTTTTTAAAAACTAGTGTTTTTGACAGCTGTTCCTGCCCAGGGTACCTACCGAGCTACACAAGTAACGTTGGCAGCACTGCTAGAGCGTCAGTCGCCAACACAACGAACAGCTGTCAAAAACACTAGTTTTTAAAAAATGACGTTTTAACATCTACGTCAAATTTATTAATTCTTGAAAATGTCCAGACGTACTGGACGAAACGTCGAATTACTTATAAATTCAATACGCGGTGAACCGAAAAAACTATCTTAATATGTTTAGCACCCGCGAAAACATACAATTCAACATATATATATATATATATATATATATATATATATATATATATATATATATATATATATATATATATATATATATATATATATATATATATATATATATATATATATATATATATATATATATATATATATATATATATATATATATATATATATATATATATATATATATATATATATATATATATATATATATATATATATATATATATATATATATATATATATATATATATATATATATATATATATATATATATATATATATATATATATATATATATATATATATATATATATATATATATATATATATATATATATATATATATATATATATATATATATATATATATATATATATATATATATATATATATATATATATATATATATATATATATATATATATATATATATATATATATATATATATATATATATATATATATATATATATATATATATATATATATATATATATATATATATATATATATATATATATATATATATATATATATATATATATATATATATATATATATATATATATATATATATATATATATATATATATATATATATATATATATATATATATATATATACAATATATATATATATATATATATATATATATATATATATATATATATATATATATATATATATATATATATATATATATATATATATATAATATATATATATATATATATATATATATATATATATATATATATATATATATTTACAAAACACAGTCCTGACTTAACCGTTAGCTATTTTTATGAATCCTTCCATCGATAGATGTTATATTTATTTCTCTTGCAATATGTGCAATGTTTCCCCTTAAAGGATAGAAAACTTGCTGAAATTAAGGAAGCAACTTATTATTGGTGGCCAGAACTTTTGTTATCCGTTAATACCGAGTAAAGTGCGTTAACTAACACAACAGAATGTGGACATTAATTTTCTGGAGCCTTATGTGGTCTCAGCGTTGATTCTCACCAACAATGTATATGATTTTCGTATATCTACATTACTCAAATGGTAAACAACATACGATTACGTGATAGTAATCTACCTTGGTTTAAACAAGAATAAGAATTCTTTACTCGAGCTATTTCAATACTTTTTTAAGTGGTAATTGATAATAAAGTACTTGGAACTTATAATCAAATAATTAGATAATATTTTTAGAGTTTTCGCGTTAACACAAGAAATTCATGTTTATTGAAATACAATAAAAAAATTGAAAACTGTTAAATTCACTTGAAAACAATATTTGACCCCACTAGTTTCAAGTCATATGCGGCTCATCTTCAGGGGGTATTTCGAACTAACTACATTTGATAGAGAGGATAATATTACAATGTTATCAGAGCCAGCCCCTATAGTTTATTTTGTGATATTGTCCTCGTTTTCAAATTAAGTAAGTTTGAAATACCCCTTAAGATGGATCGCATATGACTTGAAACTAATTGGTTTAGATACACATTTTCAAGTGAATTCAACAATGTTTCAATTTTAAATTATATTTCAATCAAATTTGAGTTATATTATATATGTTAATATATCATTATATTTTCGTTGTATATATTACAAACTAGCGAATTTATTGCTATATGGTAATCTCTTCAACCGATCTGAAAGATGTAAAAGATGCTCTAAGTGAAAACCAAACTGATACCCTTGTTAAAATAAATTAGTTTTCAACGGCAATCGAACCCGATACACCAAGTTGAATGAACGGCGTAAGTACAAAAGACGTATGTTAAGAGATAAGGATGTTTATAAGGCGTATAAATCTTGCAAATGTTTATCTGCATGAGATGATGAATATCATTTCATATTTTTTTAAACCGTGAGTCATTACGTAGCACTTGTGAAACATTTTTAATAAAATTGGGTACCAACGGGAATTGAAGATGTAACACCCGAGTCGTGAGACAGGCAGCGTACCAACTATGACATGGATGTTGAATGTTAATGTTTTTATGCTGTTGTAACATATGTATTATATTTTATAGTTTGACACTTTTGTTTAAACGTTTATCCTGACGGGCATACTCCACATATTAACATATATTCGAAAGGTGTTAAAAAGAGCTTAGATGGAAAACCAGAGTTAATTTTTTTAGTACCATGAAACCCAACACCTTAGATTTGAATTTCAGGAGTGTTATCAAGTAGACTATGTAAGTTGTGATATATGGTAATACGAATAAGTAAACTTCGATCTTCAATGCAAACAGTATGAGACAATTCCTCTTTCCTTTTTTCAAAATGAATAAAACTTGAAGCGGTAAAGATCACAAAGTTTGGACATACCACACGACTGACTCGAGAAGTTTCATACTAAAGTTTGGCCATTATGAAGGCAGATATTAACATTGCTCGAGGGAGATAGTATGACCGACGAGAGCGGGGCGGAGAGGGAGAAGCAGGGATGATATTAAGAAAATAAGAAAATGGCGGATAGTTAAGTAAATTGCCGAAGTAGTTAGTTATACAATATACAAAGTTGCTGTATTAACTGGGGTGGGTTTGATTCAATTAATTATCGCAACATGCTAAGGGTTTTATTGATATTTTGTCAAGTTTTGTCATGTTTGTGACAAGTATTCATAATCAGGGGAGATCACTCTCATATTATTGGTATAGTTTTGATTAATAAACCCATAAAAATATCTACTAACACTTAAAGTCCCAGCTTGGTTATTATTAATTAATAGAAAAGTTATAAAATAGGTGAGAAATAAAATATAGCTTTTTTTATTGTACTTTTCCTATCCATATTACATTATTCAAAATTTACGTGTTTTCAAGGAAATAAAAATTAGATATAACAAGTGCTTAACAATGCTAAAAACATTTTACTAGGCAAGGACTGCAACGAAGTAATTGAGTTTCTTAAAAATAAAATTTATTATACAGGTTAATGAGTGGCATTCAAATGACAAATAGCAATGTGTGCGAATTGCTCTGTGCTGATGACATTGTAGTGTTAGCGGAAAATGTGACTGAATTGTATTGTTTGATGAATAAAATGTTTGAGAGATATAAAGAGAAAGATCTGAGAATGAAGGTTGTGAAATCCAAAGCCATGGTGATATGGTGAAAATTTGAAAGATAAAAATTAATATGATATATATTATAGATGAGTAATGAAACGTAAGAGAAAGTTTAAGAAGTCTGCTATTTAGATGGTATTTTCTCACTTGATGGAAGAGTCACGAGGGATATTGAACGGGGTGTAACAAAAGGAAATGAAATCAATGGGGGAATAAAACACACGAGTGTATGCTTGAACCGAACAGTATTAAAATCAGCTAAGTTGATGGTCCACAACACTTTTTTAGTAGCATGTTTCATGTATGGGTAGTTATACGTGGACGTTGAAAAATACTGAAAAGAGCCAAAGGAATGCGTATACTAAGAAGAATTTATTGTGTGATAATATATGACATAATACGAAATCAAGGGATTTGGGATGAAAGTGAACTTAAGGCTAATGTGTTGAGTAAGTGGAATGAATGAATGAATCAAAATTGACAAAACAAATAGGTATACAGAAGACGATGGGATAGAAAAAGGCAATGAGAGTGTGGTTGGATCAGGTGAACGATATTAAAAAAAAGCGGAAATGTAAGAAGTAAAAACAATCGTTGGAGCTGTACAGAAAGTTTATTGATATGAAAGAGGCGCAATACATGTGTCGTGATACGAAAGTCTGGTGTTATATCCTCTCTGCTTTCTCACGCAGAGGAACGGCATGCTGGTTTATATGAGTGTATCATAAACTTTATATATTCAAGAAGTGAATCTGCTGTATGTTATTGTATATGAAACAAGGTAATAAATACAACTTAAAATAAATTCATTCGATTAAACGTCGTAACTAAGGCTAGTGAATATTTTTAAGCTCAAAAAAGCTTTTCTTTCAATTTCAAAAGAATGTTATTTCTTTTGGAAATTATACCCAAAAAATCTTGCATATAAGTAAAAATTAGAAAAAAATTAAAAAAATAGCAATAAAAGAATCTGAAAAGAAAACATCTTAAAAAGTGTCAATTTTTCCACCAAACAAAACGATTATCCTTATTATGACGTCATCTCGTTTGCTGTCAAAGGAGAGGAGGAAGAAAGAAGATAGAGACGAAGAAAAAATTCGGAATATTGTGTGAAAGGAATTGCCGTCCTCACGTGCAAATAATAAGGAAGAAAGTCCTCCTGAAAAGGGGTGCGACAGGGATGGACGATGGAAACAAAGTGACTACTTGGGGCTGGATTTAAATATGCGGGACAGGGATGGAGACGTTGCTTTGGTGGTGGGCGAGGGGCTCGGGAGACGAGGTGGGGATGGAGAATAAAAGAAAATCGTTTACATTTGAGCGATTTCTCCAATTTAAAATTCCTACGAGATAGCGCCGTAACTCCTATCATGCCTGAAGCTCGCAGTGTTGAGAAAGAGGGGAAACATTATTATTTTATTGTTTGTTTATTAGTTTACTTTTAAATTTACTTCATAGAGGCTCATGGCCACATTGCAACGCACTGGTCGCCGTTTTGAGCCCCCTGCTGTACTACTTTCCTCAAACGACACGGGCATTTATTTCACCTAGTATTTGGGATATAAGGATACCTTATTGATTTGGTCATATATATTCTTTAAAAGAAAAAGAAAAAAAAACATGTCGATGTGCTACGATCATCTCACTTCGGTGTGTCTTCAGATTCAGTACAGCTGTGTGACCGGTGAGTTTGTTTATGTACTACGGCTCACTCACTTAAAGAAGAGAAAAGAAAGAAACATGTCGATGTGCTCGTCTCACTTCGGTGTGCCATCAGATCCAAGTACAGCGTTGTGACCGGTGAGTTAGCTTTTGTGCTACGGATCACTCACTTAAAGAAGAGAGAAAAAAAAGAAACAAAACTTCAAGGCACAAATTGGGTTTTTAATTGAATTGACTTTGAATGGCGAGAGGATCCTCGACTACGAACCCCAGCAACGAGAACGATAACGAAGTATAGTTTAAGACTAATTTTATCCTCATTACCTTGCATTTATCATATACATCTGATAAATTATATATATTATACATTTTTTGCTGCAAAATAACATATAAAATACGATACATGAACAACAAAAAGTTTGGATACACTGCTTCTTTAATATTTTTTTGCGCATTTCGTTAAAAAAATAAAAATTTATTGTACTTATATGTGCGTAGGTTATTTTGTTTATTTTTTCATTTGGTATGCTTTTTAATATTCTACAATTGAACTTTTTTTTCATTTCTAAGTTTCTGTTCTTCTTCAATTTAAATTTGACTGTAAAATGATTTCTTGCTAGATAAAGTGGTTTTTTTTTTAAATAATATTTTGTAGTAGATTCATTTGTGTTTTTTCTACTGACTACCAGAAAAGATTAAGACGTTAAAGCATATTTAGCAAAAACAATACAAGAGTATCGTTTGCTGGTGAGAATATTTTTATGCAACTCATTATTTAACCCAATATAATAAAATTCAATGTAAATTACGATCAATTAGATTTTATTCAAAATTTCTTAGTTTTCAGACTAAGTGTCAATTCATTTCATGGAAACATATTTTTAAAGTCTTTACAGTGCAACTTTAAACATGTGTTACATCAGTTATTAATCACTCAAACTCTAGAAAGAAGTTTATTCCACAAGGCAATCTGGCTTTTTAAATGCCCGTTATAAACTATCGTAGTATTTTGGAACTCCTAAATACAGTAGACGCAGAAAGGGGCCCAAGAAGCGCCTATTTAAGAAAGTGGAGAAAGACATGATGAGACTCGGACTATCCCTAAGGCCGTAGCCACACCTAAGTGCTTCGGTAGGTGATACGTGACTAATGACTAATATATTTCATGCATGGCCACACCAGTGTTTCGCACAAATTCATTTAACATTTGGGAACGGTTGAGTCAACAAACGATGCCACACTCAAAACTAACCAATTTCATTACAACTTACCTTATCTTTATTTGCTTCCTGTGCAACTTCATTCCAAATGATTTTATTACAGGTACATTTTTGTATAAATCGCTCGATGGGTTCCACAAAGGCTCCCTTTTATACACAGCTGTTATCAAAACTTCCGCCATTTTGTAAAATCACGGTGACAATCAAATTAACCAACGTGTCGTGTTGGTTAATTTTAATGTTAAGTTAATAAAGTCACGTATCACCTAACGAAGCACTTTGGTGTGGCCACGGCCTAAGTGATTGACAAGACAGAAAGAGATGGAGGAAAAAGGTACAAGCAGCCGATCTCAAATGGACGGGATAAAGGAAAGATGAAGAAGAAACTATCGTTGTACATTTTGAGTATTTTGATTAAGAAAAATATTAACGTTATTGAGAGTCTATAAATTTAATGCAAGTATACCAAACCATCCCTACTATTTAAACCACCAGCCAAATTTCTCATAACTGAGGATCGGGAACTCCTTTGGGTGAACGTTTTTGGAGCAGGCATTTCTCATGATAATTTCAATATATCTTTACACTCCACATTTTGAAGACTACCAGTTACAGAAAGACTTAAATCATCTACCTCGACGTTCCAACAAATTAACAATCAACCTTTAACGGTGCCATCTACCTGCTTCATCTACCTTTAACGGTGCCAATCATCACGAGCATTTGCAAGTTATCACGTATTTTTACAAGGAAGCCATACCCACTTAGAAATTTAATGAATAAAACCAGACTATAACGAATCATAGTATAAATAGGCCAAAACCCGTACGGCTGTCGAATACTTGGATTCTCTCCGAAAGTAAATCGAAATTTGAATCTCGTTGGGGATACTGAACGAATTTTAAATACCTAGCTAACAATTTTTGAACCGGTATAAAAGGGGACGATGTATTAATGATATATATATATGTAAACAAATTTTACATATATGAATATACTCGTATATTTTCATAAATGTAGAATTTGTTTTACTTCCTTGAATATTTCAAGGGCTGCAACTAGTATTACCAAATTGTTTCAAGTCAAAACTAATACGAGGATGATTTTCTTTCTTAACTTGTAAATATAAAAAAAAATTACATTAGAAAATTATTTTCAAAAATAAATGAATATTTCTGCGAAACATCACTCGGGTTATCCCATCATGCATCGCCAGTGGCGGAGTGTGGTGGCGGGCGACAGAACAAAGGGACTCTCCGCTACTGGAAATAAGAATAATCACAACTACCCGTACCAACACACATGTAGAAATCTGCCCCAGTACACCCCTGAACTACCGGAGTAAGGTGCATATATTTCCAGATAACTTGATATTTAAAGAAAAAATGTTGACTGACGAAGTAACTTTCCAGTTTTTACACATAACGTATAATTTGTTTTGAAAACAAACAACATCAAGAAAGTCGAAGATTTTAAATTTCTTGTGATTAAATGCTGATGATTAAAATACATTTAGAATAATTTCTTGCGAGAACAACATGAGGATGCTTCAAATGGACATCGTTTCGCTGTGTGGTTGATGTCATATAAAATATATGCCATAACTTGATAAGTGTTACAAAGTAACATTTACACACAAACGCATTAACGTTTTCCAGTATTAATCGTGGTTAATATAATAATAAAAAGGAAAATTTATACAGCGCCGTTTACTATTATTGATTAATTCAAAATATTAAACGCTCAAGATTTGAACCCACTACTATATTATTGATTAATTCAAAATATTAAAAGCTCAAGATTTGAACCCACTATTATTGATTAATTCAAAATATTAAACGCTCAAGATTTGAACCCACTATTATTGATTAATTCAAAATATTAAACGCTCAAGATTTGAATCCACTATTATTGATTAATTCAAAATATTAAACGCTCAAGATTTGAATCCACTATTATTGATTAATTCAAAATATTAAACGCTCAAGATTTGAACCCACTATTATTGATTAATTCAAAATATTAAACGCTCAAGATTTGAACCCACTATTATTGATTAATTCAAAATATTAATACATCTGGCAATGGCAACCCACTCATCGACATATCTAACTTTTTTTTTAAGAATAGCTATGACCGAAGTCATGCCTGTGTCGTTCGAGGGGAATAGCACAGCGCGGGATTCGAACCGACGACCTTCCGCACGGAAGTCCAGTGCGTTACCGCGCGGCCATGCACCTCAAACATTGGTTTGCTGCCTTATCCAATTTTATTAGTCTTCCGGACCCATAATGAGATATTCAGCATTCTTCTCCCCATGGCCGTCTGTGTCACTTAGAGCTTATGCATGATTTGCTTTTTTGAACGTTACCATTTCAAGCCCATACGTCAGTACTGAGAGGACATATGAATTGAATCTAAAGGGATTCAGATACTTTATAAGGAAGAATAGCTTACTAAATGCCGACCAGCTTTGATGATGAACTAGATGCTATCAATTTAAGCATCTTGATTAAATTGCAATAATAATAATAAAATGGCAATTTATATAGCGTCGTTTACAAGAAAATGCTTCTTTTGGTCAGTGTTATTGCATGGAGTGGAATCATGGACCCTCAAAGTTGGTAGTATGAATCGACTGGAAGCATTCGAAACGAGGATGCACCGGAGAATGCTACGGATACCCTGGACGGATATGGACAGCAACACGAGCGTTCTTCAAAGAGCCAAAGTTAATAGAGAGTTGCTGACTAATATTAAAATCCGAAAGGTGTACTATTTGGGTCATGTACTCGTACTTAGAGGAGCAAAGTACAAATTACTGCACCTGATCATCCAAGGCAAAATAGAGGGTCGAAGAGGTGTTGGCAAGAGCAAAATCTCCTGGCTCCGCAATATACGTGATTGGACTGATATAAGGAGCATTGGGGATCTTTTTCGGGCTGCCGGGGACAAAGATACCTATTCTCAGGTGATATTCAACATTGAGGAGACCTGACATAACACTGAGAAGAAGACGCAAACTCACCTCAAGGGCGCTCTAACTCTGAACTCAAACCCGCTTTTATTAACGGATTAAAAATATTACATAATAAATATATATAAGTTGAGTGTGAAGATAGGAAGGTTGAGTGTGAAGATAGGAACCATTAGATTAGGTACTTCCCCACATCTACATATGTTCAGAAAAAAAAATATATTTGGCAAGAAAAGCGCATAAAACTTACCAAGGGAAGACGAACTACAAAGAAAATTATAGATTATAGATCATCCGATATGTCATAGTAATACGTTTGGTTTGGTTTAAGTATAGTATATTGTGTAGTGTTCATATAACATCATAAAATTTCAAATGCTTCTGTAAGCTGAGCTTCATGCCACAAGATTAGTTACAGCAAAAGCTCTGTGATAATCGTAACAACCCACCCTATTGAATCGATTCGGAATGAATTTATTCGATTAAGACAAAATTGATCTCAAAGGTTAAAGTTTCTTTAAGTTGTTATTTCAAACACCTGTATAAACCGTTGTTTTTAAGCTGATGACCTCCGTAGACTAGTTGATAGAACGCTTGACTTTCACACCCGGAGATTTGAGGCTCATTACATATATGAAAACTTGTGTATATCTTCTCCCTGGCTCCATCCTAACTCACTGTCTGCGAAGACTGTTGGGCTCAGCTCTCCTCATCCTCAGGTTGTATGCTCTTCTGTCCCGGACTATGTCCCCCAGGCCGTGCCTCTGCATCAGGTTATCTTTTTGCACAACCCATGAATTCTTTGGTTTTCCCCTAGTTGTTATTCGAGGAAGATCCATGGAGGTAGCCTGGTTCACAATGCGATCGGGTGCTCTGCGTCCAATGTGCACATACAATCTCAATCGCCTCTCCTCCATCTTGCTGTTGATGTCTATAACACCTAGGCTTCCACGAATGCGTGAGCTTTTTATTTTGTATCTTAGGGACACACCAGCTGACCATCTTAGCATGCGCATTTCAGCAGTTTCCAGTTGCCTAGAGTAAGAGTTATACATCGTCCAGCATTCGGAACCATAGAGAAGTGCGGGTCTGACAATCGTTTGGTATACTTTTCCTTTTAACTTTACTGCCATTTTGGGATCACATAGAACTCCAGTCATTGATCTAAACTTCATCCATCCCACACTAATTATATGTGTTACATCTGCTACACATCCTCCATCGCTATGAATGAGTGACCCAAGATACTTAAAGGAGTCACAATTTGGTAATGTTTCTCCATCCATTTACATTACGGGAGTGACAACATTTGTGTTCTCGAATGGTAGGTACAGATACTCTGTTTTCTTTCTGCTCAGTCTCAATCCATTGTCCTCCAAGATTCTTATCCACCTTTCCAGACTATTTTGAAGGTCTTCATGTTTTTCACTTATTAATAAGATATCGTCTGCAAATAGTAGGATCTTTGGGAGACTGTTCGTTTCCTGGTTAGTTTAATAGTCCATGACTAAGATGAACGGTAGCGGACTGAGTACCGATCCTTGATGTACCCCCACCTTTACACGAAATTCTGGTGAAGTTCCCGAAGTGCACCTCACTTAGCGCCTTTGAGGAGAGTGTTCTCTTTAAACGACGCTTTATAAAGTATTATTTTATTATTATTTTTATCGCTTGTTTAATGCTAAGTGTGGTGGTCCTCTGCTATCTCTGGAACTTGGTACACCATTTATGTATATCCTACCCGATTCTAGGTCATGTTGAATGCAGAGTTGAGAGACGATTGGACTCGAACAAGAATGTAACTCATAGCTCCCGGGTTCGAAGACAGATGTTTTATCAACTAGACCACAGAGGCTGTTAACATTTCATGTTACCTTTATGTTCGAAGACAGATGTCTTATCAATTAGACCACAGAGGCTGTTAACATATCATGTTACCTTTATGTTCGAAGACAGATGTCTTATCAAGTAGACCACAGAGGCTGTTAACATTTCATGTTACCTTTATGTTTGAAGACAGATGTCTTATCAAGTAGACCACAGAGGCTGTTAACATTTCATGTTACCTTTATGTTCGAAGACAGATGTCTTATCAACTAGACCACAGAGGCTGTTAACATTTCATGTTACCTTTATGTTCGAAGACAGATGTCTTATCAACTAGACCACAGAGGCTGTTAACATTTCATGTTACCTTTATGTTTGAAGACAGATGTCTTATCAACTAGACCACAGAGGCTGTTAACATTTCATGTTACCTTTATGTTCGAAGACAGATGTCTTATCAACTAGACCACAGAGGCTGTTAACATTTCATGTTACCTTTATGTTTGAAGACAGATGTCTTATCAACTAGACCACAGAGGCTGTTAACATTTCATGTTACCTTTATGTTTGAAGACAGATGTCTTATCAACTAGACCACAGAGGCTGTTAATATTTCATGTTACCTTTATGTTTGAAGACAGATGTCTTATCAACTAGACCACAGAGGCTGTTAACATTTCATGTTACCTTTATGTTATGTAGATTTGCAAGTATAGTGTGTATACGATTTTACTCTGACATATATCAAACACTCGAAAGAAAGCAAGGCTTATTTCTACAAATAAACTCAAAAATTTCTAAACGGTGATATATTAATAATCCTTTTATTATTATTAAATAAAAGTAGCACAAAAAGGCTGTCGAATAAACTGTTAATCACCTTATTTAAGATTACACCTTGAAGATATATTGTTGACACATATTGACTTCAAATCATGGTGAACTTAATATTAAGATTCACTAAGGGTTGTTAAAGGCTTCTTGGTTTCATGGCAACGATACACAAATTAACCTTCAAGTTCTTCAACCCCAAACAATTCGACAAGGCGTAATCCTTCGATGCAAATCAGACGTAAAAAGAGGAAATAATTAGGAACTTATTTTGCAAGCTCCACTGGTTCTTGATCTGCAATTATCATTTCACTTGTTCTATTAATTTTTTTTAACGAACAAAGAAAATTAAAAGGATGTTTCGTTTTTATACCCATATTTTTTTGCAAATGAACAGCTTAATTAGAGGTACAGTTCTTTAAATTCATAATTTAAGCATTGTTTCTCAACCTTTTTAGTCTTGCGACCTCTCCAAAAAATAAAACTAAGACTTTGCGACCTACCCCCTTGCAAAATCTATATGGCTTTTCGAAGCATGTGCAGGTAGCCGGACAAATTTCGTGCTTGCACAAAGATGAACTGTCTTATTAGGTAAGGATATCTACGGTTTTACATCGTTAACACTTTAGGACCCAATCGAGATTAAGACAACTATTCCCATTGCCCGGTTTTTTTTATGAATTCCAATTTTTGGGAAGGATTTGCTAAAATTTATATATCTAGGTAAACGCTAAGAATATTGTAATAAAACTGTTTATATTTATTAAAAACGCTGTTTATATTTATTAAAACTCGTAGTATAGTATAGTTATTCTGCCAACTTTATCCTTTTTGAATAGCTACATCACACTCCTTACACATGTTTTTGATCTCACCTCTCTTGTCTTAGCAAATACCTTGCAAGTATGCAGTGCTTTCCCTTTTAGAAGATAGAATATACGAGTTTATCTACAAATGTTTAGATACGCTATTTAACAACCTGTTTGGAGGATCCAGGAAATTCCTTTTTCTGTTTGGATTCGGAGATTAAAGTTAGTCTCCAGATTACTATGTCAAAATCTGCATAGTAATGACACGATCTCTTATTCATGCGTGTTTTATGGTCTATGGTGTTATCCGTGCTAGAAATCAAAAGTCTATCGCAATAAGGTTGAATTGTTTACAAAAATATTTACTTAATAACTGTAATATGTTCTTTTTGGAAGAGGAATTGATCAAGTGAAGAAGGGGACCGAATTTCAACATTTTTGTTTTGTTTATTACGTTAAAATACAGATAACAGGGCTGCTACACAGTTTTAACTTACCGCTGTCACTAGCTATATACTCGTAATGTGACAAATATACGGAGGTAACCACTGTAGTGATCAATATAACCCAATGACTAGGATTTTGTACTGTAATATTTTTTAAATGTATGTGTTAATTTCTCGTAGAAAATGTTTTATTTTTGTTTTGTACACGTAAGTTTTAATTATTTATCGACCCCCTTGGGAGTCGCAACCTACAGGTTGAGAAACGATGGTTTAAGGATAACAAAGGTTATGAAATCGATATTGTTTACAAATTATTTTTAAAATAGCTTCTTGATGATGGAGTTTTATGACATCAACGAATGAATAAAAGTCAATTTGTTTCGCTCCACTGACTTCTTGATCATAAATGAAATTTATAATAACAATTTCCGAGAATAAAAGTGACTTTTAAGATTACAAATTTGTCTACAAACACTTTGATTAAATTATCAAGCAACGGCTCTTCAAAATGACCTCGATATTTTCTAAAACAATTCCATGACAAAAATCATCTTGGACCATTCCACGTAAAATTATATTTTAAATAAAAATCTACCTAAGCTGTAAATTTTTTTAAATAGGCAATCCACCCAAACTAGGATGATTAGTGCCCCCAAATCTAAGACATCATACATAATTCAAAGTTTCAACTGATTAAGCTTAAAAAAATTATAATAACAATCGATCTATAAGTAGAAAATTTACACGAAGAAAGAAGAAACGCAACCTTCAATGGACGCGACAAAGATTTGGCGTTTAGTAAATTAAATTATACGAGTAATATAATTTTTTTGTACCCATAAAGCATACCAATGCTTTTATTTTATTGAATTTTGGTGTATTCTATACATGCAAGGTAAATTTTAAAAAATCGAAAGCGGTAAGGTTACGTGTCGGTTAGCTGATTTGGAATAACTATCCAATCTTGTTCAATATGCTCTGAATATCTACTCGAACATCTAAGGCCACATTTTTTGTGCCTTTATTTTGGCGTTTATTGAACTTGTAATTGATTAGTGAGGCATCACAATTTAAATTACCTTTCCCTTACTTCATCTCATTTAGTTGACTGTTTTTTTTAATAGAAATTGACGAGGGAAATCAACTATACAAGATATTTCTATTTGAAATAGAATGTGTTAGTGAAGGCGCATATATTACAATTAAACAGAGTACCATTGTCACTAAATATGTAAAATAATAAAAGCGTGGTCTATCCAATAGTAATTTATCAGAATTTATAAACCTTATTATAGAGAAAAAGTTAACTCATTTACTATATTCATCCACAGATAGCGCTATTGGTTACGCGAAAATAAAATCAGTCACCTTTCCCATTGCATAGACTGAGTAGATACATACCATCACGCCACTTCCCTGTTGTGGTAGGTAGAAAGGACAAAGAGGTAGAGTTTTCTATCTCGAAATACACATCTCGCCTCTTCCAAACGCATATACCTTTTTAGACAGCTTTTACTTCTTACACTTCTTTGAAAAAAACCACTTGACCCAACTATACCTTCCTACTTGGTCTTCCTCTACCATGCCTTATATTTTTGTTCGTTTCTTTCAACGTAGTGAAACCATCTCAGAATGCTCTTCTTCATCTTATTCAACACATCAATGCCTTAAGTTCACATTTATCCCTAATCACTAAATTCTGTAGTCTGTCACACATTGCCACCCCGTGTACTCATTTCTATAGCAAAAATACAAACGTTATGTTGAAAATAAATTTTCTGAGATGCAAGCAAAACTAAGACTGTTATCAATATTAGAGATTCAAGTAAAACTAAGACTGTTATAAATATTGGAGATGCAAGCAAAACTAAGACTGTTATAAATAAACTGTTAATGCAGAAAATTGCACCTCTCTTTCCAATTCCTCGAGATGGATGGAGGTAAAAAAACACATGTCAAAGTGATTGGAGAAATTCGTAAATAACATATAAATATAAAGTTGTTACAAAATGTTAACTGATTTTATTTCTTTCTAAAGTCCTTTTATTTCTTTCTAAAGTATTGGCTTGTGTTATTTGACTCTCGTTAACTGTCATAATCAACGTTGTTGAGCCTCACAGTAAAGGATCTCCTTGCTATTCCGACGTTTATCTCTAACTTCCACGTCAATCGTGTGATCTTCTGTTAGAAAAAAGTCCGATCCTAACACACCTTCTCCCCCTCACAGCTACCTGTTCATGTTGATGCATATTCGTAACACACAAACTATCTCTCATGCCTTGCTGTTGAAGCAACATCAGTTCGATAATAGAAAGATCTTTACCTCCCACAATTCATCTGATCCAGTCTTCAAGCGCCTTGCACGACCTCGACAACAGCACATTGTCTACCCATCAACCCTTCACTTTGTCCATTACTTCCCTTAAGTTCAAACTATTTAACATTTCTAATACTATTGCAAATATTTATGCGTCTAAGAAAACAAAGCTTTCTAATATATTATTTATAGTTAAGGCATTAACATTGTGGAAGTTTAAAGACATTGTAATTTGTTTTATCAAACACTGTTTATTCCACTTTTTGTAACGGTGTAACCCTACCGGTTTCAAAGCTTTCATCTCATCATCAGGGGAGCACAAACAAAACTTGTTTGTGCTCCCCTGATGATGAGGTGAAAGCCTTGAAACCGGTAGGATTATACCGTTGCAAAAAGTGGAATAAACAGTGTTTGAGAAATTGAGCCCTTTAAATAAAATATATTTTTACAACCATGCATTTATTTGCCTATTGAGATAGTCAAAGAAGACAGAGCGTGAGATTTTATAATCTTTACACATATACCTCACCTCTTCTACATTCGCACGCCTTCCCATACAACTATTTTCTTCTTTCAAAATATTATTCCCTTGATTCAGCCATACTTTTCTTTTTATGCTTTTATCCAGCCTCCATATCGCATGTACACAGTGTGTTTTTTGTTAGTCTTTCTTAATTCATTCGTTCGACATGCCCAAACTATTTCAGTGTTTTTATTTATCTTATTGAACACATCAAATTCAACCCTAATCTCTTTATTCCATATTCTGTCGTACATTGTCAACCCACGTATTAATTTAACAGTTCGCAAATTTACAGCACCTATTTTTAACTATCATTTATTTCAATTTAAGGTTTCTTTGAAAAATTATTTGGTGAAGAAAAATAATATATGAAAGATATTGCGGCGATCCACGATAATCGTTAAAACTACCCTCTCTGAATTTCGGTGGTGGCGAGTGGGAGTGGAAAGTTAAGGGTAGACCTGGAGGCAGGAAGAGGGTGTTTTGGTGTAGGCAAGGAGGATGGGGGTGAGATCCCGGAACTTTGCATACCGCAGCTCTCAAAGCGGGTTGCAATAAAATATTATTTCGTCTTTTAAAAGAAATCAATGCATCATAAGTCATATAAATCTCCACCACATTCGTACGGAGTTATTCGTTGAGCTATTGAGGATTATGGGGAAATAGAATAAAGAAATCTGGAAAAATTTATGATCTCTGGATTAAATGTTATAACCAAATTATATACGAGAATATTAATACTTATGCCAACATGAAATGGAAGTTTTACATGATTTGATGTGTTTTAAATAAGTTGAAAAATTGATATATGAGATATTTCTTTAAAAAATATTTGTTCCTAAAGGAATTGAAATCACTACCTCAGGGTAGGAATCAGGCATCTTATCAATTAAACCATGAAGGTTGCAAACTTTTTTATTACAACACACTTATTTTGCCTCCTTAACATTCATACATTTTCATACAGAGTTATTTTTGTTTCTCTTACTCCTAACCCTTTTCTATTAAAATTTCATTCACTTGATTCAACAATTTTTTTCTTGGTCACGAATACCATTAATGCTTGCATTGTAAATTTGTTTCGTCAGTTTTTCGTCACCCATCCACTCAACATGACAAAACCTCCCCAACTCACTATTTTTCACAAATACTGCTTAATATATTAGATTGCAAATTCCTCATTAAATATATCCTTTCAAAAATTCTTGTTTAAAAAATGTATTTTTTCTAAACTCTTAGTAAATATCTTACTTTTTCAACCTAGGTAGTTTAATTTGTTAATTTAATATTTTTTTAAAAGAAACTTTCAATTTTCTTGTAAAAACTAACGTTTTGTTTTATTTTAGTTTCCCATGCAAATTTGTTCCGTTTTTTCTTCGTTTTGACAAAATAACCATAACTTAAAAAATCAAAATAGTATTTAGTATTTTAATGAATAAAATTTATAAAACACATTCTTTATTTTTTTTTAAATTCAATATTTCAAACGGTCCCTCGAATATTTTAGTAAAATACTAAAGGGTATATTTATTCAGATTATTATATATACTCGTATATCATATGTGTAAGCTTTTACACTAATTTGAAGCAGACTTCTTACCATGCTTGTAAGCAATCTGTTATCTCAGCTATGATTTTCAGTAGTTCCTGATGTCAAACTGGTTTCACTTTAGAACCCAGTCTCCTTTAAATGTATATTGTTCTAGGTTTTTTATATATACAGTATAATTTGGCGGACTAATTGCCATGCAATCATCTTATGCAACCATTTAGAAAGATTTTAAAGACGCCTGAAGTAAAAACCAGATAAAAATCCTTTTAAAAAATTTGATCCGCATATCTGGATGAGAAGGTAGATACATGTGTTATTAAGAAGGCTGCATGGCTCGTCCGTTTATATATATTTAGTTCAACTGTTTAAATTAAATGTCTTACATAATTAAATGTGGTTATAATGCAAAAACAATCGATATATCTGGCACACCCTCCTCTTTGCCTACTTGGTAAATGTAGATTTGTATGTATAAAAAATATGTAAAGTAAAAATGTTATTTATTTATTCAATAATATTTCGCTATTTTACAAACTGCAGTTTTTACAAAAGGGGAAGAACTGCATGTTTCTGTAGACGAGCCTTATCTCTAAGGGGAGGCCCTCCAATTTCACCTCTTCATACAAGGAAAGTAACGTGGGGCAAAAACTTTTAAAGCCCACGAGTGTTCTACATACTCAGGTCCAATCTCTGGAGACTGGACGGAGCGTACATATTAAACTGGCGGATGTGGCGCCCCAAACCTATCCCCTTCCACCCCAAAGCCTCCAATTTCAACCCCCAAAATCCCATCCCCAGTCTACCCCATCTCAGGCCACTGTGAAACTGAGTGGGTGGTAAAGGAAGGATCACACATGCAAAGTAGTTGTTGTCTGTGTACTGCCTTTTGTATCATAAATAAATATTTTAAAAGTTATCGACATTCCTGTTCATGGCGGGTTAGACTTTTTAAAGACCTTTTAATATATTTGTTCACGTTGATAATGGTGATAAAAGGAAAATACAAAAAAGATTGTGTATTTCCCAAAATCTGCATTAATGGATTTGGTATATTTGGTATAATTTATTAAAAAAAACAACTAAATTGGTTTTCACTGTTTCAAAAAATATATTTAAGATTCTTTAATTAAAAGATGTTGAAAAATTTGTACATTTTTAAATTACTTTCGCCCAATCTTTAATATATGGTATGTGCTAACACGTTTACTTTTTTTATCTAAATTGAATCAACTACAAGTTTAAAAACTTTCTTTTTAATACATGACAAATTCATCCACATTATTTAATTGGTAAATTTCAAACAACAAACAAACTGTGAAGAAATTTCCCAATTATAGATGATAATATATCTATAATTAGGAAATTTCTCCGCAGACCAAACACAAAATTTTTAGACGTGACAAATATATGGCATTTAGTAAGTTCAACTTATCATCTAAACGACAGCTGTATAAAACACGATATTTAGTCATACCTTTAGCCACGATCTTCTACAATACTAATTTTGTAAAGATCACCACGCAATGTCCCATCCGCGATCGACACAAGATTGATTATTTTATCTCATTCATTCTTAATATATTAAAACACTTTGTCAAAGGGATAGATTGCTGGATAAATTTACCCCTAGAACCCTTATTTATACCAGTTTAGAAATAGTTACGTATTTTATAATGATAATTGTTTATTTAATAAATAGTATATTATATGTCACATTTATTTTTACGAAAACTTTTTTTACAAAATATATGTAATTAAAACTCGTGAATACAGAAGCATAAGATGTTGCAACAAATATCGAAACACCAGTAGGATTCATAGTTTGTAGTTGAAAATACGTGCATACGTACTATTGCATACTACAGGCTAGGGATCAGAAAGCCCAGGGCCGTATGTCGTGCAAAAAAACACGACAAATATATTATTTATATGTTATCAGAATGCTCTTTAAAATAATAGTTTTTTTAAGTTACATCTGGTAAATAAAAGAAATATAAAAACAGCTGATAAAAGTATTTGGCTACTCTCCAAAATTAATAATAATAATTCAAGGATTGTAATTGGTTTTATCAAACACTGTTTATTCCACTTTTTGTAATGGTATAACTCTACCGGTTTCAAGAGTATTGTTTGTGCTCCCTGATGATGAGGTGAAAACCTTGAAACCGGTAGGGTTATACCGTTACAAAAAGTTAAATAAACTGTGTTTAATAAAACAAATTACAATGTCTTTAAACCTCCACAATGTTAATGCCTTAACAATATAGCTACTAACTTTGTGCCTTCCTTTATAAATACAAATAACGTAGTATAAACGAAACATTAAAGGCAATACTTTTCCTCCGGAGTTGAGTAACCTTGCATCAACATATGGAAGGTTTCGATTCTGCAAAGCAACCTGCATCTCGTTCTACACGTGAGCCCTAGTGTTTTCTATATCTCAAGATCTATCCATAAAATTTTTGAAAAATACAATTCTTCTTGTTCTATGGTATGTAAACGTTGCTCCACTAAAAACAAATCTAAGTTCTTTACCACTATAAAACAAGTCTTCGACCATTACGTAAGTCTACTTGGTAAAATTTGGCAACATTTTGTGATATACATACATATATTGAACTTAAATATACATATTAATATTAAATAATTTTAAACAATGACTTTGTATGACTTTTAGTTTAAGACAAAGCTTTGTATTCTTTGTTAATAATTTTAAGTACTTGTATAACTTGTCATATGTTCATTTGTATATAAAACACTGTTGTGTCGTAAATTAAATAAATATATATTAATTAAAGGGTGGTTTCTACAACGTTATTTAGAAAGCATAATCTTCTCAAAGGGGTTCTTACTCGGGGTTTGAATCCACTATTATTAACAGATCCAGAATATTACAAAATAAATATATATCAGTTGAGTGTAAGGATAAAAAGGTGGTACCTAATCATTAAATTTGGTACTTCCCCGCATCTGTATATGTATAGAAAAAACACATTTGTTATGAAAACCGCAGAATCTTACAAAAGGAATCGAATTACAAAGAAACCTTTTTTTAAATATTTCGATGTGTGATAGTAACACATTTTGCCTTAGGTGTAGTGTAGAAGCGTAGATTTTTTATAAGACCTCCCAAAAAAGTCCGTTCTTAAGTGATTCCTAAAGCTGCACACGCCACCTGCATATTTAATTATGAGAGGCAAACCATTGTACGCCCCAGTACCAATAACGGCAAAAACCTTGTCAAAATACCTCACCCTATTGGTTCATTTCGAAACAATCAATTAATTTAATGAAGACGAAATCAACCCCAAAATTCTATTCTTTCCAAATTGACATCTTCCAATCACAGATACGACAGATACAATGAAGATATTGTGCCCTTTTGTTGTATACAGTACAATCTGGTGGGTTTATTGGCATGTGGCAATATCTTCTAACCAATCAAAACCGTGTTTAGTAAAAGCAAAATAGACCTTCAGTAAAAGCCAAGCTAGAACTCTTTAAATCTTGATAATAACGGGGAACTTTTTTAAATCTTGATAATAACGGGGAAGTGATCGTTGGAACGTCGGACGACGTCAGACGTCTTATCAACTAAGCCACGGAAGTCATCAATTTGAAATGCTTCATTACGATCTTTAACTATTGCATATAATGCTAAATTGGAATAACGTTTCAACTTTCATATCTCAACTTATTTTTTATGGTAATATTATACTTCCTTAAATGTTTTATATACCATGTTTATTTGAAGTTTCCTTTTAACATTTATAGAAATTTGTTTTGTGTTTAAAATTTTACTTTACAGATATGATAAACAGTGGCTCATCCCCTCACCCTCTCGCGCGTAGCAAAGAAAATCGTTTTATTGCCGTGTTATGACATCAAACCCGGATTTTCCGTTTATACCCCTATACTCTTACGTGAAAGTGTTCTTCTCTTTCCGGAAGGCATGCGAAATTACTCTATGTTTTTTAAACTGCCTCTTGCGAGAGAAAAGAGAGAAGACTAAGAAATATTCAAAGTTCCTGAAACTTTCCATCGTTGGATTATTTATGACAAGTAGTTTTGGTTAAAAGTTGAAATAGTTTAAATGGCGCTTTTTTAACAACTATAATGTTATTCAGCTTCGTATATGATAAAGGTCGCATGAAACAAACACTATAATGTAATTATTCTTTGGTTTATGTACATCATTTTCTACATA
The DNA here is from genome assembly GCA_949825065.1 of Odontocerum albicorne. Classification (NCBI taxonomy): domain Eukaryota; kingdom Metazoa; phylum Arthropoda; class Insecta; order Trichoptera; family Odontoceridae; genus Odontocerum; species Odontocerum albicorne. The sequence continues at coordinate 8,231,506 of OX463845.1, forward strand.
AATGTTAGATCATTAGATTTATTAAACTGTTTAAAGTGTGATAAACTTTTGACAACCTCGACGCCCTATTATTGCTAGAAGGCTTGTTTTAGGTAAATTTCGACATAAATATTACCTTTTGCAGATTCATTCATTGCCGGGCCTCGCAGTCGAGGATCCCCTCGCCACTCCAGCGCCAGTCCTGAACCATTCTCCCACGTCGATCGTGTGATCTTTTGTGAGAGAACAGCCCGATCCTGGATGCGCACTCCCTTCTGCAAATGCCACAGACATTTGGACCCTGCTGAGCCGCCTGGCCATGTTGACGCATGTTCGCAGTGCACAGACTACGTCTCATACCTATTGCAGAGGACCTCGGAAAATTTCAATGAACTTTCTTCGATCATGACCGACAGATTCCCAAACTATCATCAGTTAAAAAAATACCCATGTGTAATAATTACATAATGAAACGTTTTCAATAGAATTATGCTATTCGTTCGAGAGAAACGGTCGAGTACATAAAAGGAACAATAAAACTGGAAACATCCTTTCCTGTTACACAGAGACGAAGTCTACCTGATTCTTGCAACTAGTGCTGGAAGGGCTTTTTAATTGATTTTATGTTAATCAGCTAAGTAGATCAAAAGAAAAATTCCTTAGAAAGAGGTGCAAAATACTCTATTATAGTTCATGGAACAAAAATAAAAAAATAAAAACAACAATAGCGAGATATCACAAACAATAACCACACTCAAAGGGGTATATGATATATAAATACTAAATAGGTATTAAGGATTTTTGCTGATTCAGCAACGTTAATTCGAACCCATTTGAACCAAGTTATAAATTATTACCTGTTTTACGTTACAAAAAAAGCATTAAGAAAAGTCTGAACAAAAATTACATATTTTTTTTTTTTCATTTAAAAGAATAGATATGACCAAAGTCATAGGTATCCTTATACCCTCAAACTCTAGGCGGAAAAAGTGCTTGTGTCGTTCGAGGGGAGTAGGACAACACGGGGTTCGAACCGACGACCTTCCGGACGGAAGTCCAATGCGTTACCACGTGGTCATGCACCTCATGCGCACATTAAAATTTAAGTTTTTATACAACGAAAATCAATGAAATATTAAATGAAGTTAATTTGATAAATGACTATGTAGCACACATATTAGGAAGAGATTGCTAATAGTATGGCAAGACTCTACCCACTTTCCGCAATACAAAAATCACATTAAAGTTCATTGACGTACCGTCTCTGAGGCGAATCATACTCGTATTTGATTTTGTTCATTATTTTCCATGAGTGTCATTTATGTTATGTATGGACTCTCGCTGATTACTGCCGCAATTATCAGGCGACTCTGGCACTGACGCCCAACAACTTAAACATAGCATGTCTTAAATTTGTTCGAATTATCCAAATCATTCAGAATTGAAATGATCTTTCGTTTAGTGTTTTCAAAGAAATTATGGTACATTTTAATATTTTGATTCAATTCTTAATGGAAATTTTACAAAATATTTTTTTTTTTCATTTTTACTAAACAATTTTTTATTTTTAACTTCACGAATCTACTCCTGTTAAACATCAACTGAAATCCATGTAGACCAACCTATCTCTGAAAAAAATCAATATATAAAACATAATTTTTTAACTTATACGAAATAATAGTCACATAAATTTAAAACTTATACAAAGTAATAGTCACATAAATCCAGCTTTTTACATTAATTTTAATCTCCAGAAACTCTTATTTAACGGGAAAGGCTAAAATGAAATACTTAGCAACAGTGGTGTATATAAACTTGCATGTCCTGACTGTGATAATTTCTATATAGGAAAGACAGGAAGATCATTTGAAAAGAGATTTCGTGAACACAAATCCCCCTTAACAAATCCTTTAATTTGTTCTGAAATGGCTAATATATATTTTTTTAACCTGGCGAGTTTATTGCCATGTGGCAATCTCTTCCAACCAACCAGAAATATATTTTTTATAGGCCCTAAGGGTTAAACAGACTGGAATCCTATTTTAAAAAATCTGGGTTCCAGCGAGGATCGAATAGAATAGAATCATTGTCACCGTGAAAATCATACAGCTAAGTCAGTGCATCGGAGTGAACATCTGGCAAACACATATATTCCCAGAATCTCGTCGCTGCTCGCTGAAGTTGTCTCCTGCCTTCCTCCACCCAAAATCCCCAACCCGAATATTAACCGTCAGAAGTGTGTATGTCAGAATTCAGTCTTGTTTGTGCTCCCTGATGATGAGGTGAAAACCTTGAAACCGGTAGGGTTATATCGTTACATAAAGTGGAATAAACCGTGTTTGATAAAACGAATTCTTTTTTTACTTTTCATTCAGTTGATAACACGTTTCACTTTCACCTCCGGGAGTTGGGTTCAGTGCCGAATGTGTTAGAATCACATATTGGAAGATCTACAAAGATTTATTTGTAGTTTGTTATGTTGATAAGTTTACTGCGGTTTTCTAATCAAATACGTTTTTCTAAATATATGCAGATACATGTACAGTACCCGGCGGTAAGTAATACACATCGGGCTTAAGAAAGAGACTGTCGGCCATAATTGGCTAACTTCGGCTTTGTAGAGCGTCGTCTCTGTCGTTTATACACGTGTTCCGTCGCGAATTGTCAGTCGTTATCAAGCGTTCTAGGGCGTGGTCGCTCGGTGAGACGACGCTCTACAAAGCCGAAGTTAGCCGATTATGGCAGACAGTCTCTTTCTTAAACCCGACGTGTATTACTTACCACTGGGTACTGTAAATATCTTATCTAATGGCCGCAGTCATCGCCTTACTATCCTTACATTCAAGCCATACATATATTTTGTAATATTTTTAATATCTCAATAATAGTGGTCTCGAATCCCAATTTTGAGCACTCTTGAATAAAGCCTGGTCTCTAAACGGCGCTATGTAAATTACCCTTTTATAATAATTATTAATAGAAAGTACTATGTCAATATAAAACGAATTATACTTATTTAATTATTTTAGAGACTGTGCGTTAGTATATATTTAAATTTCACATCTTCGTTTCTAATTATTATATATTTCTTTAATAAAAATAAAATGAACAAGCGACTCTCTAAAATCTTCCTTTCTCCGTTTTATTTAAGCTGCCTTCGTATTAAAATAACGATTGAAAGAAAAAAAACGGAACTGGACGAGCAAGCACTCTTTAATTAATAAGTATTAGCACTGGTCAAACACGACACGTCTAATAGCAGTCTTAACACGGTATGTGAGATGTGGTTCTTCAAAAATATTAATTTGGATGTTTCCCATAATTATGAGTAATTTCATTTTATTTGAACTGAAATTCATTGTTTGTTTAAAATAAAATTCTATTGACTAGCATGATCTATAATGATATTACCGTAAACCAAATCAGTGATCAACACAGTATTGTCAGCAAGAAAAAACACTAAAATAGCTATGGAGTTAAATGGAACCGTGTGTATTATAACTTCTATCGAGTTAAATGGAACCGTGTGTATTATATCTAGATTATTCTATCAAATATGGAAATATATAAATATAGATATCTTTATTAACGTTCATCCAATAGTCATTTTAAGAAAGACCATTTTAATAAAAAAAAAACTCAACGTCTTCAGTTTCAAAAATTATATTTTCAAAGTATCAGCTACGATAGTGGTACACCTCATGCAGTACTAGGGTTTCCGCTCCTGGCCGCACTGCGGCCAACATTTCGTATTGGTACTGCGCGCTCCTTAGAATAGTTCTAAATGTTTGTTTTACAGAAAATATTGTATTTACTAAAAAATTAAATTATTTTTTATCTGCGAATATTATTTAATTTCTTTGAATTTAACATATTCTCAATTTATATGTTACGGAATCGATTTCTGTCGGTATCTAAAAATCTGTAGTCCAGTTTTCTCTCAAACACTAACATATTTCTGGTTAGTTGGATGAGATCGCTAAATGACAGTTATCGCGCCTGGTTGTACTGCATACAACGAAAGTATAATAAAATACAGTTCCATCGTGGAACAATTAATGAGTTGGTGACATTTAGAATATTTCACTACTAAACTAATGATATCTGTTTTAAGGCAATCAAATAATCGTGTTGTATTATTGCATTACACTTCCGTTGTATACAGTACAACCTGGCGGGAATTCCAACCAACAATAAGTATTTTACTGGATATTTTAATGAAAAATGTATTAGACCTCTTAACATACAAACCTAGAGGGTTAATTATCATGTGACAATCTCTTCTGACCAGCCAGAAACATTCTGAAGATACTCTAAGTGAAAACCAAAATGGTACTCTAATAGAAAAACGTGAACCAACGGGAATCGAACCCTCAACTTCTAGATTGGAAGGCATGCATCTTAACATCTAGACCATGGAGTTCATCATTGATTGTCCTTTGTTTGATGATAAAAATAATAGTAATGTTAAAAACAAATATGAGGATTAACTTTTAAAATAAATTGTTTATTTTTTGTAACTAAATCAACCGTCATTGACATATTTTACAAAACGACTAAAATTACTATTAATTTCAAGGCAGTAAGTAATATAAGGTGTTTCATTCCTAGTTTTTCATTCCTCTCCACCATTTCTCCCCTTTTCCTTTGATTGATGATATCTCACTTGTATTCTTATGTACTATGTTCTTAAATGTTGTATTCTTACTATGTTCTTAAATTTTGTATTCTTACTATGTTCTTAAATTTTGTATTCTTACCATGTTCGTAAATTTTATATTCTTGCTATGTTCTTAAATTTTGTATTCTTACCATCTTCGTAAATTTTGTATTCTTGCTATGTTCTTAAATTTCGTATTCTTACTATGTTCGTAAATTTTGTACAGGTGAATAACTATTTGAATATTTCTTTGCGACTATATAACTTCCTTTGTTCACTTTTGTCTAATTTGGTGAAATATATTATCGCCTGATAATAAACCCGCCACATTATTTGTACAATTTAGTGTTAAATAAATATATAAATAATTAACAGTTTTGTTAAGTCCAAATATATATAAATTTTATAAGAAAAAAATATTCAAGGCACATCCATATTGAGGGTTATGTTTTGAGAAGGTCCGTTTTATCTTGCCCATAAATTATATACTGTAGTTTTTTTTGTGAAGATCTGCATTGATTTTGCACTGAAAATATAAAGGTTGTATTATAGATTATCAACAAAATATGATGTGCAGTCATTTCCAGGTTAAATAGAAAAATTAAAAACTCAGCAGAAGCTTGATGTGAAAATAAAAACATTTAAACAAATGACAAGAAGCAGACAAAAAAGCAACGCAATCAATCATAGTGTCTGCCGACAGAGGAATGAGGTAGCCGACCTCTGTTGGCCGCGATTTGTCTAGCTGGTGATTAAGAAGTTCGAACATCTTCTAATTACCCACGTCTCCAGCGAGACAGGAAGGTGTGAAGCTTGGAATGGTTCAATGGATGCTGAAGAACATTTCTTTTCTTTATTGATGAGATAAGAAGTCTTTATTGATGAAAGGTGCAGATTTTAAACAAGGTAAAACTGACTTAAATCACAACTGGTAGAAATGATGTTTGATATTCAGATCACTAATTTAATGGTTTTTTTTTAATCTACACTTTAAAGCTGACAATAAATAATTGCGTTATCCAAAGTCATGGTGAAAGAAAAGTGTGAAAGGAAGAGATAAAAGCAATAAGGTATTGGTGATTATTCTTTTTCAAAAACCCTCCTCGATATGTTCGAAAATTATCAGCGTTGTTTTCCACTAGTTTCTAAGAGTACAAGTGACCAAAGCGTGACTTTATTGCATTCTTATTATATTTTAAGCACTACCCTGGTGATAAAAATTGCAACGTCCTCGAAACGTAAGCCATCATTTAGGCAAACTCAATAAGGCAACATCTCTGAAAAAACATTTTAAACTAAGCCACCATAACTTAAAAAAATATCGTCACTATACCCATGAAAGCTTAAATAAAAAAAATCTTAGTCAAGTTTAAAAGTATAAGACTTAACATTCCCCTTTATAACACGTCTTTTGAAGACGAGTCTCTTTCATAATTGCAACATTTATAAAACCCGCGAACTTGACGTATTGCACCTTGCTATAGAAGTGTCGACTTAATACGACTACTGCATTTATTATAATGCGAGATTCTCAGCTTCCGTACACACGTTTGTTTGACTCGATAAACAAATCCGTGCATAATGAATAAATCAATGTGCAATTCAGAAACCAGCTAAATGATGGCCTCAGAAGCCTTTTATCATCAATAATAATAATGTTTGCATTATTTGTCGACGAGGCGTACCCACCAGCCATTATGTAACGTCAATTCATTTAATATATCATCAACCTCTCTCGATATAATCATCTCCAAATGGGCACCTATTGCATGCTTTGCCCCTGCATATCTTACGTCTCGGATTTTCAATTGAAATCGGAAATCAAAGATAACATTTTATTAAATAGTTTGAAAAGCTGGATCAAATCCAGGGAAACATCAAACAATATGAGTTTATAGTAAATTAAATCACTTTATTTCAGTTCGATCCCACCTCCACCTACGCTGTTCTGGGGGGCAAAATAAGTCCCCATCCAGCGCGATCTATGAAATTCAATCAATCAATTCTTATGGTGCAATTTCTTCTTCATATAATTTATGATTGTATATCAGAGGTGGGCATACATGAGGTCAACGAGAGTCACATTCTGGATTTTCATATACCATATATATTAAGAGCCACACCATAGTCACGTTCTCACGTAGTATTAAATACACAAATTCATATTTATTACATATTCTACACAAATATTAATTGCTATATAAAGTACAAAAAATACACATATAAGAAAATATAAAAATAGCGCAGAATATGGTTTGCGTAGTTTGCGTACATAAAGAGGCAGGAGATGCGCGCGCACCCTACACATTGAAATCACAGCACACACGTATACACCAATACTTGCGTCTTTGACAATTGCATTCATACATGCGCATCTTGTCACTTTCAACATTCAGAAAGAAAAATCGCGAAAATACAAGTGTAATGGGGAAATATAGTATATATATTTTTATAAGAGACATTGGGAGCCGCTCTTAACCCAACGAAGAGCCGCATTTGTCCACGTCTGTTATATATGAACATAACATACATTCACTTCTCTCCACCTAAAGCCGAATGTAGTAAATATGAAAGTGAAATATCATCAATCAAAGAAAAAAGAAGGGATGGTGGAGAGGAAATAAAAATCAGAAATGAAATATGTTATATTACATATTTGAAATTGAGAGTGTTTTAGTCGCTTTTTAAAACATGCCAAAGACGGAGCGAGTCTAACATTAGTTTGTAACTAGTTCCAGAGTCTCACTGCATGGACAGTTAAGGACGACATAAAGAAATACAAAGCCGAACTACAAAGAAACCCAAAAAACCAAAGCACTTGTAAGCCGTTCAACATCTTTTTTATTTCCACGACGCGCTTTTGAAATAAAAAATGAAAACATTACTAAACAAATTTAAATATACTTATGTACGAGTACGTGCGTGTGTTTGAACATCGAAAAATTAAACTTACCGTCAACACCAGCTACGTCAACACCGTCTGGTTATACCCTTTTTTTGTTTGATCTCATAGAATTTCTTTGCATTTGGAATGACGTATGCAATTTTAGGGAGCACTCAAAAACCACTCTTTTTGGGAAATCTTATCAAAATGTATGGATAAATATGAACACTACACACACGAACATTACACTCCACCTAAATTTATGGTTAAATATAAACACTACACACGAACATTACACTCCACCTAAATTTATGGTTAAAAATTAACACTACACGCGAACATTACACTCCACCTAAATTTATGGGTAAAAATGAACACTACACACGAACATTACACTCCACCTAAATTTATGGTTAAATATGAACACTACACACGAATATTACACTCCGCCTAAATGTATGGTTAACTATATCATAATCACTACATACGAACATTACACTTCACCTAAATTTTTGGTTAAATATAAACACTTCACACGAACATTAAACTCCATCTAAAATTATGGTTAAAAATGAACACTACATACGAACATTACGCTCCACCTAAATGTATGGTTAAATATAAACATTACACTCCACCTAAATTTATGGTTAAAAATGAACACTACACACAAACATTACACTCCACCTAAATTTATGGTTAAATATGAACACTACACACGAACATTACACTCCACCTAAAACCGAATGTGTTACTATTATATATCGGAAGATCTACAAAGGTTTATTTGTAATTCGTCTTTTCTTGGAAACTTAAAATATTTATGATTTTAATTTTTAATCTGTCAATAATAGTGGGACCGAATCTCGAGTAAGAGCGCCCTTGAGGAGAATCTTTTATCTAATCCTTCCTCATGGTCATTTTTTTTTTATACTTATTATTCTGAGGAAATAGGTGAAGAAGCCAGAGGAACCAATAGTTAACTGAATTTATAAAACAGTGGTAAAAATAAAGATAAAAACTATTGAGTCAATTTTATTTAATTAAAAACATTAACATCATCCCATGAAGCGAATGGAATATATTTTTGAAGACTTAAGATATAAAATCTATTGGCATAGTTTAAACATACTATACACTGAGTAGAATGCAATCAAGATGAGTAGACTAAAACATTATTTAAAACCCGGCCAATAGTTTCATGCCATAATAACGACATGCACAGTTTGATGGCAATGACGATTGTTTAAGCGGAATTATCATAATAAGTGACTTGGAATTACTTCTGTAAACACAAAATTGATCATTATTTGTCGAGACGATTGGTTACATCGTGCATCCAATTCAATAATGTCTAATTGAAAACATTCAAAATTTAATAAGTATGGATTTTCTTACATTTCATATTTGTCCTCAGTAAGATACAGGTAAAGGCTTTGTCTACTGGGGACACGACAAATGAAAGTTAAAGGCAACAAAGCCAGATCCATAAAAAATGTGTGTCCACATTAAATTACCTGTTGTTTTTTTCACATATTATCTATTTATGAAATCTCTTGTCATATATAAATAAAATAATTATTTATTGTTTCTCTTATAACGACGACCTCAGTAATGTAGTTGATAATACGATTTACCCTGGGGTTTCGATTCCAGGGGGTTTGGATCAATTCCTGATGGTATAAAAAAGAGTTAAATTATATCTCAACATTATAAATAACCAAGTTTATTTCAATAATAGTCCTCTATTTAATACGTTTCCCTTTCTAAGCCCATCATTTTGAAGCCTACCTTCTCCCCTGCCCTTATTACCCACTACTCCCCTCTCCCTCTACTGTATCTTTTTTAAATAGGCAACCCACTCATACTAAGATGATTTGTGCCATCAAATTAAAGACGTTATGAAATTATGTGAATCAACATAATTAAATAATTTTTTTTTAAATTACAATTCTAGATAATTCAAAGTTTCCACTGATAAAGCTTAAAAAATTAAGCAATCGATCTATAAATGGAAAAGTTCCACGAAGAAAGAAGAAACGTAATCAAATCTATCTCGTAAAGGACAACCAAAAAATGCAAGGTCTATTGTTTCATAATTTAGCCCACACATCTTCCGTACCTATTACAATTAGAAAATATACATTTAAAACATAATTTAGTTTTTCTTCCCCTAACGAGGTAGACTGAGGTCTTTGAAACCGGCTGTGAACTCAAATAAACCAGTGGTGAACACAAAACAAAAAATATGTGTTTTATTAAAAATTAACACATACGCTAGACTTAACTTAAAGCCGAACATGTAGATATCACAAATCGGAAGATCTTCAAAGATTTCTTTGTAGTTCCTCTCCCCTTGGTAAGTATTCAGTTTTTTTTCCAAATAGGCTTTTCTACATATGCAGATGCTGGGAAGTATATATTATAATGGATGCAGTCATCACATTCCTATCCTTACAGTCAACTTATATATTTTTTTAATTTGTGAAAAATGGTGAGTTCAAATTACGAGTACGAACGCCCTTGAGGAGAGTTCACTATCTAAATAGAGCTATATAAATCATACTGTTAATATTACATGAATAGATGTACGTTGAGGTATTGGTAAATTCACGTTGATTAGTAAAAAATATATGTATACGTTGAAATATATATGTATACGTAAAATATATATGTAACACATAAAATATATATGTACGTTGAGGTATTGGTATAGGTACTCGTATTCACGTGGATTAGTAAAATATATATATATGTATACGTTGAAATATATATGTATACATAAAATATTCCTGGACAAGTTCTAGCGGCTTTCCATCTACGTTTATTGGTTTTGGGGTAGCAAAGCCGTTCATCATATATTTGGTTTTTTAAATATTAATTTTTAAACCAACTCCTTTGCTAACCTCTGCCAATTCTAGCAGTTGGTGCTGAAGATCATTCGGGTTTTGTGAGAATATAACGATATCGTCTGCAAATCTCAAATATCTGGGCCAACTTATTTCCTTTGTAGGTGGCATATCGGAGGAGATGGCACTAAGGACAAAACTGGCGTGGAGCTCATTTGGACGTTTGAGCAACATCTTCAAAAGTAATCTCCCAATATCCTTGAAGCGAAGGGTCTACAACCAGTGCATTCTTCCAGTACTTACGTATGGCTGCGAGACATGGACGCTCACAGGAAAGAACACACAAAAGCTCCAGACCGCACAAAGAGGCATGGAGAGATGCATGTTGCGATATACTAAAAGAGACCGTAAACGAAACACCTGGATTCGCAATATAACAAAGGTAGAAGACGTTATAAAGGTGTGCAAAAGAATGAAGTGGCAATGGGCCGGACACGTAGCCAGAATGTCAGACTCCCGATGGACATCCGAAATAATCAATGGTACCCAAGAGGCATAAAGAGGCCTAGAAGAAGACCGAAGGTACGCTGGATGGACGAAATCAAGAAGCATGGCAGCATCACGTGGCATAGGCGAGCAAAGGACCGAACTGTTTGGAGTCAACTTGGGGAGATCTTCATCCAGCAGTGGATCGACCGTGGTTGACAATGATGATGATGATGATGACATAAAATATATATGTAACACATAAAATATATATGTATGTTGAGGTATTGGTATAGGTACTCGTATTCACGTTGATTAGTAAAAAATATATATGTATACGTTGAAATATATATGTATACATAAAATATACATATATATAACACATAAAATATATATGTACGTTGAGGTCTTGGTATAGGTACTCGTATTCACGTTGATTAGTAAAAAAATTCCCTTGAATTTGTTACAGACTGTTTATTTCAATACATATATGGAAACATTTATATCTGTTAATGTGACCCTCCGTTCTGAAAGTTTGGGAAGCCCTGCTCTAAGGTTTCGAACTCCAAAACATAGTTTAAAACACAAGACTAAGTGTATCCAAATACGGGTAGCTTACGAAACGCTGATAAGCTGGTTACGAGCATTTGCTGTGTTTCATGTCTAAGATATTTTTAATATTTTTTATAGCATAATGAAATTAAATGAAATCAAACAATATTGAAATAGATTAAATAAATTAAAACAGTAAAATATTTATTGCCAATCAAAATACAATAACAAACGGAACGTTTCTAAATTACATGAAAACATATTGAAAATCTTAATGCAGAAATATCGATCGCAATACTTGCATAGCATTGTGCATTAATGAGATTAATCTAAATGAAAAATACAAACGCATTATTTCCATGTTTCAAAACACATTTAATTTAAAATAAATAGGTAGTTCAAGCTGAATATTATTTTAATATTAAAATATTGAGTTGAGTCGTATATAATTTCCGTTACTGGGAACAAATTGCAATGATTCATTAACATATGTTAGTGATACAAATTATTCATTGACAATTTTTTACTTATTTTGAGTAAGCAAATACATATATATTGATTTTATTACGACAGTGGCAGCTTATACATGCATTAAAATTAAAAAAATGTCAGTCAGTGAAATTAAGGGATTCAAAGAGTACATATTTTTTACGGTATGTTGTGGGAAGTCAAATAAAATAAACGTGCTACAGAGATTTCTGAAAAAATATGCAGTATAAAGACATCTAAAAAAATATGGTACAGGAAATATAACTGGGTGGGCAGTTCGATACTGGTTTGTGAAATTTCGTTTTGGAGATACGTTATTGAAGGATGGACCGAGAAGAGGCGATCCTTGGATTTTTATTGTGAAGCTTTAAACTTATTGATGGAATATTATTTATGCTAAAGTTCTCGAGAATTAGATGTCAAATTAAGAATTGTAAAGATGGAGAAAATCAGCAAGTTAAGTCTTTGAATTCCGTACGCCTTGAGTGAAAGGAATAAGGCAGGTCGTTCATCGATAGAAACAAGTTTTCTTTATGACAGAAAAACGACCCATTTCTTTATAAAATCATTACTGGTGATGGAAATGGATCCCATATGACAATGATCTACGCTAATAGTAGTGGGTTTACAAATGTTAATCTCCACAACTGACCCCAACAGTTAAGCTTCATGGAAAAAAACCATGTTGTATGTGTGATAGAATTGTCAAGGTATTATTAATTCAGTGTTTATGAAACAGTTAATGCTGATTTATAAGTACGAGTACAATAGCTAAATCTATAATAATAGCTCGTCGAAAATGTTTTCATTTCAAAACTAGCCGAACTCTACGTAAAAGGAATCGAAGAGCTGCTTGATAAATGAAAACGAATGATTTGCAAATAATGGTGAGCACCTGTATAAAATAATATGGATTTTTATTTATTTTGTTATATTATTTTGAACCACCTTTATAATAATGCATTTTTCCTTATCATACATAATCAATGACTATAATAATTTTGTCATTATTTCAAGCAGTTTTATGGCATTATACAATGAACGTTTTGCAATTTTTGATTAAATTCTGTACAAAATGCAAATCAGTCGAGTGCACGAACAACCAATAATTTCGAGAAAATTCCCTTTTGATTGTTGCAATGCTTAGCAAAATTTTCTTTCAACTACTTATGGTAATCTATGATTAAATAAACAATAAACCTTAAATTTATTCTCATACTCGTATAAACGAGCATATTAATTCGATAAATTATAATTTAAACGCTTATTCAAGTGTATTTTCAATTCGTTTTATTTTATCATCATCATCAAAATCACAGTAGACAGAAGGGACAGTTTTTCCCTTTTTAGTATTCTGGCAAATATTTTTTGCTTCTACCACATTCAATTCACATTTATCGTGTATAATTACTTACATGATTTAATATCATTCCCTTTTCTCTTGTACAGAAATTGATTCGATGAATTCGATTTGATTTTGCATTGTATCCTTTTCTTAGAAGTTCATAAATTTCTCGTATCTTGTATACTACGTGTAAAGATTTTCTCGTTAAAGCATACATACTGGTACATATCATCACGCCGTGTCTCTTGCGGGATAGGCAAATAGAACAGATCTCCAAACTTTTCTTTCCAAACACACAACTTTTGCTTGATCCATACATATATCTCGTCTTACACTATCTTCCTTTATTCATACTTCTCACTTTACTATTTTTTTAAACCTGGTCCATTTGATCCTAGCACGTTTTCTTCAGTCTATCTCTTGTACGCATACTTTGCATTTCTATAGTATCTTATATACTTGCTTAGTTTTTTTTAGTCATTTATTTTCTCTAAATCTGCCTTCATCTTACTTAAAACATACATTCATTTATCATGTCTTCATTTCGCATTGTTTAATATATTAGCTCCATAGCATTAACCTTATTTTTATCCATCGTCTACCAAATCCAAGTTTCAGATCCATATATCAAGGTGGGCACCAACACACTTTTACATATTGCACCTCTTGTTACTTTTGATATTGCGTTTTTGTTGTATATAACATTCAGTGCTGTGTTTACCTAGTTTCCTCTCACCACCCTTTTTTCTTTGTTTTTCTCGTTAATCAATCCTTTCATTAAAAAATAAATACGTAATGGCAGACACAAAAAGTATCTAATTAGTTATAAAATTATAGTTATAAAGAACAAACATTTTATAATAAATAAATACGAACGACTTTCGTAACCTAGTAGGTAAGACACCTGTTTTCTGATCCGGGGGCTACGGGTTTGATTCCCGTTCCATTTTTAAAAAAAAGGCTCTAGTTTGGTTTTCACTAACGGACTCGTTAACACCTTTCCGGTTTGTCGAAAAAATTGACATATTGCAATAAACCAGCAAGGTTGTACACCATACGAAAATGTAATACAAAACAATAAGATATTTGTGATCATTGATCATGTTTTTTTATACACTTTTTAGGAAGATTTTTTTTTTCATTAGATGAATTTTGTTAAATTTGGGCACTGCAATCACTTCTTCTGACTTTTCTTATTAAATTTAGGCACTGCAATAACTTCTTCTGACTTTTAATATTAAATTTGGGCACTGCAATCACTTCTGACTTTTCTTATTAGTTTTAAACACTTTTTTTTTTTACAAAAATATGAGGAGATTTAAACAAATATGTTGATTATATTCATATTAAGGAATTAGAGTTTAAGTTATCTGAATAGATTTGAAGTTTCTGAAATTTCACGAAAAAAATTCAGGATAATATAAAATTAAATCAGCATAAATATGCCATTTTAAAGTAAAATATTTTAGAATCGAAAAAACTTAAAATATAAACAATTTCTTCGTTATACATTGATACATCTCGTAATACACACTCTTCTGTTTTTAATACTTTTAAGTATTCCTTCAGTAAAAAAATCCTACTGTCTCCTTCCATTATTTCCTCAGTCTAACTTTTTTCATTCTTTATTAATTTCAAATTATATTACACTTTCGTTGCATGCAAAAGAACCTGGAAGGTTTATTGCCATATTATAATATATTTCAACTTTAAAAAAAAAATACTTTAAGTTAAATTGAAACTGAAGCCTTAAAAAAGTGAGTTACACCGGGAATCGACCCCCTAACCTTCGAGCTGGAGGACAAATATCTTACCAACTATGCATAGAGTTAAATAAATAAATATAGGTTTATTGATAGCAACATAGTATATACATAATACATTTAAACATACTTCAAGAACACATAAATAGCGGAGAATACATTAAAGACTGAAGCTGTCAAATGGTCTGGGCTCATCTAATAACATCCCCCGGCCAAGATACACCCCACCAATATATGGCGAGCCCAGCCACGGGGACACCAGATATTTTTCAGCCCACACCCTTGCACATGTAGAATAAGAAGAAGAGAAAAAAAAACACAGAAAATAAATAGATGGCAGAAAAATACATTGAAGACAGAAGACATTAAAAGGTCCGGGCTCATCCCACAAACATTCCCCCGGCCGAGATATACCCCACTAATGTAGGGCGAGCCCAACTGCAAGGACATCGGGAGGCTTTCAGCCCACACCCCCGTATATCTAGATTTAAAAAATAAACAAAATGTATGACAGAAAACAAAATAAAAAGTAAACCCACATATGCCACCTCAGGTTATCTGTCAGCAAGAACGAAAATAAGAAAAGCCACAAAGGAGTCCAAATTTTATAAAAATAAAATGACAAATGGAAAATGATGTTCACACATAAAAAAACCACGACACAATACATTGAAATAGTTAAGCAGTAATATAAAAATGAATGAGAAGATAACGCACAAACACGCACGCACAAGTTCATCATAGTTTTTTCAGTCTTCCGCAACTAATTCTGTCCATGTTGTTATAGTTATTAAAAATAATAAATGTTTTAATTTATCTGTCATTTAATTTTCATGAATAACTCATGAAAAGAATAAACCTGACATTATTTGACCAAATTTAAAAAAAAACCTAAGGGTCCAGAAAAAAATTGTAAAAAAAGAACCTCTCTTGTTAGTGAGTGTCGCCACAGTACATAGATAATGGTTCAAATTTTAATGATCTACAATCAAGAACAGTCTAGTGACTTCAACAGAGTTCCTTGCGGAAGAAGGCGAGGTCTTGTGGAGGCTTTTGTGTCCACTAATCACTCGGTTGCTCTCTGTACAAGGGAAGGGAAATGCAAATTTAAATTGCATACCAAAAGTTACTTCGTCATGCCATTTGTCAGAGAACTTGGGAAGAGAAGAGAAGAAGAGATATATTTATTTATTTTGTCATGAATTTATTTGCGTACAAAGGTATGTACAATGATTTAACTTTTCATTTGTATGATTATTCACATATGAAGGTTAAACCATATTATATAAGATGTAAATACGATAAGATAAAATGTTAATATTATCGTGTAAAACGCCAACTATAGCATCTCAGTTTAAACCATTTTTTAGAAGAACGTTTTTAAGCTTCGGAATCAATTCAAATGGCATTCATTATAAATGTTGATAAACTTTTGCTTTAAATTAACATTTATTACCTCATAAAAGTATTAAAATAAAAGACGGGACGTAAATATAACAAAATGTATAAATTCTAAAATACCTCAACAATAAAAAAATATAACAAAATGCATAAATTCCAAAATACCTCATCAATAAAAAAATATAACAAAACGTATAAATTCCAAAATACCTCAACAATAAAAAAATATTACAAAATACATAAATTCCAAAATACTTCAACAATAAAAAAATATTACAAAATGTATAAATTCCAAAATGCCTCATCAATAAAAAAATATAACAAAAGGTATAATACCAAAATACCTCATCAATCAAAGAATATAACAAAACGTATAAATTCCAAAATACCTCAACAATAAAAAAATATTACAAAATGCATAAATTCCAAAACACCTCATCAATAAATAAATATAACAAAATGTATAAATTCCAAAATACCTCATCAATAAAAATATATAACAAAACGTATAAATTCCAAAATACCTCAACAATAAAAAAATATTACAAAATGCATAAATTCCAAAATACCTCATCAATAAAAAAATATAACAAAATGTATAAATTCCAAAATACCTCATCAATAAAAGAATATAACAAAACGTATAAATTCCAAAATACCTCAACAATAAAAACATATTACAAAATGCATAAATTCCAAAATACCTCATCAATAAAAAAAATATAACAAAATGTATATATACCTCATCAATAAAACAATCTGATCTTGTGAGTTGTGAGGTATGTTATTAATATTTATTTTATAATTCTTTACACCGTGTCATCTGGTCAGATCCATTTGGTTCAGTCACGTCTTCCTATGTCTACCTTTTCCACGCACACCTAGCACTTCTGATTTGTATACTCGCATAGTCATTATTTTATAATTAATTCTCTGCACATGTCCAAACCACCTTAAATAAAGCTCCTATCTTCATCTTACTTAAAATATTCATTTTATCCCTACATTTTTTTGTAGTGCGTTCATTCAGCCTTCTTTCATTCATGAACACACCACTTATTTTCATCCCTCTTCTGCCAATTCCAAGTTTCTCCTCCTTATGTCAAGACAGCCACTAACACACTATTATGTATTGTCATTTTTTCTACTGTTGATATTGCACGCTTGTTGTATATTGGATTAAATGCTCCGTTTACCATGTTCTCTGTCTTCTTCATTCCCATGTATTACAATTATAAAATAACACTATTTTCCTGTACTATGTATAATAAATACTTCGCCATATTGAGTTAAATAAATTAAACCCGAACCTAGGAAAATGAGGTTCAAATACTAAACTAAACCTTATTTTGAAAGTAATCTTTTGGCCCTTCGTGGCGATAATAAACATATAAATCATTCCAAATCCTCAACCTCCAGATGTCCAAATGTCAAGCTGGAAAAGTGCCTTTACCCCTTCCGTTTTTCTAGCGTATAACCTTTAATTTCAAAGGAAAATTTCATTTTTCACTCTTGATAAAAATAATAACTTAATTTTCTCGTTGGGAATTTTTCTTTGAAAATTAAATGCGATATGAAAACAGCTTTTCTTTAATCTCGAGGGATATTTTCCGAAGTAATAACTTAAGATACATTATGCTTATTAAGTTGATTACATTCATCAAACGCTACGGGGTGGTTGCAGAGTCATTTATTTTTGAATACATGTTTCGGATTTTCGAGCTTTTCCCTGAAATTACTCGTATATTAGAATGTACAGTGCTTTACAAATTTTGATGATTCATTTTTAATTCGTCAAAATTACTTATATATTGTTTTAAGTTGTTCAGAATTTAGTTAGAAAACCATGTAAATGCAAAAATAATGTATAAATAAAAATACTTATTGATTAATTAATTCGTACGACAAACCTTCAAAATATTCGAATTGGTATACCGAAAATATTGAAGAGCGTCGTAACATTTTAAACCATTAAAGTAGGTACGAGTCACTTTAAACCATTAAAGTAGGCACGAAACTCGCTATTCGTCATTATGTGTGTTTAAAATACCACTGCACTGAAGATATATAATTTTTTATTTATTTTACACATGACAAGAAATATACATCATTTGCGAAAAAAACCACATGTAATTTAATTTGGATACACAATTTTAATAGATCTGGGTTTGTTGCCTTTCATTTGTCGTGTCATTGCTCTCACTTATCGTGATGCGTCTTCGTACCAGATGAACTCATTTACCAGAACAGAATAATTTTTATTTAGAATTATCAGAAATGGAACTAGAAGGCCCAAAGTGGAAGATTAGCTTACCAAATAAGCCACAGAAGTCATCAATGGTAGAAAATATACTTATGATTTTTCTGACGTTAGAAATCCTGAGGGTTGTAAAAAATCGAACTCAAGTATCTAACCAACTAGGGCACGGAGGTCGTTGATGAGTAACTGAAAAGTTATTGATAAAAATTGATTGTCGTATCAACATTTAAAAATAGAGATATCACTTATTATAGCGCTTTTCTGGTAATATAATTCTTGGAATGTGAATGGAGCAAATTTTGATTTTTTGAGGTTTTTGGAGGTTGGTTGGCTAATTATTTATTGTTTAAGGTGGTTAAGTTTTTATTTTCAATTATTCAGAAAGTAATGTCACGAGAAACTGTAAAATTGATATATTCATTAATTTCCATTTTCGGGGCATCAATTATACCACATGTTTTCAGTAGGAGACAATGGAGATCACCCAATAATTCGCATCAATCAGGTCATGATCAGTGCATATAATCCCAAAGTTTGGACTATCTAGCACGGGTTGTGAGTACTGTATATCCACACAATCATATTCATTGCTAATTTCGTTCAAGAACGCCACCTTTGCATATTCACCTTGCATCTAGTCACCGCTACTTGGAGTCTATTCAGTCATCTTCAAGTAGGCCAAAACAATTGGTCTCTAGGCGCCATCTTTTCTGCGAGCTCCATCCAGTCTTCTTGCAATGAAGAAATCTCCACGTAGACTGTTAAAACAACAAAATGGAATTGATATAAAAAAACATTTAAATCAAATTATGAATGATACGATAAGAAACCAAAATAATGTGCATCAAAAGTCCGGCATCCAATTCCAGCCCCGGAACATCAAAAGTTTTGCAAAAACTTCTTCATCTTATTTCAGGCATTTTGGCCTGTTATGGTCCTGCATCATTGTTTGCCTCTTGTGACGTCAACTGCCAGCTGTCTTTCCATCTTTTGGGAGGTCGTCCTGGAGGTCTGCTTGCTTGGGGGATACTGTCCCTGTCTATTCTTACGGCTCTTGGTTCCGCCATTCTGGATACGTGTTCGTTCCAGAACCTTCTTCGCTGTCGTCCCCATCTGACAATATCTTCAACTTCGCACATCCTTCGGATTTCTGTGTTTCGTACTCTATCACGAAGGGTTTTACCAGCGATACTCCTGAGTACCTTCATTTCGTTGGTTCGAAGGAGATTTTTGGTTCTGACAGTGTCGGCTCTGGACTCGTTGCTATTTTTTGAAAAACAATTAAGAAAAAAAATGCATTTTTATTACTATTATAAATTATAATAATTGTAATGATATAAAGACGTAAAATGATACTTTTGATTTTGTCCTCCATAACAGGCCAGTTGAAGATAAGATCGAACTGAACTGCAATGATGTAATTAACAAAGCGCCATTTACTAAACTAACACTCTTTTACAATATAAAGACAATTCCGCTAAATATTTTGATAAAATATAATGAATTCTTGTAACAATTCTTCAAAGGTAAGTAGAAAGCAATATAAATAATACTAATATATAATTCTTTCTGTATTCATCACATGTCATGTCAACAATCTGGGAATCTTTATTGACAAAAATCTTAGTTTGCGTTGTCATGTTTCCTAGTTGAGCCACCAGATGTTTGCTTTTGTACATTCTCTTAAGAGGATGTGTAATTTTATGCTTGTTTTAAGTCGTATTCTAATATCTCAACATCTCATGTTTCAAGCACTCGATTCTTGCTTTTATACATTATCTTAAGAGGATATGTAATTCTACGCTTGTTTCAAGTCGAATTCTAATATCTCAATCAAGTACTTGATTATTGCTTTTACATTATCTTAAGAGGGTATGTAATGTTATGCTTGTTTTAAGTCGTATTCACTTATAATATCTCAATTTCTCATGTTTCAAGTACGCGATTTTTACTTTTATACATTATCTTAAGATGATGTGTAATTTTATGCATGTTTTAAGTCGTATTCTAATATCTCATGGTTTAAGTACTCGATTTTTGCTTTTACACATTATCTTAAGAGGATATATAATTTTATGCTTGTTTTAAATCGTATTCTAACATCTCATCTTTGAAGTACTCGATTTTTGCTTTTACACATTATCTTAAGAGGATATGTAATTTTGTGCTTGTTTTAAATCGTATTCTAATATCTCATCTTTGAAGTACTCGATGTTTGCTTTTACACATTATCTTAAGAGGATATGTAATTTTATGCTTGTTTTAAATCGTATTCTAATATCTCATCTTTGAAGTACTCGATTTTTGCTTTTACACATTATCTTAAGAGGATATATAATTTTTTGCATGTTTTAAGTCGTATTCTAGTATCTCATGTTTCAAGTACTCGATTTTTGCTTTTATACGAGTCCATTATCTTAAGATGATATTTAATTTTATGCTTGTTTTAAGTCGTATTCTAACATCTCAATATCTCATGTTTCAAGTACTCGATTTTTGCTTTTATACATTATCTTAAGAAATTGTCTAATGTTATGCTTATTTTAAATCGAATTCTAATATATCAATATCTTATGCTTCAAGTACTTGATTACAGGACGTTTGTTATTTGGATGACAATGAGGAGATGTCAGATAAGTTGGAGCGACTTCCAAACGTTTGCATCCAATTAATATTTAACCCAAGGAAGTATGAACACGTGCCAGAGTTTCGGAAAACACTTACAGTCAGGCACTAAAGGAACCTTCACGTTGTGACAACATTGTTTTGCATGCTTAACAATCCCAATTCTCCTATACATCTTGGCTTAAATTCCACTTTATTTTAGAACGTTTTCTTCGATCAGGTGATGAAAGACTTCTTTGTATACCTACAAATTAAACCTTATTTTACACGTCTTCATTTGCAATTGTATTAGGATTGTGAAATGAACTTCTAAGATTGATCAGATGTACACCATCCTTACTTAAGTTTAAGAGAAAATCAAAAAAACATTCAATTACTTAGAATATACTTATTTTCCCTTCCTTATCCTTGAATGTTGTTTATCCCTCTAATTCTGCTAGTATTGTTTAGAGACTGTTCATTTGTTTTTACTTAAAATTAAACGAATAAATTATTATTTAAAATATATCATAGATTAAATTTAATATATTCAAGATGAGTTATGTGTATGGAAGGAATAGTTGTATAGCATAAACCCGCCAGATAACAATGCATTACAGTGCACAAAAAATAATGAAAATAAATAAATAACAAAAAAATTTGAGTCGAAGATTAAATTGTCTCCCGACCACGCTCTTCAATATGTCCGACATTGAAAATTCAAATTTATTATACCATATATTTATCCGACTAGTTTCTAGATTTTGTTCTCGAATAATTATATTAAAAATAAGTATAAATTATAAAACACTGTGTGCCAATTTGAATACACATTTTGCAGTTTTTTTCTAGATTTACTTCTCATGAAAATATATGAAATAAGGTATAAATTAAAAAAGAACCCTCTGTATATATGTAAGTACACACTCAAGCTTCCAAGGGGCATTACATACTTGCGTTTGCTTATCTAATTTGGCTCATTATGATAAAAAACCTTCATGTCTACGTTGAATTCATCCACTTAATGGCCTTCGAGCGTTACGCCATCAAGCTCAGGGGTTTTATAAAAGAAAATGCTTAATGTTCTTATAATAAAAATATTTTTAATTACACCTTCATTTCTACGTTGCATGATACTGAAGATAACAAAGAATGTACTCGTATTTGCTGCTTTCTCGTGACCTTTTTCTATTCTAGTAGAATAACTTTAAACTTTAAAATTTTATCTAAATTATTCGTTTAAATACTTCTTGGTGTGATGATTAATATAATTTATTCTGGAATTCCCAGTCCCGTGATATGTTAATTTTTTATCGAATAGATGAATGACTGATTATGTGAGTGATGTTTTTCTTAAAAATATATGTAACTGATTATTTTGAGGATAGATTTATTGTAATTTATTTTTATCTAACACTGTTTATTCCACTTTTTTGTGATGGTATAACCCTACCAGTTTCAAGGTTTTCACCTCATCTTCAGGGGAGCGCAAACAAGACTCCCTTGAAGATAAGGTGAAAGCCTTGAAACCGGTAGGGTTATACCGTCACAAAAAAGTGGAATAAACAGTGTTTGATAAAAATAAATTACGATGTCTTTAAACCTCCACAACGTTAATGCCTTAACTATAAACAACATTGTAATTTGTTTTATAAAACACTGTTTATTCCACTTTTTGTGGAATAAACAGTGTTTGATGTGATTCACTATCCTGGTGAAACGTCTTTTTGATCAGGTGAGAGGAATCTGATAATTTGGTTTATAATTTCTTGGATCACGTATTAAAATGAACCGTTTTGGACTAAAGTGTTAATCAAAGAATTGGAACTCATCAAAAAAGATGTATAAAAGTCGTTATACACTGTAGTATTTCGTACATACCAACGAGCTCCGAAGTTTCTTTAGCGCAGTAAATTGCTTGTCAATCTGTATTTTATTTATCATTTGTAAAAAAAAAAATCGTGGACGTGCTTCTAACAGCGATGGAAATTATATAGACGAGGTTAGGGTTGCGTTAGGATAAGTAAGATTAGGTTATCTTAGATGAGGTTAAACTCTTCAGACCTGCATTAATTTTCAAAAAATGTTCTTGCTTGCGACTGTATTATTTACTCTAAATTCAATATTATATGATATTACTTTGGACAGATGGCGTCGAAAATGTTCAAAGTCGATAATACAGTATCCTCTTCTTCATTTATTATCATTGGGAATAGAAATATACAACAAAGTTGTTTACAAAGTGCTTATGAACTATGTGTCCATTATAATGGGCATCAAGTCTGAAGAGATTAAAAAGAACATGTATGTATATGTAGACTCAAAAAGTTGAGTTTGGGATATCAGTTAAGGGTGAATATCCTTTGCTGATAACAAAACGGCCAAAACATTATTTTTATATGTAAAAATGATTGGAAATTATTGTAACTAATCGCCATTTCCTTGTAAGATTAGCCAGAACCGACAGACTACTTGATTGTTTTAGACACCGATCCTTCGCTTCTTCTACATTCATAGACTTTCTCACACAACTCCTAAGATTTCTAATTATTTTAACGTTTCCTTCTTTCCAAATATCATTCAATTGATCCAACCCTACTTTCCTTGGTTTTCTCTACCACGCCTTGACATTTGCACTATGTAAAGGGTCTTTCAAATTGGCCGTTTTTTTTAAATTCTTGAATAAAACACAGATGGCGTCGCAAACTTGCTTGGGTCTTGTGACATTTGAGAACTGTAATGTATAAGATTTATAAAAATGGAGTCGTATACAATACAACAACGCGTTCAAGTTGAGAATTATTTTATGTATTATAATCTCCGGAAACGGTGATGTTAATTGGCCACCAAGATCATGTGATCTGACACCATTGGACTATTTTCTCTGGGGTTACGTGAAAAGTCAGGTCTATAATAATGACCCCCAATCAATTCTTGAGCTGAAGGACGAAATTATTCCCGTTATTGGTGAGTTAGAACCGCAATTATGCCAAAATGTCATCGAAAATTTTGACAAAAGAGTGGACATCTGTGGAGCTGCAAGAGGTGGACATTTGGCGGATATTGTTTTTTTGTGTTTAAATGTCATACGTTATACTTCAATGACCAATAAAAAGTTTTTTAAATCAAAGCAAACTGTGTGTTTTATTCAAGAATTAAAAAAACCGCTCAATTTGAAAGACCCTTCATGTAAGTATATGAAATCAAATCCACATAGACTTAATGAAATGCAAAGTCAAACTTGGCGGTTTCGCGATTAAAAGTTTGTATCATAAGTTTTTGAGGTGTATTAACTTTAAATTGGGCATTGCTATAATTGAAATTAATTCTTGAATAAATCAAGAATTTAAAAAATAGAATTAAAAAACCGCTCAATTTAAAAGACCCTTTATTTGTTCTATTAGTCTTCCTTTATTCTTTCAATATACATTCCTAAACAATCTTAGGTTTCTCCTCGTAATCTTACCCAACACATCAGCCTTAAGTTCACGACCATCCCTAATCACTTAATTTCATCTTGTGACATAAATTGTCATCCCGCTTATTATTTTCACTGTACTCATATCCACAACATTTATTCGACTCCTTTTAAACTTTTTCACGTTCACGTTTCACTCCTATACACCAACGCTAGTACTAAAATATAGTTACTATTATCTTATCAGATTTGACACTGTTCAGTTGGGGTAAATGTGTTTTAGTTCCCTATTGACTTTGTTGCCTATCGCTACACGCCGTTCGATATCTCTCGTAACTCTTCCTTTATCTGATTAAACTCGACCCAAATAGAATTCCTCAATTTGTTCTAAACTTGCATAATTCACCCATACTCGTATATCATTTGCTTTTCCTTTCTCACTTTTCTATCACCATAACTTTTTATCACATAAATCAACATCGTGGAAAAATTAATTCTAATCAGGGTTACCAATTTTTCAATTATGTGTGTGTTTTTCTTATCCGAAATCGTTAAATTAAATTGACAAGAATAGTTGTCGTTTTATTTATTTCCAATTTCAAATTATCTTAAAAATAAAAAAATAAACAAAATTGTTCCTCGTGTCTTTTCAATTGGCCGATTATGAATCACTAATATGACGCGATTACTATAATGAGGTTTGATTGGCAGCTATTGTTTGTCATGAAAATTTTCGTTCCTGCAAAATGACTACAACGTAAATATTTTTTTATCCGGTGTCAACACTGTTGATTTATTAGTAAAAAGGAATAAATATACAACAAGAATTAAAAATACAGTTGACGGAAATTTATTGACATTTTTGTTTAGTCCCGTTACCGTCTTGATTTGCGTGTTGCCTTCAATAGTAAATTGCGTGCCATTCTTCAAATTAATCGATTGAATAATAAATTGATAAATTGACGTTTTTACATAAGAAACTCTCGTGAATTTTTATTTTTATCTTTAATTTGAAAACAGATTTTCTCAGAACTGTACCTCATATTGAAGACTTTATACATTTTGATCTTCTGTTATTTACGTAGTATTTTCTTAGATGGTGGAAGATTTATGAGGGCTATCGAACGACGTGTAACGATAGGAAATAAAATTAATGGGCCACTAAAATATATAACTAATACTCAAATTCGACAGTATCAAAATTTACTAAGATGATAGACCTCGATAGTATTCATCAAAGATAATGTTCAATACATTTATTTTATTTATGCCAAACGAAATGAATACAAACTCAAATGGTCACTGCCTATCGCATATTTAAATCGAGCTTTCCAGTTCAGAACCACACTTTAAGACACGGAACTCGTAGTTCGTCATCGAACGTGTTGGCAACACTATAACGGATGAAAAAACAAGCTCGTAAATAGGGTCTAGTGCAAGAACGTCATGTTACAAGACAAACTGTAACAAAACTGGAACTATTTTCTTTTTTTCGGGGACTATAGGGTTCGAACTGAAACCTTTGTAATTTTAAGGCGGCACCAGATAGAAGCACTTTGTAATTTTAAGGTGGCACTCTCAAATTATATGAATCTGGGTTTGTTAGCATATATTTGTCGTGTAAATTTATATTTCTTTTGAGATTTCCTAGTTATACCTAACAAACTCCGTAATCTAGTTGGTCGGACACCTGTCTATCAACCTGAGGGTAACGGCTTTGTTTTTCGGTGAAACGTTTCGATTTTAGTTTGCTTAAGGCTTGTTTAAATGCTTTTCTAATTGGCTGGAAGAGATTGCCACATGGCAGTAATCTTGCCAAGTTATACTATGTACAACGATAATACAATAATCATATTTCCAACCAGGGTATGGAATCCTAAGGCTGAAGAAAATGTTCTCTCTTAACCACGGTTTTTAATTTAACACTATCGTCAATTTGGAAATATTGTTGTGCATCGTACGAAAAAGACTTATTATTTTACATTTTACGAGTAATTTGTTACACAAATCATCACAATATAATTCATCACAATATAATATGATTAGCACTTGACAACAATAAATTTAATTATACATATATATCCGTCAAATAATAGTTACACTAGTCAAACAATAATTTCACTAGTCAAACAATATTTTTACTACAAACAATAATTTCACTGGCTAGAAAACTTTGAAAAGTATTTGTTAATTCTTATTCACAATCTCCGTGGCCTAGATGGAAAGAAGCTTGACTTCCAATCGAGGGTAAAAATAAAAGTAACGGTTCCAGTTTAGTAAAACAGAACGCCTTGTAACAATACTCACTCGCGATAAACGTGTTAGGCCTCTTCACGGACGGTGTATTATTTCCAACACATGCGGTATGAACCGCGAATCGCGTGTCTGCTTAAGTGGTTCTAAAACCTGAGAAGCCTCGTGTTCATGGGAATGAAAAGAGTGTTGTCTCCATGCTACACTCTTCAATATGTACAAATCCCCAATTCGGATGTTTTGAAAGGATACAAATGAATCTATAAATATAATAATTCCCTCTTATGTTAGAATACTACATATTTCGGTCACATACTGCTTATTGTCAATCAGCAAGAACTATTTCACAAAAACACGATTAAACTGGATGCCAAACTTTACTAGATTAAACTCCCTAAATGACATTTGGCTAGATATATTTTATTATTTTTTTCAAGAAATATTGGAACATTAGGATAGCCAAAACTAGATGCTAATTAATTATTTAGTTGTTAAATAGCTTTATATATTTTTTAAATTAATACTTATCTGTATTGACTGCTTAATATTTGTCTCAAACTGCCAATCGCGA
This sequence comes from Odontocerum albicorne, assembly GCA_949825065.1. Taxonomy (NCBI): domain Eukaryota; kingdom Metazoa; phylum Arthropoda; class Insecta; order Trichoptera; family Odontoceridae; genus Odontocerum; species Odontocerum albicorne. The sequence continues at coordinate 8,259,020 of OX463845.1, forward strand.
AAAAGCTTCGCGAATATGTGTTAGGTAGACAATTAGCACTATTACAAAAATAAACTTATTTTAAAAATATCTGTAATAATAAATAATCCCTCCAGGATCCGACGGGAATCGAATACAATACTCCTGGTTGCTAGGTAAGTATACTAACCAATAAGTTAAGGTGCCGCCACACATGTTTTATTTCTAATCATTGTGGAGTGTTTTAATGAAGCAGTGTTATTATATTTAAATTTAGTTATTAAATCTCACGAGCAGTTGCAGCTCGGATTTATTTACGACTGAACTTCGCAGGTGCAACCAGGTGTCTCAGAATAGACAATGTGCCTAATGAGACGGCTGATATAGGCCGTTTGTCCTGTGAGATATACGAGTATGTATGTAAAAATACTTAACTTTAATAATAATACGTCATTTTCTGTCAGATATTAAAGACAGGCCTGTCATTTACTATAAGATTACTGTTAAAAAATCACCCATATTTCCATAATATTTTAATTTAAATGATACCGATAATTTGCAAATTAAACGAAATTACTTTATTAGTTATATTTCATACTAAATGAAATTTATAACATTAATGTATTACACTGGAGTACTTTTTGGCAAATTGGAATCTCTTTCAACCAACCAGAAAGGTGTTGAAGAAGCCTTAAACGAAAATCAGGTTAGAATCCATTTTAAATTAAATAGGGTACCAACGAAAATCGAAACCGCAACCCCGGAATACAGTCATCTTACCTACTAGGCTACAGAGATTGTAGTAATACAATAAGACAAAATACAGTGGAATACCATTTAAAAGAGCTTTATATTGAAATACAATATAGATAACACAAACACTTTTGTTAAATTCAAATTTGAATCACTACGGGAATTGAACCAGCAACCCCCGGGCTGGAATAAAAATGTCTTACCATCTTGGCTACGGAGGTCATCATTTCATCAATTCAGTTCTTTAAAAATAAAACGCCTATTTTTTATTCTTTATCTCTACTCAAAAAACTATTGTTGGGTGATAGTTTGAAGAGCACTGCCATCTGTCTTAGAATAGCGAACTATATTGGAAAAAATAGAATGTTAGTTTTATGGTTACTTTGTATTTTATCGCAACATCAAACTTCTTAAATCCTGTACTTATCGAAATAATAGTTTTTCTATTTGAATATTGGTCAAAGTCAACATTATAATGCATATTGAAATCTGGCGTTTTAAATGTATCCTCAAATATTCTGAAGATGAGATAAAAATTTAAACGTATCCACAAATATTCTGAAATTGTTATACAAAATTTAAAGTGCAAATAAAAAAATAAGAATTATTTAAAAGCACCTTAAATAAATAAAATAACACAAATTTGTAATAACTTGAATAACATTTTTCAAAATATTCTTTAATTTTTGTTTTAACCGCTTTAAAGCAAAACAAAGCACACTGCTAAAATTTTATAAAATAATAATTTTGATTATTGTTAAAATAAATTAATAAATAAACATGTAAGCATGCTGAAAAAAAAACATACATTTGGACAAATAACTTTTTTAACTATGTCAAGCAGCATTTACTAGTAACTTACAATTAGAATGAGGTGCATGGACGCGCGGTAACGCAATGTACTTCCGTGCGGAAGATTCCCGGTTCTAACTCCATGCTATGCTACTCCCATTGAATGGCACAGGTATTTTTTCTGTCTAGTATTCGGGGGTGTAAGGATATACGAGTATATGACATAGGTCATATCTATTCTTAATGAAAAATTAAAAAATCATGCCCGTGTGCTTAGATCGTCTTACTTCAGACGTGCCATCAGATCGGTGTCGCCGGTGAGTTTGCTGGAGTGCAACAGCTCACTCACTTAAAAAACAAACTCCACGGCACAGCTTTGCTTTCCTATTGAATTGACATTAGAATGGCGGTGGGATCTTCGACTACGAGGCTTAAAATAGCTCACATAACAAATTTTGTAAATACTATATCGAAAAACCGTTTTATATAATAAATAAATCCTGTACTGACATATAATGTTCTTCAAATGAGTATTTTATTTATTAATGACATCTTATTTTTTTGTATTACAGAAACCCATGCAAAGCGGAAGACTTTTTTCTCATTTACCTTATAACGGGTAAAATGTAGATTCTTAAAACAACGTAAAATAAATGCTTTTTTTAACCTAATTCCTTAGGAAAAAATATGTTTTCGAGATAATTCAATTGCACTAAGTTAAATATTGGTTGAAAATTGATGACAGAATAATAAATGAAGTTATTAAGGATGAATCTGAACTTGATGTATTAAGTAAGATGAAGACAACCCAATGAGATGGTTTGGGCATGTAGAACGAATAAATGAAGAAATACTTACAATATAAATATACAGTTTAAATTTAGTGAAAGATATTGGGGAGGAAGACCAAATAAAATATAGTTGAATCGAGTGAAATATATTTTGATAAAAGCTCTATGAAATAAGAATGTACGAGTATATAAATTAAGGAGAGGCTAAAGATGTCTATTGCGATAGGAAGGTCAAGCGCTATGTCCTTTCTGCCTACACCGACAGGGAGACAGAGCTCTTTATTCGTTCTAATACAATCATTTTTAGTTGATACCATCGATATCATGTTTTTAAAATCTCTAATCTTTTATTAATTTTTTTTTTCACATTAAATGAGAAAACCCTTTTATAAAATCTAATCAATCAATGTTAAAGTAAACAATGGTTCAAAATGTTGAACCAAATAAATATATTTGAAAGATAATTCAACTGATATCTATAGAAAATTACTACACCACTTAAATATGCCTGTGACTCAATCATTAATAATTTACATTTTTGTCGAGCCGATAACTAGTCGACAGTCGTTACGGTCGTGCTAGGTGGTGGTATGTATACCATTGGTGAGATGGTATTGAAACTGGTATGATATGCAGACCACCCGGTCAGTGTTAATATCCAACCAGAAGAAGCAACAATAATGATGGAGCGACCGCTGTAAACGAGACTATTATCATCTAATTCGTATCTCCTCTCGCGCCTCTTCGTTATGGAGAAAGGCTCTCGGGAGCTTGGCCACACCTTGTAGTGACAATCATGTCACATTCTAGAATGGCGATGCTCAATGTGTGGTGCGCAATATTTTAAATATATTTGATCATCTTAAAGGGATAACATCTGTGGGGAATATACCGAATTGTTAGTTATCGTATAGTTATCAGTAATTGAATCAACCCTCAGGATGCAAGAAAAAGTGTTCTACTTAACAAGGGGCTGGTGAAACATCTATTTTATGTATAACTATGGAACACTTGTTATTTAAAAAAAACTCTTTGTGTTTTAATTTTACGTTACAAGTTTCAAGTTCATAGAATAATGTACGAAAATCTTGCATTTGTATTTTGTTAAAATGCCTACTACTTTCGTTAAAATTGTTAAATCTCTCTTACCTAGTAAGTTGTATAGATCTGTGTCAATCATATCTACTCGTAGTTGGTTGAAATGTATTTCCGTGTAACAATAAACTCACCGATTCTGCCTTATGCCATACGCATACATACCATCCCGCCATATCCTTGCCAGGATAGACAAAAATATCAGAACGTCAAACGTTTATATTGACTCACAACTCTTTCACTCTAAGTAAACTTGTAAACTAAGTAATTTTTTTACATTTCCTTCTTTCAAAGTATAATGAACTAGATCCATGCATAGTTTCCTAAACCTTATTGTGCCACGCGTAAAACTTACATTTGTGCTGTTTATTTTAAATGTTAGTCTTTATTTATTATTTTTTTCTACATATCCAAACCATCTCAGATACCTTGAATTCATTTAACTTGTAATAAAAGGACAATTTTTATAGTACCATTTAGAGAGGACGTTTTAACTCGGTATTCAAACGTACTATTATAAATATATACAAAATCAATTAAGTTGAATGAAAGCAAACGGTTTTGACTGCAGCCATTCGATTGGGTACTTCCCCGTATGTGCATTTATTTTGAAATATAACATATTTGGTAAGAAAACCGCAGAAAACGTACTAAGGGAAGACAAAATACAAAGACACCTTTCAAGAGTGTAATATATGTATGTGTGTATTGTTTATATAGAACCATAAATTTTCCATATGAACACTACACACATATATCACACTTTTAGATCTCTCAAAAAGCATTGCATTTTTGTGCTTCCTATTAGTGCACACGTTACATGCCTTTAACACTTTTTAGAGACCATTCCACGCCATGGGATCAACAATAGCAAAAATTCTTATCATTGCACACGTTAGATGCCTTTAACGCTTTTTGCACACTACTCCACGCCATCAACAATGGTAAACGTCTTATCGTGTCTTATTGAACCGATTTGAAACTATCAATTTATTTGATCTACACTAAGCTTTACTTCAGATTCGAAAGGTAAAATTGGGACATCCCATTAAGGGATTTGATTACGAAGAGATAGAAATCAATCCGCTTGCAAAACTTTAGTAGCCAATGTAGACATTTTAGAAGCGGAATAATACGACGATATTTATAACTATCAAATATCAGCCTAGCAGTTGTAATGAAAAATATTGTAGTCTAGAATTTTAAGCATCAAGCAAAGCTGAATAAACAGAGCTACAATAATCGACACGATGTGACATAACAAATAAATTTATAAAAATATCACTTGGTTATTCAACTTATTACATTAATTCCTGCAACACGTGTTTCTGCCTCTTATATCGTCGCTTTCTTTAAGCGGAATGATCCAGGTTTGTTACGAGAACAACGCTTAAGTCAAACTTGTGACTTGTTTCATCGGAAGAATGTGTATGCACATTGTGAGTTGTATTAAATTATATTTATTAAACAGCTTTTTGGATTTCGGTTTCATTTGACATTAGAAATCACGCGCTTATTGCAAGTTTTCAATTCTTGAAGAATTTCGAATTTTTAGACCTTATTTGACATGTTTTTTTTTCACATATTGTGGTTAATATTTTTGTATTAAATTATCCTCAAAGGGAAACAATTAAGATTACCATTTTGTATTATTTGGTTAATTAATTTTAGTTTTGCTTATACACTTGTGTATGGTGAGAGAGCCTCGAGAATATAAATGATCAGGAATGACTAGGCTGCGTCTATTTTTTTATATCTTATAAGTGTGTGACGTGTGTTGAATTTAAACGTTACCTACCCTCTTTGAAATTATAATATATCTCTATAATATGGTTTGTTAATTCTAATAATTTGTTGTTAGATAGACAATGAGCGTGTTGTTATATTCTAGTGACTTTCATTTGTTACATTTCAATACATATACTTTCACAATCATATTCTGTTTTATATAGGCCCGTCTTACGTAATAGTTAAAATCTAATCCTTTGATAAATCAATTTATTAGAGTTTTTATCTCGTTTTTCGGATGACATCGATATAGAAATTTTATTCATCCAAGATAAGATCACCCACCTTACGTTCACATTCATCCCTTATAATTTATAATCCGTATTCTGTCATAAATTATCACATTATTTATTCTTCTCAGTGCACACATTTATTCTCCTCCTTTCAGTCTTTTTCCACGTTCACGCTTCACTTACTACATCAAAGCTTTCATTAAAATAACATTGTGAACTATCATTTTAGCAGATTTTGATACTTAATACCATTAAAATATATAAAAAATATCAATTACTCATTTTGCTACTAAAAAATATCGTTTTAATTATCAATTACGTGCATACGTCCCATCACGTCGTTTCCTTACGAGGTATTCAGAGAGGGCAGAACGCCAGATTTTCGTGTTTTTTCTTACATATTACATTTTATTCCATCAAAATTTCACTCACTTGATTGATTCAACCATACTTTCCTTGGTCTTCCTTTATCACGTCTTCCACTCACATACGATCTGTATATTTACTTTGTTAGTCTTTCTTCATTAATTCTTTCCACGTACTCAAAATATCTCAGAGTGCCCGTTTTCATAAAACACGTCAATCCTGACTTTACATTCTTCCTTTGAGATGTGCACGGTCGTGCGGTAATGCATTGGACTTCCGTGCGGAAGGTCGCCGGTTCGAAAATCGCGCGGTGCTTCTCCCATCGAATGATAAAGGCTTTTTTTCAGCCTAGTATTCGGGGGTATGAGGATGCCTATGATTTTGGGCATATCTATTATTTCAAAAAAGAAAATAATAAAAAAAAAACATGCATGTTTACTCCGATCGTCTCGCTTCGGAGTGCCATCGGATTCAGTACAGCGGTGTGGCCAGTGATATTGCTGGCGTTCAACGGCTCACTCACTCAAAAAGAAACAAAAAACCTAACGTCACGGCATCACTTTGTGACAGAATTGACGTTGGAATACCGAGGGGATCCTCGACTAGGCCTAGCAATGATGATAATGCCATTCATCCCTTATTTCTTCATTTAGTATTCTGTCATTAACTTATTATTTTTTTTGGCCGAATTTATTTTCAATTAATTATTTGGACGCTTTCATTTGCTCAAGGCACATAAATCAGAAAAGTTTGACAATCTTCCCCAAAAGATATTTATTATATCAAATATTAAATCCATTTGACAGACACAATGAGTTATAATGAAGAAGATCAGAGATTCGACATTATTTATGAAATCCACAATGGGCTGGATTCTTCAATTATCCGACTAATTTACATTCCTAATGACGAAGATTGCCCGAGGGATCTGGTTACTTCGTAATAATATGGGAAAATAGAGAAAATGTAACAATTGCAAGAAATAAATTTGCTTAACATTGTTTTGATTATGAGTTCTTGAAATGCTGAGATAATTTGATTATTCGAGTACTCAGATGGAAACAAGTTTTGATTTTATGAGTATTTTAAAATACCATCATCCCTATCGGAAGTGGCAGATAGGACAGAGCGCTAGACTTTTCTGTTTCGACACACATTCTTCGCCTCTTCTATATTCAGGCACATTTTCATACAGCTCCTTCTCTGACCTTTTATATTTCCTTATTTCAAAATATCATAAACTAAAACCGATCATAATTTCCTGGCACTTCATCTACCACCTCTTCCATTCACATTTGTACTGCATATTTGTTTTTTTTTTATTCATTCGTTCTACATGTCCAAACCATCTTAGAGTGTTCTTCTTCATCCTTATTAAAACATATGTCTTAATTTCACACACGTAGATTGCTTCAAAGATGTTGCAGTAAATATTTCAATTTAATTTACTCCGGAATTCAATAATAATAAACGGTAAACAATAAATATTTCACATACACAGAGATTTTGAATAACACCAAAGTTTTCAAATTAATATATTATAGAAGTTATTATAAACGTTTTTATCCTATTTTCTCCCAAGTTCAATAAGAACAAATGGTGATTTTTACAATACAGTTTTCGAATAACATCCAAGATTTCAAATTATTTTGTTACAGAAGTTCAAATAAAGAATTTAAATGAATATCTTCCAGAGTTCAATAATAATAAACGATGAACAATAAATAAAATATACAAATCTAAGGCGAACATTCGTAGATTTTGATGTATGGGCACAATTGACGAGTAATAGCATACCATTAGGATTTCCAATTATGTTCAGGAGGGGTAGGGGCCCGCTTTTTCATTAACGATTCATTCCTGGGAAGCATAATTTATCAAAATTAATGACTTGGGCTCTATCCGCGCCACCCACCCGGTAAAAGTGACATTTTTAACACGACAGCCTTAAGTAAGTAACACTTATCTTCACGCCATTTGAACTTAAGTTCTTATATTTTGATTAATTATAATTTTTACTGAATTAATAAAATATATATAAATTAAGGTTTATTGATAGCGATTTATTATTAACTTACTCGTATAATATATACACATATCCTGAAATTACATATATATCTCAGAATAATGTCAAACATAATACATTTAAGACAGAAGCTATCGAAAGGTCTAAGCTCGTCTCATAACATACCCCCAGTCGAGATACACCCCCACCAATAAAGGGTGAACCAGACCTCAGGAACTTCAGATATTTTTCAGTCCACACCCTTGTAAATAAAAAAAAAACAAAAAAAAAATAATGACAATATATAAGCATACATTCAATTAAGTTAACACAATAATTGTAATATTTGCTGAAATATAATATAATAGTTGCTCTATTATAATATGCGCTTAGTTGTTTAATTTACTGAATTAATATATTTGCTCCGTTGTAATAATTATTAAATTTAATATTTGCTTAAATGTAATATTTGACAATTTTTTGTATTTTCTGAACGGCTTTATTTGTTTTTTATGAAATATGTTTTTAAATAATGTAGCTGAAATATATCATAATATTTGCTCAATTGTAATATTTGATCAATATAATGACGACCTCCGTGGCCTGGTGGTAAAACACTTGTCTGCCGATCCGGAGATTGCGGGTTCGATCCCCGCTGGAACCCAGATTTTTTTTAAATATGATTCCAGTCTGATTAACACTTAAGGCCTATAATTTTTTTCTGGTTGGTTGGAAGAGATTGCCACATGGCAATATACTCGCCCGTTTAAAAAAAAAGGTTTTCTGAAAATTGTTGTAATATTTATAAAAATGTAAAATTCGTTGAAATAAAATACTTACTGAATTGTAAAATTTATTGAATTGTAATATTTGATCAATATAATCCTCTCTGAAAATTTGTTGTGTTGTAATATTTATTAAAATGTAAAATTCGTTGAAATAAAATTGTAATATTCGCTGAATTGTAAAATTTATTGAAATGTGATATTTACTCAGTTGTTATATTTTTTTAACTGTTATATTTGCTAAATTATTATATTAATTAACATATAATATTTGCTGAAATGTAATATTTACTCAATTGTACTTTTTGCTGATTTATTATTTACTGAATTGTTATATTTATTGAAAAGGTTATATGTATGGATTGGTTTATATGACAATATTTACAATAAACCGGATAAAATCATAGTTTTTTCTGGATTTTTTAAAATGTTCATAGAGGTATCCTACAAACAACGTTGGTATATTTAATTAGGATTTCCACTTGACTACGGAGTAAATCTCAGGCCCACACTCGCTATAGATTTTATTCGTCACGCTCCGTATTAATTGTCCCAATCATTAATCATACAAATAAAATATTACAGGCGACAATGAAAGGCCTTGCTCCAAGCCTTGCTTGAATAAGTTTTGATTATTTCTTTTCTTTTTGAGACAATTACGCATCAAGGTGAACTAAGAGAAGCTGAAGAAGTAATTATAAAATGTTTAGTAAACTGAATAAGTAATTTTAAAGTGTTTAAATTAGAAAAGTTGGAGACGAAATGTTTGTTTACATTAGAGAAGTAATTATAAAATATTTAATTACTACGAGTACATTAGAGAAGCTGGAGGAAGTAATTGTATATATTTTACATAAGAGCAGTATGCAGGAGAAGTATAATGTTTACATTAGAAACGCTGGAGAAGTAATTTTTAAATGTTTAGTTACTACATTAGTGAAGCTGGAGAAGTAATTATATACTATTTACGAGTACATTAGAAAAGCTGGAGAAGAGATTTTAAAATACTAATTTGCTACATTAGAGAATCTGGAGAAAAGATTTTATAATGTTAATTTGCTACATTAGAGAAGCTGGAGAAGTAATTATATAATGTTTAATTACTACTTAGGGAAGCTTGATGAAGTAATTATATTTGTTAACATTAGAGCAGCCTTGCCAAGCGTATCAAAGATGAAGACTGTAACGCCTTTGAAACGTCGATCATCATTTTAAGTAAAACAACCCCTAAAAACATTTTAATTGGTCTTGAAAGTATTTTTCAGGTTGTCACAGTTTAAGACGAATGATAGCCCATGACGATAAAATACTTGAGTTAAGTTAAATGATATAAGAACTTTCGGTCTTGACCACGTTTTGTGGCTCAAAATGTTGACGTTTTGAGAACGTTGCAACTCATATCTTCTAGGACTAGTTGGTAATCAACTTCACCATCAGATATACATACCATCACGTCATTTCTTTATTGAGATAGGCAGAGAAAAGAGCGTCAAACTTTCCTATTACGACATACTTCCTTCACCTTCTCTTACTCATTACCTTTCCTTATTTTGAAATTTCATTCACTTGATCCAACCATACTTTTCTCAGTCATTCTCAATCACAAATCTCACTTACGCTTGTATTATAAATTAAATTAATATTTTATTCCCCATCCGTTCGACATGTCCTATTTACCTTAACATGCTCTTTTTACTATACTAAATACATCATGTTTTAGCTTACATTTATCCTTAATTATATATTTTTTCTACCATACAACGACACACCACATGTTCTTCTCAGTGCACGCATTGTATTCCTGCCCTTTCATTTCTCCGCTATCAGGCTTGAAATAAATTAAAAATCAGTTTAATATAAAAATATCCGCTTTAATAAAATAAATAAAACTCGTACATTCTCATGTCCAGTAGAAATAATGATATACCATATTTCAGGTAATTTATATTTTTGAAAGCAATTCCATTGACTGACTGTACTAAAAAATTATACTCGTATCTGATCGTGTCTCAAATCCATTACTGTAAAACACAAATAAAAATACATTTCGATTCATTAAAATATCGTACATCTTTCTAATTCACTTTTTTCAATCAATTGATACTATTTATAAACTCTTTCATTTCCATATATAATTTCTCATTTAATTTTAACAAGTTCAATTTTAACAAGAAAAAAATCTTTCCCGCTTTAAATATTTTTTACATTCTCATGCCGTCATCTTTGATCGGTAGTTACCTTAATTTGAATTGGAATAAAAAAATTCTATCATGGCAATCAGCTCTGGAGATTTTAAATTTAGAATTGCCGCCATTTCGTTCCAAGTTTCGCGCTCATTTTGAATATGGAACGCGTCCAAATGTGTGTGCATTGTGCGGTAGAGTCATAGGGACATTTGCGACAATCCTCAATCCCGCCTTTAATGACTCTCCACCTCTCTCCGAGCCTCACCCCTTCTCCAGCACAAATTTGCAGTATAATGCCGAGTTATAGATAGTTGAATGAAAGATAAGTGCTGACGATTCGTTTAAATTTAAGTTTAATCATTAACATTGATTTATGTGAGCTCGTGAGTGTGGGTTTCTTCTTGTTGTTTTAATTTTGGTTGTTTTTGTATTTGTGTTTCTGTGTATTTTTTTGTTTAAATTTTAATTTTTATTCTTATGATTGTGTGCGGTATATTGTGGGATGAATATTTTTGGTCTTTCTGCAGTGATGATGTGTGAGGAGTTGAATTTCGCAAGATGTTTCCAGTTGTAGTTGAGTGTCACTGTTTGTCAGGTTGATGAGATCGTGCAACGGGGTTTTGTGTTTGTGTAATCAAAAATCGGAAAGAAGTATCGATTTATTTTTTCATGCTAAATATCCTCAGTGAGATACAGGCAAAAGCCTAGTTTACTGGGGATACGACAAATGAAAGGCAACAAACCCAGATCCATTAAAATTGTATGTCCAAATCAAATTACCTGTTGTTTTTTCTCAAATTGTGTATATTTCTTGTCATGTGTAATAATAATAATAAATAAATAAATAAAACATCAACTCGTCACCGCTAAACTAATTACTGTTTGTACTTTCGTATAACACATATTTCCAATGTTAGGTTAGTCAACCTAGTAAGTGTAACTGGTTTTGCGTGAACTTGTGCAATATGTATGTTAGGTATAGCCATTAAACCAACTGAAAAAAATCCCAACATTTGTGTTACTAAATCTCTGAGTCTACTGAGTCTGTTTGTGGAGTTATTACATATATTTTGGAGAAAATGGAGGGGCTTTTCTGAAGTCAATTGAAAAAGTTGCTATATGCAAAAGGCTTTCAAGGAAATGCTCCAATGTCATTAAACGTCATCAAGTCATCCTTAAATCTTTAATCGATTCACCGAATGATCATTATCATACATTTTTGGCTTAAAATAGCAAAATTATCACCAAGTTCTATAATATGCAATGTTCGCGATACATATCAATGTAATGCACCATTACAATAATACTGACACCCAATGGCATCCTAAAATGCAAAAGAAAATAAAGCCTGCTAAATACGAGAGCCGGCATACAAATAATCACCAACAAAAATATTCAGAAAAAAAATAATCATACATATATTTATCAAAACTTCCATAAGATATTTAAATGGAAAAAATGTATATCAATAAAGAACGTAGAGGTCTTCAAGATAGTGTTGCATGAGGGGATAATAGAACGAATCTTTTGATTTTCATACTTCTCCCCTTTACCTCAGAAAAAAATTTACCAACTTTTTCATTCCATTCTTTTCTCGGCCTACCCCTTGCTCACACGCCATTCCTTCGTAAATCTTTCACAACTAGTTCTTGCGCTATGTTCAAACCGTCGTAATTTCCCTTTCTTAATTACACTAAAAAAATCAAGCACCGACACAAGCTCTCAAGTATTTTAATTCACACATATGACAAGAAGTAAAAGTTTGAATAAAGTAATGTTTACGTATTTTAATAGGAAGAAGTACCTATGGTCTATTTGGCAAGGCATCTGTCTTACAGCTCTGAGTTTGTGAGTTCGATTCTCATTGGTGTTCGGGTTTTTAATGTTTTAGTCTGGTTTTCAGTGTAAACTTTCTGGTTGGTTAACTAGCTTGAAAAGATTGTTACATGACAATATACTTACCAAGTTGACATGTATCCAACGTAAGGATAATACAATACAAGGTCTAAAGATCTGTCTTCTCTGGGTACCTAAAAAGCACCACAGCGTGATATTTTGTATATATGTATTGTGTAACGAATCAGTAATGATACTCGAGCTGGTTAACCACCATTATTTGCAAAAAAGGGTAAAAAAATATTAAATTCAGACCCCTCATTTGGCCGTTAAATTTATTAAACGTCTATTCTGACTGCGGGCAATCAGCGTTGGAATAATCACGATACTTTATTGACCAAGACGCTGACGTCATAAATAAGTGACAATCAATTTTGGCGGGGAAGGGGAAGGATGGGGGGGGAGGCGCATGCGCTGCCCTCTGGTGACAATAGAACATTTAGCGGCCAGATTTTTACCTGGCTGTCTGGTTGGAACGATGCCAAGCAGCCCTGTAAGAACAGAATGCTAGAAATTTAATTTTATCTACGTATCATATTAATATTCTTCTATTTCTTTCAAGTTCCTCTTCTGTTCAGAAGATTGCAGCATCTCTGAACAAAGGTATGGTACCACAATATAATCACACCCTTAAATTATTCTACGAGTACTAGAAAGATGTGTCTCTTTGCCGCACTTCTTCTGCATTGAATTTCCCTGTTATATCAGTTAAATGTACTAAATTTTTTCTACTCGCATTATGTCTAAAGCACTATTTTCATGTCTCTTTTTAATGGTGGATAATACTTTTCTATCTTTATTAATCCATTTCAAAATGTCGTAATTACTGACTTTGTCAACCCATGAGAATCTCAGCACTCTTCGATGCTACATTTCAAAAGGTAATAGTTTATTTTTGTTAAGTTGAGTAAGTGTCCACGTTTTAACACCTTAGAGAAGTAAAGATAATATGTAACAGTTTCAATTCCACCCCGCCACCACCCACCCTGTTATGGGGGACAAAATAAGTTCTCATCCTTCGGAGAGAAGAAGTAATTTTTCATCTAATAAATTGGTTGTTCCAAATCAATGCAATACTCGTAGAGTGGAATATTATGATAGAGCTTTAAACCGAAATGGTCTGTCTTCTAGTGTCAGAGATATGAGTGGCATGTGCACCTTTAAGAAGCACTTGGATACAATCCTTTTTGGGAGGCGTTATCAAAATTTACGAGTGGCTTCGAATCCAGAGTTACTCTCTAAACGGCGCCATATAAGTTGTATTTAATTATTAGTATTAAAAGCGCTTTGTGCTAAATAAAAAACGCAGCTCAACAATGTAAATAGGGTTCTCAAGGACATATATTCCAGCCGAGTGATATCAAGATCTACTAAAATGATAGTACTAACATTGATGTAAGGGAGTGAAATATGGACGTAGAAAATTTATGACAAAAACCAAAGTAAATGCATGCACTAAGAAGAATGTGTGGTGTTTTAATGTATGTCAGAATAAAAATGTATTTTTTAAAGGAAAAATGAACTACTTGTCTCTCTTCAATGACATAGCGTACCTTACCTTATTCCTATTGATGATATTAAAAACTATACTTTAAGAATTTTCGTTTCATTTCTTTATTATCTATTTTTAGCTTTTTTCTGACATTTTTTACTATTTAAATAAATAAATAAATAATAGGTTTATTGATAGCAACATAGTATGTACAGATTGTATTTAAATAACACTTTTAAAACACATAAATTGCAGATAATACATTAAATACAGAAGCTATCAAAAGGTCTGGACTCATCTAATAGCATCCCCTCGGCCAAGATACACCCCACCAATATAGGGCGAACCCAGCCACGGGAAACCCAGCCACACCCTCTTTTTTCAGCCCACACCCTCTCATTTGTGTGTAACCTACAAACTTTTCGACTTCCCAATAGAGTAATTGACACAACCCATATATACATAACTTCCTTGTAGTGTGTTGGCAGGGATTTGCCGAAGGTCAACAAAGCCATCGATAGTACTTTTGTGCAATGAAGTGCCAAGTAAATTAATAACTACGCATAAAAATTATAACTATTTAAACACTACAAGAGAGTCAGACACATGGAATAATTTTATTTCGTATTATGTACGAGTATATGTATACTTCTTGCGTCACATTTTCTATTGTTGGTCATCATAATATTGATGATTATTGCTGTGATGTTTTAAGTGCCATCCCACACAAAGCAACTGATGATTAATCATTAATTATGAACAGTCATCACTAATGGATGTTTCAGTCCGTCCATGACAATCGTCAAGTAACATCTCGCATTAATTGATAAATCTAAATTACCTCATCCAGAAAATGCAACAGTAATGTATGAATAATTATTTGATCACAATCCGTACAAACATCATGAGTTAATCAATTAGTTTATCCTGCCCGACTAAATCCATACGATGACCTCCATGGCCTAGTAGATATGATGCCTATCTTCCAGCCCGGAGATTGCAAGTTCGATTCCAGGTGAAACCGAGATTAAAAAAAAAAGTTTTCAGTTTGTTTTTCGCTTAAGGCCTCATATTTCTTTCTGATTAGTTGGAAGAAATTGCTACATGGCAACAATTCCACATGGTTTAAATATACACAAAAGAAAGTACTATACATGATTCACTTGGGAGCTGCTATAGCTGCCAGACGTGATATGTTTAGTAATAGTCGGTTCGAGTTAAATGCATCCTTGAAGAGAGTTTGCTCTCAACACGGCGCTATGTAAAATTGCCCATTGAACGGAATGGCTTTTATCTTGAGCTAGAACACAATAAGCAACTTGCGCTTTACTGATGATACTACTGTTGTGCAATCCAGTGAAACGGAATTGCAGAAGTTTACAGCAGTAGAATCGGAGAGTGAAATCAATAGGAGTAAAACAAAATGTATGTTGACCGTTCTAAAACTTTAAAAATAAATAACGAACTACAGGACTAAAAACATGTGGATTTCTTCTGGACCACTTACAAAGATCCCTGTGATGAGGAGATAATGCGAAGAATCCAGATAGCTAAGAACGATGACTCGCCTAGAAATGATCTTGAGGAATGGAACAATTTTATGAAAAACCTACATTTGATTGGTCTAAGCCCTCGTTTTCTTCATATTTTACATGGCGTGGAAACCTTGACAATCCATGCGTGCAATTGGAAAATAATTGATGCCCTTTGAGATATGGCTCATGAGCATTGGCGCACCTCGGGACCGGACGCCGCTGGCTTCAATAGTCAGCTTTAAAAAGTGCAACATTGACTTCGTTAAACCTTAATCTTAGAGACATCCATATATTTTCTAAACTGGAAGACTTATTGCGCCCACCTCACCAAATAAAATCATACATCATCTTCATGATTGTATAGGTATAATTAAAATTCATATTTGTTAAGCATCCTAGTATACTCCAGAGGAATATTCGTTTACCAAGTGATTGCTAACTCATCCATTATAACTCTTTTGAGAGATAATGAACACAATTAAATATTCATTTTTAGGTTTGAGACAAAGAGTGATAATGATGGTATTTTACAATGATCTTTGTAGTGATCTATTACCAGAACACATTCGGAAGTCTTCACACGAAGAAGTTTCATACATTATAGTAGATAATATGATATAGTAGATAATATAGATATAATGATCTAATTCATGAAAGTTTTCCTTGGAGCTTTCTTGAAAATTGAATACCTCTGTAGTGTTTTGGAAACGTTGTACTCGTGCTATGTTATTTTGGAGGGGCGAGATGTCTGATGAGAATTGTCAAATCTCACGAATGACTGTGACTCAAACTAAATGAATATTTTATATCCTAGATAACAAATGTGTATAAACCCAGATACTAAACCAACTGCTGTACATACGCTTAGACTAAATAAAAGTACTGACCTTTTATTATGGCCTCCGTAGGTTAGTGGTTAGTTAGAAGCAGCGTTATACAAAATCGTAGGGTATTATTCCACGTGTACTATATGACAGAGTTTTTGCCGTTGCTGGTTTTGTGGCGTGGAATAGTCTGCTCTAATTTAAAAGTTATGTTTTACGTGTGCAACTTTAAGATGCACTTGAAGACAACCATTTTTAGAATGTCATATTAAAATTTATAATTTTATATGAATACTTCATACATTCACTGTTATTACTATTACATACCGGAAGATCTGCTGTTTTTTTTTTAGTTTGTCTTACTTGGTAAATTTTCTGTGGTTTTCTTACCCAATAACGTTTTTTTTCTAAGCAAATGCACATGCGCTTAAGTACCCAATGAAATTCACAATGCCACAACCTTCCTATCCTTACACTCAATTTATTATTGAATTTATTATTTAATCTGTCAATAATGCTGAGTTCGAATCCCGAGTTAGAGCGTCTTTGAGAATTGTGTGCTCTCTAAACGGCACTACATAAGATGTATTTTTTTTATTACTTTCTTATTCTAGACGAATGATCTTTCAAATTGAGTGTTTTTTAAATTCTTGGATAAAACACAGATGGCGTCGCGAACTTGCCTGGATCTTGTGACATTTGAGAAGTGTAATGTATGACATTTATAAAAATGGAGTCGTATACAATACAACAACGCGTTCAAATTGTTGAATTATTTTATGTACTGTAATTTCCGGAAACGTTGATGTTAAGTGCCCACCAAAATCATGTGATCTGACACCGTTGGACTATTTATTCTCTCTAGGGTTACGTGAAAAGCCAGGTCTATAAGAATAATCCCCAATCAATTCGTGAGCTGAAGGACAAAATTATTCACATTATTGGTGATTTAGAACCGCAATTATGCCAAAATGTCATCGAAAATTTTGACAAAAGAGTGGACATCTGTGGAGCTGCAAGAGGTGAACATTTGGCGGATATTGTTTTTTGTGTTTAAATGTCATACATTATACTTCAATGACCAATAAAAAGTTTTTTAAATCAAAGCAAATTGCGTTTGACAAACTAGATTCCCATACTGAGTCTTTTTTTCTCAATTTTTTTAGAAAAAAGCCCCGATTTGAATAAAATATTTCTCATTCATTAAAATGATCTAATCAATTATATAGTTTTTTTTTTGTATTATTTTGGTAATCAAAGATTATTGGCATACGAAACTGCATTGCGTTTCACGATTACGCGTTTTGTATCATATGCAAGACCTTGTTCTCATGCCAAAAGACTCAATGTGGTTTATATCAAGTCATGGCTCATGACTCAGCTCTGTGCGTCAATATATTGTGTAATTGAGGATTGTATCAAAAGAAGTAAGTTAGTAAGAGGATATTTGTTGAGGCTTACAAAGCTAAGATTTATTGGGCGTTCATTTACTCTCAGTTGCTGAAAGGTGCCGAATAAATTCTGTAGAAATGCATACACTGATAAGAATCCATGGGGGGATAATGCATGATAGAATACAGAATGAAGTGATTAAATAATAATGTCAAGTTAAGGCTGTTGTATTGAATAAAATTAAAATGACTCCCCTGAATGTATGAAGAAAGATTAAGATAGCAAATATACAGTGCAGATGTGGTAGAAGAAGACTAAGGAAAATATGGTTGAATCAATTTATAATACATTTTTCTCCTCTATTTGTCCAATAATTTATATTTGGTATGATTTATTTATGATAAGATGATAGTCTACAGTAATATTTTAGTATAAATTTATAATCAATTTTGATGACACATTTTTCTCCTCTATTTGTTTGATAATTTATATTTGGTGTGATTTATATCTGATAAGATGATAGTCTACAATAATATTTTAGTACCAATTTATTATCAATTTTGATGACACATTTTTCTCCTCTATTTGTCCAATAATTTTTATTTAGTATGATTTGTATCTGATAAGATGATAGTCTACAATAATATTTTTAGTACCAATTTATAATCAATTTTGATTACACATTTTTCTCCTCTATTTGTCCAATAATTTATATTTGGTATGATTTGTATCTGATAAGATGATAGTCTACAATAATATGTTTAGTACCAATTTATAATCAATTTTGATGACACATTTTTCTCCTCTATTTGTCCAATAATTTATATTTGGTATGATTTGTATCTGATAAGATGATAGTCTACAATAATATTTTTAGTACCAATTTATAATCAATTTTGATGACACATTTTTCTCCTCTATTTGTTCGATAATTTTTATTTGGTGTGATTTATATCTGATAACATGATAGTCAACAATAATATTTTAGGATCAATACTGATGTATGAGAATGCAACATGAACGTGAAAAATGACTGAGAAACGTCAAATAAATGTTATATAAATGGTTGTATTGAGAACGATACATGGGGTGATAATGTATGATAGAATAAGAAATGAAGTAATTAAGGATAAATGGGAACTTCAGGCTAATGTGTTGAGAAAGATGAATACATGTCCAAACACTTGGAGATGGTTTGGATATGTAGAACGAATGCATAAGGAAAAACAAACAAAACAAATATACAGTGCAAACGTGAGAGGAAGACGTGGTAGGACTAAGAAAAATATGGTTGTATCAAGTAGGAAATGAAAAGGTCGAAAAAATCATATAAGTTGTATGGGTATGCGTATAGGTGTAGAGGAGGCGAAAAATGTTCCTCGCGAAAGGAAAGTCTGGCGCTCTCTCCATTCGGCCTACCCCAATAGGGAAATGGTGTGATGGTATGTATGTATTAATGTATTACTCTTAATTTTCCTGGCTTTGTTACACTAACTCGAAATTTGTTTATTCATTTTGTTCTTGCTCTACAATATATTTCAGTGTTGTGAATCTCGACGAACATGAGCATCAAAACATGCTATTATCGTATTACACTTTCATTGTATGCATTGAGAACTAGGAGGGTTTATTTCCATGTAGTAATCTCCTCCAACCAACCAGAAATATATTAAAGAGGCCTGTACTAAAAATCAGACTGGAAGATGAGCAGCACTTACAACTTCTTACAACCCACCAGAAGTTTTTAAAGAGACTTGAAGTGAAAACCAGACTGCAAGCATTTTTAAGTAAATACTAACGGGAATCCAATCCGCAATCACGAATGCACACAGTTAATTAACTGTCTTGTATCTTGAGACAGGCATGAAATATTAGCAAACAACATTTTGCAACAAATCGTTAGTATTAATTGAGTCACTTTGTTTAGCAATACAACACCCTATATTCCGAGAATCATCCGAGATGTAAAGAGCAATAGTTCACCTTATATGATTTGGTACATTTCATTATTGTTAAGCTCTTCGGCATTATGGTAGCTATTACTTAGCGTATATAGCTATTAGCCGACGAATAGTTTAGCAAATAAGGCCTGGTAGTATGAGGCGATCGTGTCGCTTAGCCGCAATATACAGCACGAAGTAAGCCGCTAAAGCTCGCCTATTAAAACTATGTAAAACTTACGTTTTGTACTTCTATAGTGTATGTATGATCCCATGATGATGGTGTCATCTTTTTATGCTCTACTTGGAACACTGAATACTTATTTTTCTTCATATTATTTTTGAATTTTTTTGTAACATTTCATATACAAAATTGTGATCATTTCAATGCTATGGTTTTGTCTCCGCCATCCCTTCATCCGAACAAAGGGATGGGGGTGACAAAAGGCAAATTGAAGTAACTCTTTTTCAGTAAAATCATCAAACAATATAAAATCGGTTGTACTTACGTCCATCTGTTACGTTAGGTGTTGTCATAATAAGGGTTTAATAGTTATATATTTCTATATAGGAAAGACAGGTAGATCTTTTGAAAAGAGATTTCGTGAACACAAATCCGCGTTAACAAATCCTCTAATTTATTCTGAAATGGCTAATCATTGTCACCGTGAGAATCATACTTTTTCTATCGATGATGCCAAATTCTTACATATCAGTGATAACGGAAATAAATTGGACAGATTAGAGGCCCTAGAAATTTCTAAGTCAGTACACCGATCGGAACATCTGTTGAACAGTTATTTCCCCAAAATCTCTCCGCTCTTGGCCGAAATTGTCCCGTGCCTTCCTCACCCCCCAGCCTCCAACCGTTGAAGCATGTATATCGGTACCAGTTCGAACAGCATTTAGTCTTGTTTGCGCTCCCCTGAAGATGAGGTGAAAGCCTTGAAACCGGTAGGGTTATACCATCACAAAAAAGTGGAATAAACAGTGTTTGGTAAAAATAAATTACAATGTCTTTAAACCTCCACAACGTTAATGCCTTAACTATAAACAACATGTTTAATAGTTATTTTTCAATTATAAAATATCATAGTTAAAACATTTTTTTTTTTAATATTATTGAGTGATGGGGTGCCTATTGTTGGAACAGAATTATGATTTGGGTTGGGTGGTTGATTTTCGATTTTGCAGAGGCGCCGTCTTTGCCTTCTAACTGGATGATGTTATTTTTTAAGCACAAATTGAAACGAATTCCCCGTAACGGGAGATACGTATGAACCTGGCAAGAATGATTATATTTTTATGCCATGAATTGTCATAAAATTTAAAAACTCAAATAATATTGGACAGCTGTCACTTCTTGATATGATTATAAGACATAAAATTATATTGGAAAATAATTACTCCATTAAGAAGATGTAACTTAACTGTTGAACCGAAAAATACAAATATTTACATGAGAAAGTAGTTTATGATTTATTATTTAGTATTTATAATATTAAAATTTTTAGATTCATATATTATGTCACTCTTACTCACTTTATACTTTTGTTATATAAATACATGAATCGGCTTGTTAATATATTATATATATATATATATATATATATATATATATATATATATATATATATATATATATATATATATATATATATATATATATATATATATATATATATATATATATATATATATATATATATATATATATATATATATATATATATATATATATATATATATATATATATATATATATATATATATATATATATATATATATATATATATATATATATATATATATATATATATATATATATATATATATATATATATATATATATATATATATATATATATATATATATATATATATATATAAATAGTTTTCTGTCAATAAAATATATATCCTGTTGCGAGTTTCGTTTCATTCAAGTTATGCATATTGTTAAATTAACCATAAAATGTAATGGGTTTTTTCATTGTTTTAAAAAGACCAAGTTTTGATTAAAATTATTATAGACTTATTATTATGGATCAAAATGACTGAAAAAATATGTATACTATATGCTAAAAGGGAGAGACCATCGTGTCAATCACGCGTGGGTTAAGGGTGCGAATATTTCAGCTGAGTATTTTAATACTTTAAACAAATATAAAATGTATGATTAAGAAATTAAACTACTTTGTCACAACCCTTACCTAGTGAAGCGGTTTTGATTTTTTTTTGTTTCAACAGTCAACCTTTTTGATATTAAATAAAAAACACAACAAATTAAATTTAACATTGACTTTGAGTGATAAAAAAAATGTAATTCAATTTATACATCTCGGCAAGAATAACTTCTAAAATATATGGTCACATGAAATAAATAATAGGTAAGTTACATGAAAATTCATACAATGACCATATTAATTGCCCGATCTATGCAGCTTGTTTTGCAAGAGTTGCACTAATATTATAATTAGTTGTAACCACTTCACTATGGAAAAAAACATTTTTTTGGGTTGGCCTACAAGGATCTTGTAACATAACAAGTTGATTTAGTTCAGGGCTATATAAATACGAGCTAACAATATTAAATAATGTTATAATATAAGATATATCCACAAAATGGAAAGTTTTTACCTATCTTATGGTTCACCTTTCCATTAAAACGATGTATTGTGGAAAGTAAAAATAAAAATGTATTTTGAAACAATGGTGACCATGTAAATGGTCCCTATCCCGGTAGTGGGATGATATTCCCGGCACGATATTATGCTAATAGGGGAGAGATTAAAACAAGAACAGTGTGCTCGGGGGAGAAGGAACGACGTGCCCGGCCACGCCGCCGCATCGCGTCTCACACTTCGGTGTTGTGTGAACATCAATATGACGAGCTACTCTCGCCCCGCATCGCAGCGATACATCATAAAATACACGGGATATGGTGTTTATTTTGTGACAGGAGTTTCATACACAGGGATATATTAAATTTTTTTCACCCTTTTGGTCAATTTTAGACTTAATTTTGTCGATTTGTGTATTCTTTGTGTTTCAATGGTTTCTTTATGTTTGAAAGATTTTTTCTGTACATTTCTTTTGTTCAGTTGGATAAGATTTATTGGAGTGTTTCACCGCGTTGTTTGGCTTATGATGCCGACGTTTAGAAAACGGTACAGCTTTCATATTCAGTTAACTTTGCCATAAAATGATGCACGCCGAATACCACTGGCTTACAACTGAGCTTCAATCGCAACGTTATCGCACGAGTCCGTCCCGGTTTGCGACCGTAACGTGAGCGTATGGTTCCTTCCCACTACCGGAGAACAAGCGTACATGACTTCCACAAATGTTGAAGTTATTGTACATTTTCATTTACTTGTCACTTTGATTTGACTAAGGGGTTCCATGCTGATTTGAGGTGGAATCCGTCGTCTCTGTTAATATTGTTTGGATATTTATATATTTATATTGTCTCCGAGTAATTGGGTATGTCAACTCTTTGGTTTGAGGAGTTTTTTGGTACAAATGAGAAACATTGGCCTATCTCGATGAATTATTAATGAAATTAATTTTTATTTATTTATTTTATACATGACAAGAAATAAACATAATTCGCGAAAAAGTAACAGACCATTTAATTTGGACACATTTTTAATAGATCTGGGTTTGTTGCCTTTCATTTGTCGTGTCCTCAGTAAACTAGGCTTTTGCCTGTATCTCACTGAGAACATATGGCATGGAAAAATAAATCGATCTTCTTTCCGATTTTTGATTATATAAATTATAAAGCACTTTCAAACCTATGCAACATAACCTATGTGGCGGATTTACCGCATTAAACCAATTTCTCCCGTTGATAACATATCTTTCAATTCGTGGGTTGTTATTTTATATAAAACAGAAATCCTTTTTTTTATGTGTAAAGAACAAATTGTGCTACAAGAGAGAGGATTACGTTTCGAACCTAGTATTTATATCGTAGAAGTGGTAAAAGGCGAAGTTTTAAAATAGAAAAAAAGCCTTTTCAGTCCTTAGTTCCAATTTCAACTGTCGATCAAAACAGAGTTTATTTTTTACGTATAACTCATTTAATACCGGACATAAAAGCTTCACATTCCTTAAGAGAATAGAAATGTTTCATATTCCTTAGAAGAATGAAACACACCTTTTTCAACGGTACTCACATATATTGTCAAGATCGTTCCAACGGTACTCACATATATTGTCAAGATCGTTCCAACGGTACTCACATATATTGTCAAAATCGTTCCAACGGTACTCACATATATCGTCAAGATCGTTCCAACGGTACTCACATATATTGTCAAGATCGTTCCAACGGTACTCACATATATTGTCAAGATTATTACTCACGTATATTGTCAAGATATATTAATTAAGTATTAAGAAGGGATGTTTAATTAAAAAAACTGGATTCATTAAATTAATAAAACGACCCTTGTAAACGCGTATATTGAGAAGAAAAAGAGTATGTGGAGCATCAATGTATAAAGAAACGAATGGAAGCTAAAAGTTAATGTGTTAATTAGAGTGAAAAAGGGCACGTTAAATAGATGGGCGATAAAAGACAGACTAAAGTAGCGAAGAAAGTATGTCGGGAAGTATGTGTGTTAAAAAAATATCTAAATATTAGTTCCCTGATGTAAAATGAAAAATATAAACTAATTTGTTAAAATTAGTTCGTAATTACTTTTTCAAATTAATAAGAACTCAAAAAAAAATTTTTAATTACTTAATACATTTTGTATATTTTAAAAATATATATTTTGACATCCTTGCCCATTTTTTTATGAACGAGTCTTGATATATTATCCAGTTTTTTTATTTTACTTGATAAACTCTTCATTCCTTTTCTTAGTTCAAATTTATACTTGATAAAAAGATAAGTCACGTACGTATTAATTTTTTTGTTAAAAATCCACTTAAGTGACGCTGTTTTAGGCTATTCATAAATTAAATTTCGTACACCCGTGCTCGGCTTGTTTTATTTGTAAAACTCTCTCGTCATACCCTTTTGAAAGAGCTATCTAATGCAGTGATCGTCACGAACACGTTAGGATGTCTAAAGCATGTGGTTTTTAGACAGTGCCGTAACTATTGAAGACACTTGTCGGTTTTTTGTGAGATGGTTGGTTTATTATAAATGGGTTAGGTGCATGATGTAGGAGACTTGTATCAATCATCTTGTATTGTATAAAACTTTCGTTGTACAGCCTCGAGGGTTTATTATCATTTGGCAATCTCTTCTAGCCAATCAAAAAGATTTTTTTCACACCAAAGGCTCTGCGATTATGTATCTTATAAAATTATTTAAAAAAAACAAGTACTTAGGTCTGTAAATATGAAACCGGAATTTGCTCACAGATGGCTCTATTTGTCAATGCCAGCTGTCAAACTGCGTTATTGGCGCTTTTTTCTTGTTTTTACATTTGTCAAAGACTTTTAACTCACAACAATACAAGTTTAATACAACTACACATGTTTTCATAGCGTTGAATATGTCTGTTTTGGTGCCTGAAAACTACGATTTGCGGACAGCATTGATTTTCTGTTACCATTTGAAGAAAACTGCTGCAGAATCGCATCGAATGCTTGTCGAAGCTTACGGCGAGCATGCTCTTGGTAAATCACAGTGTTTTGAGTGGTTTAAAAATTCAAAAGTGGCGATTTTGACGTGAGAAACGAAGAACGTGGAAGACCATCGAGAAAGTTTGAAGACGCCGAATTGCAAGCATTATTGGATGAGGATGACGCTCAAACGCAACAACGACTCGCGGATCAATTAAATGTGACACGAGAAGCCATCTCTATACGTTTGAAAGCCATGGGAAAGATTCAAAAGGTGGGAAAATGGGTTCCACATGAACTGAGTGAAAGACAGCAGGAAAACCGAAAAACCACTTGCGAAATGCTACTCGCCAGGTACAAAAGAAAATCATTTCTCCATCGAATTGGGACTGGCGATGAAAAATGGATATATTTCAAGAATCCTAAGCGTAACAGATCATGGGTAACTCCAAGCAAACCAGCGACATCGACTGCAAAGTCTAATCGCTATGGACGGAAGACAATGCTCTGTGTTTATCATGTGGGATCAGAAGGGTGTTACTGAACGCTACCGACAACAAATGATGGATTTGAACCAAGCATTGCGTGAAAAATGACCAGAATATCAAAAGAGGCAACACAAAGTGATTTTGCTTCGTGATAATGCACCATCGCACACAGCAAAACCAGTCAAGGAAACGATTGAGGCGTTTAGTTGGCAAATACTTTCACATGCGGCTTACCTGCCAGACTTGGTTGCATCCGATTACTACGTATTTGCATCGATGAGACACGCACTTGCTGAGCAGCGCTTCACTTCTTACGAAAATGTATGAAAATGACTCGATGATTGGTTTGCCTCAAAAGAGCAACGGTTTTTTGGTGTGGCATCCACAAATTGCCAGAGAGATGGGGGAAATGTGTAGCTAGCGATGGGCAATACTTTGAATAAAATAGTTTATACCATTTGCGTACAATAAATGTGTATTTTCTATATAAAAAATTCCGGTTTCATATTTACAGACCTACGTCATTTACAATATTTATAAAATAATCTTGAAATAAAAAAAAAAAAACAAACTAATGTATAACAAGTTAACACGTCAGCACAACAAAACAATTATTAAAAAATACATAAGTAAACCAGTACTCTAGTCAAAGTGATTACAAAAAATTAAAAACTAAACTATATACACAGTTGATCACACGATACCGGACCGTCTCGAGTCAGTTATCCGCACCTCACCAAACCAATTTGACATAAATGTGAAAATAAAATTGCAGTACAAACTCAATACGAGTACTTCATCGACTTTTCAATCAGTCTACTTTTATAGTTCAGCAAATAAATTTTCCTGAAGATACAATATATATATGGGAATTTTGCTGATAGATAATTAGAGGTACTTTGGTTACATTAGAAAATAGTCCTATGGCGAGTATGCACTGAAAGAAATCTAATATTTTAAAAGGTAAACGATTCAGGAAAATTTTAAAGAAGGATTCAGTTAAAGTCAGACAGGAACCCATTTTAAACAATATGATTACAAATGGAATTTTTTTGCATAACCTCCGAGCTGGAAACCTGGTCTCGTACCAATTTGGGCATAGACGCACAATTAGGAATGTCGGCGTTAAACAGGTCGTCTTTAATCTTTTTCAAATAAATGTATTTTTAACTTAAAAAAACAGTTTTGAAATTGATTTGGAATTTTGTTTGGTGGCTTTTTTGTGGTTATGCATTTCTATAACTGTTGGGCATTGGTAGTTTTACTAAATAGGTAATTATTTACCATGTTATAAAAACAAATAAGTGTTGGCAACTCTCCACACAACATTTAAAACAGTTTGAGTATTTAAAAATAATAATTTAATTGTTAAATAAGTAAGAACTATCCATAATAATAATTATTATATGATAAAAGGACAATTTATAATATATTGCGCTATTTAGACAGTTGACTCTCCTCAAGGGCGCTCTTACTTGGGATTCGAACCCAATATTGTTAACAGATTAAAAATAATACAAATTAAATATATATATATATGGTAAATTGAGTATAAGGATAGAAAGGTGGTGGCTGTGGCCATTAAATTAGCCAATTCGTCAAATTTGCCTATTTTTAGAAAAACATATTTTGGAAGAAAACCGCAGAAAACTTGCCAAGAGAAGACTACAAAAATAATAGTAACATATAGTATACGACTTTAGGTGTAGTACCGTGTATATTTGAAGTATTCGTATATAAGAAAAAAAATTATAAAAAGGCCTTACTGAACATATTTTTTTAAATCTGTGTACTAATGAATATCAAACTTACATCTTCCAGGTTTGATGACAGATATCTCACCAACCAGCGCACACTGTTGATGATTTATGCTCGGAGTACCGGTCCGATTTACGGACACCTTACTCCTACATCGAATATTGTGAAACGGACATGGGATATTTTGCTTGGATATTTTAAGTGGTGGAGTAAATAATGGTATTAGAGAGGAAGGGTAGAATTTCATACATATTGTATATTAATGTGCGAGGTGCATGGGCGTGCGGTAACGCGCTGGACTTCCGTGCGTTAGGTCGTCGGTTCGAGCCCCGCACTGTGATTCTCCCCTCGAACGACACAAGCTCGTTTTTCGCCTAGTGTTCGAGAGTTTAAGGATACATATGACTTCGGTCATACCCATTCTTTAAAAAAAACAAATGTTGTAAAATGCACATATGTTACATATTAATAAACTTATATTTTTATATGTTACACGCATTTATATATATGTACGTACGCAGAAAGAAAGGATAGACACACGTACTCATAAATATAAATATTTTAAATTATATTACTTATAGTTAAAGCATTAACATTGTGGAGGTTTAAAGACATTGTAGTTTGTTTTAACAAATACTATTTATTCCATTTTATGTAACCCTACTGGTTTCAAGGTTTTCACCTCATCATTAGAGGATAGATAGTTACATAAAGTGGAATAAACATTTTTTGATAAAACAAATTACAATGTTTTAAATTATAATATACTATACTGCGAAGATGGGTCCTTAGGAATAACTCTGTGACTTATAAGATAAATATTCTAAATAGATAAGTCTATATAAATCAGCAATCAGGCTACAGAGGTTGTATATATATATGAGATAGAGAAGAGTACAAAAAATACGAGATGTGTGGATCTGTATTTTCAGCCTATAAAATTTATAGTCGTAATAAAAGTATGTATGTGTGTAATAAATAACGTTATTATTTAACTAATTTAACATATTTCCAAGGAAATCAGTACATCAGCGATGCACGAAATTAAATAAAAGCATAAAAACAATAGTAGATTGAGTGGCCAAAAAGTGTTCGGACTAGAATAATTAATCCGTTTTAATATACATAATAATTTTCATTTTGTTTTGTTTATAATTCCGTATACATTTTGAAGACATTGTAATACACACCCAGTTCGCACGTGATCACGGATCTTCCTCATAAAGAGGACATTAAAATTCAAGATGGATTAATATAACAATGACAAAGGGGCTTTTTTCATATCACGACTTGTTCATATCAGACGGTTGAATCAGGAATGTTTCGGTAGTCGTCATCCTCTTTCCTCTTTCCCTCTCTCAACTTGTGAATAAGAATTGGATGGAAACTTTGGAAGAAATTTCGACAGACGGGGGTAATTAATTAAACACATTGATTCTACATGTTTAATGTTATATTTACAAACGTGTACATTCATATTTGAATGAAGTACATATGTCATTCTAAATGTTCTTTATTATATTTTATATTATTATTTGAATGAACTACAGCGGTCATTCTAAATGTTCTATATTATATTTACGTATATTCATATTTGAATAAACTATAGAGGTCATGTAAATGTTCCATATTATATTAACATATATTCATATTTGAATGAGACACAGAGGTCATTCTAAATGTTCTATATTATATTTACATATATTCATATTTGAATAAACTACATAGGTCATTCTAAATTTTCTATGTTATATTTACGTATATGTTAGTCATATTTGAATGAACTACAGCGGTCATTCTAAATGTTCTATATTGTATTTACAAATATTCATATCTGAATGAATTACATTTGAATCAACTACATATTCTACATGTTTAATATTATATTTACATAAATATAATATTTAACATGTAGAATATGTATGAACTACAGAACTACAAGGGGGGCATACAAATGACGAATGGAAACATGTGCGAATTGCTGTATGCTGATGACATGGTAGTGTTAACGTAGACTGAGGATGAATTACAAAGTCTGATAAATAAATTGTATGAGATATGTAAGGAGAAAGACCTGAGAATGAATGTTGTGAAATCCAAAGTTATAGTGATAAGGAAGTGTGAAAGAAATAGTGATAAGGAAGTGTGAAAAAAATAGTGATAAGGAAGTGTGAAAGAAATAGTGATAAGGAAGTGTGAAAGAAGAAGTAAATGTGATATCTCCGTGAGAGAAACATTGCAATGAAAAAAGACTGAAAAGTGCCGATAAATGCTATAGAAATCCATGCACATAGAAAAATACAAGGGAGGATAATGTACTCGTATGACGGAATACGGAATAAAGTGATTAGAGATAAATATGAACGTAAGGCTTATGTATTGAGTAAAATAAAGAAGAGCACTCTTGTGATGGTTTGGTCATGTGGAATATATGTATGAATGAAAAAAACAAATATACAATGCAAATGTGTGTGGAAGGCGTAATTAAGGAAAACCAATTAAATTATGTTTGAATAAAGGTATTTTGAATAAAGTTAATGAGCTGTATGATAAGATACGGATATGGAAAAGTTTAAATATGTTTGCCAATATAGGAAAGTCTGGTGTTTTGTCCTCCCTGCCTACCTCAGCAGAAAAGTTTCCTTTTATATGTGTATATTTCAGTCACTCTATCCCTCAAGAATAATAAATAAGCAGTGCAAATACATTTTAGATAAGAAACACATAGTGTCTTCTTCGTCAATGCTGAGCGTCGAGGTTCTCTGATATGTTTCGAACTCGGCGCACCATCAGCCGCTATCCCTCCTGAGCCTGAGGGATGTTGAATTCAGCACAGAGATGATCCCATGTACTCCTTTATTTGATCCATCTATCTCACTAGACACCTTTATCTTGTTTGTACCAAGTGTAATAAAGATAAATATCTCTTTTCAACTGACAAGAAAACAGACGAAATCTTTTATAAATCAAAATGAGCTCATGTTTATACCAATCAACTATTTGTTTTTTTCTCCATTTATGGAGAGTGTTTTATTAAACTATTCAGTGAATACCTCGATAAAATGACTTGTTCAGACTGTAGTCTTCACGTTCTCCGTGTAGAATTGATTCGTTAACATGACGTTTGAGTTATATTCCATCCAAGAAAGCAATGTAATTTAAGATTGTTAAGGAAAGTTGTTCATCAATATACAATTCCTCATTCGATTGTTAAGGAAATTTGTTCATCAATATACAATTTCTCAAGAGGAATTGTATGTTGCTGTATGTTCCTTAACTTGATGCGCAGTTTATATATTTTTGAACACATAATCATGGACTATCTTACCTCGGACCATAGTAGCCACTCACTAGAAGGAATGATCTTCTTGAAGGACTTCGGATATATCCTAATTATTTACAGGTTTAATAAATAACGCACTTAATAGTGAAGAATCTCACATAAAAATTATCCATTATTTTGGGTTCTAGATCTAGTAAAATTAGGAAAACAATAAAATTTCAAGTAATTTATTGAACCAAAAAACAATAAAATATACGTAATTTTGATATTTTACTCACGTGTTTTTATTTACTGCTGATTGGTATTCTGGAAAATCGTCCTTGAATAAATTATTCCGATTTCTTGTTATCAAATTTAATAGAGTGCGCGAGCCAAATAATTTGACTCGTCCTTTCCAAGAAATGTACTCGTAAGACATTATAATAAAGATTTAGCTCGCGAGTCATCTGTCACGCGCCGCCTTTGTTTCATTCATATGAAAATTCGGTATTTTAATATTTCAACGTAATACGCCCGGTATGGTGTATCAACGAAGTAGATTTCTTTCATAAAGTTTGTTTTGCACAACACCAAGGGTGGTTCGTGATTTTATCGTTTCGCGAAATTGAAAGAGGTATAAATAATAATATATTTTATTTTTAATAGCAAATAAGTAAGGAAGGGAAAAATTAAACAAGGTATAATATGTTAAAAATCACTATCACCGGCAACGCATTTTACAAATATATGTCATATTAAACATTAAAAGTAGTTTATTTGACAACCATGGAAATCACGGATAACAGGAAATCAGGATTCATTTAAGGATCGGTCCGTGCTCAAAAATAATATTGATTTTTTTGTCAGATACTTAGGACACCTTGAATTGTTCAACACCCCAAAGAGGATTGATACAAAATTGAGATTTCTTCGCTGTCATATTTTTACCTTTTCAGACCTGAACGAATTCTAAGGTTTTAAAAAAATATTCTTGCTTGTGAGTGAATTATTTACATTAAATGTAACATTATGTCGTATTAGTTTAGATAGACAGATCCTAAAACGTTTAAAGTCGATAATACAAAATATCCTACACTTCCTTCATTTGTTATCATTGGGAACAGAAATAGACAACAAAATTGTTTATAAAGTGCATATGAACTACTATGTGTCCATAAAATATCCCACGTCCATCTCATAAGTTCGATGAAGGATTAAGGTACCCCTAAATCGGGCAAATACTCCAAGCACAAACCATCAACAGTGTATCTGTCCATTATAATGGACGCCAGGTCCGAAGAGGTTAATTAATAAGAATGAAGGATTAAGGTGCCCCTAAATCGGGCAAATACTCCAAGCACAAACCATCAACAGTGTATCCGTCCATTATAATGGATGCCAGGTCCGAAGAGGTGAATTCATAAGAATCGGACACGATATTCAGATATACTCGTATGACCATATTTTTAAGATTTAAAATAAATACCTCTTCAATAGCATCGATATAACTTCCCCATAGTCAATCAAGAGCAAAATAAGACTTTAATGACTATAACATTTAATAACTAAATATCACTCTCCAAAGGCGTCATTTCTCCAAACAATGCAACATTTTTCAAAAAGGATGAAATTTAGACACCTTTTGAAAACCATTATGACATTAACATACTCACCTATAGAACATTTTTTCTTCCTTAAGTACAGTATCCCATCGAAAGTTGACCATAGCCGAATCTTGTTTCGTTGACAGAAGCTCGGAACAACACAGTCCGGCTTCAGCCAAACCACACTTATTCACGCAGGTTCTTGAGTTAAGAGATGAAGTATCGTATTTTACCTCTTGATAAGTACTTTTTATAAATTTTCAGTTTTCAAATTTTCAGTGACATATTCTGTCTAACGTCCATCATAATTTGATCAAGGTAAATCAACTCGTAACATAACTTCACCGTTTTAAATTTACATTCAATGCATTAATTTGATTCGTGTATTTGCTTACTTGTATATATTATTTTGATTATTTTGTTGTGTTAATGTATCATTTTATTTGATTTCGTAATTTTTTGTCTTGTTTTTAAATTAAAAGATTATTTTGTTAATATGGTAAAAAAATACACTTGCTGTTAGTTTTAAAACAATTTTGTAAATTACTCATACATTGAACCATTGAAGAAAAATTAAAATTTAATAAATATAATTACTTTTTTAAATTGTTTGATTTGTATGAAATTGTGGGAAAAAACTTATTAAACCCATTACCTTTGCAGTACAAAATTGTAGGACATCAGTATAATCACAAATTTTAATTTCAAATGAGTAATGTTATATGTTTCGTTCCGGATTTTCTTTCCTCCCATCATAATCCCTTTCTTTTTCTTTGATTGATGATATCTTTAATTTATTCTTGTTATTTATACCGTTAACGATAAGCTGAGTATTTAATGTAATAAACAACAACAGCACTATATCAAAAGTAACAAAAATATAATACATTAATGTGTTGGTACCTAGCTTGACGACCTCCATTAATGTGTTGGTACCTAGCTTGACGACCTCCATTAATGTGTTGGTACCTAGCTTGACGACCTCCATTAATGTGTTGGTACCTACCTTAACGACCTCCATTAATGTGTTGGTACCTAGCTTGACGACCTCCATTAATGTGTTTGGTACCTAGCTTGACGACCTCCATTAATTTGTTGGTACCTAGCTTGACGACCTCCATTAATGAGTTGGTACCTAGCTTGATGACCTCCATTAATGTGTTGGTACCTAGCTTGACGTCCTCCATGACCTATTTAATAAGACCGGAAGC